>JAWDGP010007744.1:292500-400000 GCA_033675545.1 Elysia crispata | reverse complement strand
GAAATTGAAGTTGCTTTATATGGTACAAATAACACACGCTACTCCCTAAAATCTTACATGGTATTTTTCCTTTTTTTTAGGTCAGGGATTTGAATCAATGTTGCCTGTGGATAGACCAGAGTGAAGAGAATTAGAATACTCAGAAATTTTTGTAAAATTCAAATCCATTTATATGTCTTTGAAAACAATCATTATCATGTAGGTCTCAACAGCTGCTTAGCTATGAATTCCAGCAAGGCAGGGTGCCATAAGACACTGTTATGTGGCAAGACACAGCCGTCTAGCCAGCGCTTTAAAAGATCTTTCAACGGACTGGGAACCTCTACAGCTAGATCGAGCTGGTTTCTCTTATTAGACCTCAATTAAGATGAAAATCATGAAAACAGAAAAAGAGTTGAACTAAATTTTTTGTCAAAAGATTTAAAGCCTTCAACATTAAAATTATTTTACAGAAAGATCCATTAAGCTTGGCGCCCTGTTTATGTGCTTTTGTTCTTTTTTTTAACTATAAAGCTCTCCTTGAAGTCCCAATCTCTTCCATTGAAATCTTCCAAGTGTGGAACTCAAGGCTGCTTTGTTTTGTAGTTTTGTGTTTGTGGTTTTGTTTCTTGATTATCTTAATGCGTTTTAACTTTGCTGTTAGAAGTAACGTGATTTAAGTCGATCTTGAGGCTCTGCTTGCTGATGTAGTTCATCCACCTCTCCTTACCAGATCGATCAGGACATTGGATCAAAGTGATTGGCTGCCAGCCTCACGGACTGAGGGACGGTGTGGGAGGAAGAAATAGTTAAAGTGAGAGAAGAAAAAATAGATAGACAAGAGAGACGGATACAGATACATACATAAAGGTCAGACTAAAGGCAGCGATAAAGAAAGATAGACAGAGTGGAGAATACAGAATGAGAGAGCTAGAGAGGTATTTAGACAGATATACAGTAACAGATGAGAGAAGCAAGATAAGCAGACTAGAGACCTACTAGGATCGGTTGATAGGCAAAGACAAATAAAAGAGATGGTAAGATTGATAGATCAAGAGGGAGAAAAAGGGATCGAGAGAAAAGATACCTTCAGGATTATGACAACGGAGGAGGAGAAAATAGAGGCAATAAAATCAAAGCGACGTCAAGTGACTTTTCTCTAGAGAAACAGCAAAGACCAAAATAGATTACAGAGATTACAGAGATTACAGAGATTACAGAGATTACAGAGATAGAGGGATAAAAACATGTAAAATTTCAAAATTAGTGAAAAGGTTTCCATTTTTTAAGATCCATCTTTTGTTTTTTGCCCGAATCTTGATACTTTGTGAAACTTGAGATATAAGTTGTTTGTATGAAAGATAATGAATAAACCAAATTGAACAGTTTTTGAAAACTGTCGTTATATTAAGCTTGTTTTAGATCCACAAGATAAGAAGGTATCGAGAGCTACTAAAACAAAACAAAACAAATCCCCTTAAGTTCAGGTAAATTAGGGCGACCATTTCACACTCACTTGAAATAACTGGGAGTGTTCTGTTTGATGTGGGTGTCACATGACCGTGTCTGCGACGTAAGACGGTCGTTAGAACATGGAGACTCGGGTAAGGAAAGGAGTAAATTGGTTTACATAGATACAACTTCTAAGCGGTAAGATGCCGTAGACATTCGGTATAAAAGAGACAGCGTGGAAACACTTTTGATTAAAACGCTTTATAACTTTGATCAAATTTATATAAAAAGTATGCTGTGCTTGATTCACAAATTTTAAAAAAATTAAAGGGGTCTTAAAAATCTAGTTTGGAAACATAAATCTGAACTTGATAATTATGATTTCTGAACCATTCTTTCACCATTCAAACCATGGCGTGATCCTGAAAGTTCGGAGCTGGTAAATTAAATGTCTTTACGTGAATCCGATCTTCAAAAAAAATTGGTGACAGTTTTTCAAAGAAGAGAGAACACTGCACGACAAGGAAGTTACAAGTTGTACTTTTAAAAATTCAAATTAATTAAAATAAAATTTTATCATTTTTACGAGAAAAATCAAACATAAATTCATTCGATCTGTGGGCATTTTTCTTGTTCTTCTAGACGTATTTCTTAATGTTTTTCTGGAGATTGGAAATCAACTTAAAGGCACCTCAGGTTTCGGAAACCATAAAACACTGTTTTTTTTAGTCAAGTTAAAATTTGATAAAAGAGGAACTGTTACGTGTAAGATAATTATATTATGATAAGTTGAGAACAAAACAGCAGATGTAAATAAAGTTTCCATCTATTACCCACGTCGAAACAAGGCTTCTTGGAACAGCTTCATTCGACAGTGTTATGTGATTGGTGACCTTAAACCAGTGTTTACTTTTCTCTTGTAGGTTTTAAAAAAATACTGGGTCTAGTGAAAACAAAATGTTGGTGAACAAAATATGATTGTAACTAAGCACCTCAAAAACTTTTAACCTAAATTTTCTTTTCTTGCTTAGGATTACTACTTGTGCCAAAACATTGCTGACCTCACAATTTGACAGCAAATTATACTCTAATACATAAGCATAATTGTCATTAAAAAAAAGAAAAAAGTAATACGTCATCTATATACACATTAATAATAATTTCCTGTTCGTTTGGATCAATCTATTTTACCGAGTTGGGAATCAGCATTGTTCAGGTACCTCAATGCAGGAGCCGAAGTAAACAGAATCATCTAAATCAAAACCCATTTTTACCTTACACCCCTGCCTTGGAAAACCAAAAGTAAAGTATTCAATTCAAAACTTAATCCTAACCTTAACCCTGATCCGAAACCTCATCCTAACCCTAAACCTAACCCTAACCTAGACCCTGATCCTAACCCTAACCTTACGCCAAACCCTAACCCAACCCAACCCTAACCCTTACTCTGACCTAACCATAGCTCTAACCCTAACTCTCACTTTAATCTAACCCCAGCCCTAAACTTAACCCTAGTCCTGAGCCTAACCTTAGTATGATTCAAAATATCTGAGCTACATCCATCAAGCACTTAAGTCACTTGTGCTCGGTTTCCTATACCAAAATGAAGTATGTAATTATCTAGCTTTAAGTCAAATTATCAGTAGAATAAAGCAAAGGCTAATAGAGCAGTATATTCAGAGCCGTAGCACACCATTAAACACAATATCCAAGTATCGACTTTTCAGATTAATTAATAACGATTTCCAAATACCCCCATATCTGAATCTCTTGCCTCTTCATTCTAGAATCGTCATAACAAAGTTCAGATTAAGCAACCATAAACTCTCTATCGAGAGAGGCAGATGGACAGAAATAGTTTTTTTTCTGAAAGAGTATGTCCCTTCTGCGAAACCTTGGATTTGGGTGATGACTTCCATTCTTTATTTGTATGTAAGAAATTATCGAGCGAAAGAAGATCACTATTGAAGAAAAACTTTCACAGCCATCCGAATATAACTAAGATGAATAATCTATACAATTCCAAAAATCCAACTGAGCTAAGAAACCTTAGCAAATTTATTGAACTAATCAATAGCTTGTTCCCGCCCTGAGTGCCTTAGGTATTTTTGTGTACATTGCCTTTTAATGTGACATTATTTAAATTTACTTAATAACTAATTTCTGCTGACTTTTTTCTGCACATGTATGCCTATAAACTGCTAATGATTAGTCTGCAAGTTATTTTTTTTTTGCTTGTGGAAGTCATTTGTTGCATTTTACCTTTCACCTATATTCTTGTATTACATGACTGGGTTGTGATAAAGTTGAATTGAATTGAATTGACTCAACTTTACTGGCTTAGATTCCTGATCACTGGCGCTGTTGCATAATGTGAGGTCACAAACCTCTAGTTGTGAAGCACCGTAAAAAAAAACAAAAATAGGTAGAGTTCAGCTCCAATATAATGAGGTCAGTTAATCTGAATAACTGAAAAAAATGAAGCGACATGGCCACGCTCGAAGTTGTGAATACCCTGCGAAAATTCGAGAGCCGTACTGTTAAAATTAATAATGGATTCGGATTGGGATATTTGTTTTCAATTAGATCGTTTGTTTTCTCACATGATGGCGAGCCCATTGACGGCTCTAGTTGTGTTTTCTCACACGATGGCGAGCCCATTGACGGCTCTAGTTGTGTTTTCTCACACGATGGAGAGCCCATTGACGGCTCTAGTTGTGTTTTCTCACACGATGGCGAGCCCATTGACGGCTCTAGTTGTGTTTTCTCACACGGTGGCGAGCTCATTGACGGCTCTAGTTGTGTTTTCTCATACGATGGAGAGCCCATTGACGGCTCTAGTTGTGTTTTCTCACACACTGGAGAGCCCATTGACGGCTCTAGTTGTGTTTTCTCACACGATGGCGAGCCCATTGACGGCTCTAGTTGTGTTTTCTCACACACTGGAGAGCCCATTGACGGCTCTAGTTGTGTTTTCTCACACGATGGCGAGCCCATTGACGGCTCTAGTTGTGTTTTCTCACACGATGGAGAGCCCATTGACGGCTCTAGTTGTGTTTTCTCACACACTGGAGAGCCCATTGACGGCTCTAGTTGTGTTTTCTCACACACTGGAGAGCCCATTGATGGCTCTAGTTGTGTTTTCTCACACACTGGAGAGCCCATTGACGGCTCTAGTTGTGTTTTCTCACACGATGGAGAGCCCATTGTTGTGTTTCCGATCATCAAAGTATGGATTTAACTTGAGGGGAAACATAAAAACTTGCACGCAATTACTTAATTTTTTTTTCAATTTTTTTCGCTATCTACAAAAATATTTATTTGCCGTCTCATACGCTCTCTTTACTCCCCTTTCTCTCTCTCACTTTCTCTCTCTTTCTATCAATCTCTCTTTTTCTTTGAATATTTTTCTCCTTCTCACTCCTTTTCTCTCTTTGAGTACTTTCCTCATTCTCTCTCTCTGTCTCTCTTTTTTTTCTCCTTCTCACTCCTTTTCTCTCTTTGAGTACTTTCCTCATTCTCTCTCTCTCTCTCTCTCTCTCTCTCTCTCTCTCTCTCTCTCTCTTTCTATCAATCTCTCTTTTTCTTTGAATATTTTTCTCCTTCTCACTCCTTTTCTCTCTTTGAGTACTTTCCTCATTCTCTCTCTCTCTCTCTCTCTCTCTCTCTCTCTCTCTCTCTCTCTCTCTCTCTCTCTCTATCTCTCTCTCTTTCTATCAATCTCTCTTTTTCTTTGAATATTTTTCTCCTTCTCACTCCTTTTCTCTCTTTGAGTACTTTCCTCATTCTCTCTCTCTCTCTCTCTCTCTCTCTCTCTCTCTCTCTCTCTCTCTCACTTTCTCTCTCTTTCTATCAATCTCTCTTTTTCTTTGAATATTTTTCTCCTTCTCACTCCTTTTCTCTCTTTGAGTACTTTCCTCATTCTCTCTCTCTGTCTCTCTCTCTCTCTCTGTCTCTCTCTCTCTCTCTCTCTCTCTCTCTCTCTCTCTCTCTCTCTCTCTCTCTCTCTTTCTATCTATCTCTCTCTCTCTGTTTCTATTTTTCTACCTATAACTTTTCACAAATACGTCTGACAAAAAAAATTCCACCCACCCACCCAGCAAATTCCGAACCGGCCCCAACCCTTTCTGCACCTCTAACAACTTCCTCGTTTGCATTCATTAATTTCTAATAACCTTCCCCGGTCTTATTTCTCTGCCAGACTCACATCAAATCCGAATCTTTGGCTCATGGGGCCAACGTTTGACTGCATCGCGCATAGCTCTGGAAATCTTTTCAGATTCAAACCACTTTCGTGAATATTCGTGGGATTTGTTGTGACGGAAACTTCTCCTACGATATTTTTGTCTCCTAAGGCACCACAAGGATTAAAACAGAAAAAAAAAGGAAAGAGGGGGTGGGTGGGGGGGGGGGTAGGAGGATATCTATCCAATTCAGCCTACCAGAACTGTTTCATGTAGTTGACAGTTGTCAAGACTAATGCCGAGATGAAGTTTGTTGTAACCCTGGTCCACCACAAGTAGTCCATAAAATTCTCAAATGTACCCGAAATACATGGCGCACATTGAGAGCAAAATGGTTTTAGCTCGAAAGTAAGGCCAACTCGATCTTTATCGGGGAGAGCAAAGGTGCCGAGTGGAAACACGCGTGCCTTGAAGCGTTTTTTTTTTGTTTGTTTGTTTTGTCGCTCGCTTTTAGACCCGTGGTTCTGATGTTATAATGGTTGATAATCTGATAGTCTTGCTGATGTTATAATGGTTGATAATCTGATAGTCTTGCTGATGTTATAATGTTTGATAATCTGATAGTCTTGCTGATGTTATAATGGTTGATAATCTGATAGTCTTGCTGATGTTATAATGGTTGATAATCTGATAGTCTTGCTGATGTTATAATGGTTGATAATCTGATAGTCTTGATGATGTTATAATGGTTGGAAATCTGATCGTATCGCTCATGTTATAATGGTTGATAATCTGACAGTCTTGCTGATGTTATAATGGTTGGAAATCTGATCGTATCGCTCATGTTATAATGGTTGATAATCTGATAGTCTTGCTGATGTTATAATGGTTGGAAATCTGATCGTATCGCTCATGTTATAATGGTTGATAATCTGATCGTCTTGCTGATGTTATAATGGTTGGAAATCTGATCGTCTTGCCGATGTTATATTGGTTTACAAACTGATCGTCATTCTGATGTTATAATGGATGGCAAACTAATCGTCATTCTGATGCTATAATGGTTGGAAATCTGATCATCTTGCTTAAGTTATATTGGTTGATAATCTGTTCGTCTTATTCGTGTTATAAATGGTGGCATTATGGTCGTCTTGTAGATGGTTTAATGTCTGGTAATCTCATCGTGTTGCTGATCTTACAATGTTTCACAATCTGATAGTTATTCTGGTGTTACAATGGTTGGCAATCAGATCGTCTTGCTAATGTTATAATGGTTGGCAATCAGGTCGTCTTGCTAATGTTATAAAGTTTGGTAATCAGATCGTCTTCCTGATGTTTCAATGGTTCAAAATCAGATCGTCATTCTGATGTTATAATGGTTGAGAATCAGATGGTCTTGCCGATGTTATGATGGTTAGCTATCTGATTGTCATTCCGTTGTTACAATGGTTGGCAATCTGATCGCCTTGCTGATGTTATAATGCTTAGCAATCTGACCGTAATTCTGGACTTATAATAGATGGAAATCTCATCGTCTTGTTAATGTTATAATGGTTACCAATCTGATCGTCATTCCGTTGTTACAATGGATGGCAATCTGATCGTTTTGTTGGTGTTATCATGGTTGGTAATGTGATCTTCTTGTGATGTTAAAATGGTTAGATATTTGATCATCTTCCTCATGTTACAATGGTTGAAAATCTGATTGTCTTGCTGATGTTAAAATGGTTAATAACCTGATGATCTTGCTGATGTTATCTTGGTTTTTAACCTGATCGTCTTGCTGATATTATAATTGTTTTAAATCTTATCTTCTCTCTGATTTTATAATGGTTCGAATTCTGACCGTCTTGCTGATGTAACAATGGTTCGCAGATTGATCGTTATTCTGGTGTTATGGTGCTTGGCAATCTAATCTTCATGCTCTTAATATAATAATCATCTTTGCCATGTTTTAATGGTTAGTAATTTGATCATCTTCCTCATGTTATAATGTTTCATAATCATATGGTCTTGCTGAATTTATAATGGTTTTCAATTTGATCGTCTTGTGGATTTTAAAATTGTTGATAATCTGATCGTCTTTTTGATCGACCAGAGTGTGTAATCTCTCATCAAGGCCTTTACTATAGTTACATTGATAGACCAGAGTGTGTAATCTCTCATCAAGGCCTTTACTATAGTTACACTGATAGACCAGAGTGTGTAATCTCTCATCAAGGCCTTTACTATAGTTACATTGATAGACCAGAGTGTGTACACTCTCATCCAGGCCTTTACTGAAGATACATTGATAGACAAGAAAGTGTACACTCTCATCTAGGCCATCGCTAAACATGCTAAGGTAGTTACACTGATAGACCAGAGTAGGTACACTCTCATCAAGGCCTACGCTATACATGATAGGGTAGTTACACTGATAGACCAGAGTGTGTACACTCTCATCAAGGCTTTTACTATAGTTGCAGTGATAGACAAGAGTGGATACACTCTCATCTAGGCCTTTGCTATAGTTACGTTGATAGACCACAGTGTGCACACTCTCATCAAGGCCTTCAGTATAGTTACATTGATAGACCAGGGTGTGCACACTCTCATCAAGGCCTACGCTATACATGATAAGGTAGTTACACTGATAGACCAGAGTAGGTACACTCTCATCAAGGCCTACGCTATACATGATAAGGTAATTACACTGATAGACCAGAGCCTGTACACTCTCATCAAGACTTTTACTATAGTTACACTGATAGACCAGAGTGGGTAATCTCTCATCCAGGCCTTTGCTAAAGTTACATTGATCGACCAGAGTGTGTACACTCTCATCCAGGCCTTTACTATAGTTACATTGATCGACCAGATATTGTACACTCTCATCCAGGCCTTTACTATAGTTACATTGATAGACCAGAGTGGGTACACTCTCATCAAGGCCTTTACTATAGTTACATTGATAGACCAGAGTGGGTACACTCTCATCCAGGCCTTTGCTAAAGTTACATTGATCGACCAGAGTGTGTACACTCTCATCCAGGCCTTTACTATAGTTACATTGATCGACAAGAGTGTGTACACTCTCATCCAGGGCTTTACTATAGCTACATTGATAGACCAGGCTGTGTACACTCTCATCAAGGCCTTAACTATTGTTACATTGATAGACCAGGGTGTGTACACTCTCATCCAGGCCTTAACTATTGTTACATTGATAGACCAGGGTGTGTACACTCTCATCAAGGCCTTAACTATTGTTACATTGATCGACCAGGGTGTGTACACTCTCATAGGCCTTAACTATTGTTACATTGATAGACCAGGGTGTGTAAACTCTCATCAAGGCCTTAACTGTTGTTACATTGATAGACCAGGGTGTGTACACTCTCATCCAGGCCTTAACTATTGTTACATTGATAGACCAGAGTGGGTACACTCTCATCAAGGCCTTAACTATTGTTGCATTGATAAACCAGAGTAGGTACACTCTCAGCAAGGCCTTAACTATTGTTACATTGATAAACCAGAGTGGGTACACTCTCATCAAGGCCTTAACTATTGTTACATTGATAAACCAGAATGTGTACACTGTCATCAAGGCCTTTACTATAGTTACATTGATCGACCAGAGTGTGTACACTCTCATCCAGGCCTTTACTATAGTTACATTGATCGACCAGAGTGTGTACACTCTCATCAAGGCCTTTACTATAGTTACATTGATCGACCAGAGTGTGTACACTCTCATCAAGGCCTTTGCTATAGTTACATTGATAGACCAGGGTAGGTACACTCTCATCAAGACTTTTACTATTGTTACATTGATAAACCAGAGTGGGTAATCTCTCATCAAGGCCTTTACTATTGTTACATTGATAGACCAGAGTGGGTAATCTCTCATCCAGGCCTTTGCTAAAGTTACACTGATAGACCAGAGTGGGTAATCTCTCATCCAGGCCTTTGCTAAAGTTACACTGATAGACCAGAGTTGGTAATCTCTCATCCAGGCCTTTACTATAGTTACATTGATAGACCAGAGTGGGTACACTCTCATCGAGGCTTTTGCTATAGTTACATTGATAAACCAGAGTGGGTACACTCTAATCCAGGCCTTTACTATAGTTACATTGATAAACCAGAGTGGGTACACTCTCATCAAGGCCTTTACTATAGTTACATTGATAGACCAGGGTGGGTACACTCTCATCCAGGCCTTTACTATAGTTACATTGATAGATCAGAGTAGGTACACTCTCATCCAGGCCTTAACTATAGTTACATTGATAGACCAGAGTGGGTACACTCTCATCCAGGCCTTTACTATAGTTACATTGATAGACCAGGGTGGGTACACCTTCATCAAGGCCTTTGCTATAGATACATTGATAGACCAGAGTGGGTACACTCTCATCAACGCCTTTACTATAGTTACATTGATAGACCAGAGTGGGTACACTCTCATCAAGGCCTTTGCTATAGTTACATTGATAGACCAGGGTGGGTACACTCTCATCAAGGCCTTTGCTATAGTTACATTGATAGACCAGAGTGGGTACACTCTCATCAAGGCCTTAACTATTGTTACATTGATAGACCAGGGTGTGTACACTCTCATGAAGTTATTTGCTATAGTTACATTGATAGACCAGAATGTGTACACTCTCATCAAGGCCTTAAATATTGTTACATTGATAGACCAGGGTGTGTACACTCTCATGAAGTTATTTACTATAGTTACATTGATAGACCAGAGTGTGTACACTCTCATCAAGGCCTTTGCTATGGTTACATTGATAGACCAGAGTGTGTACACTCTCATCAAGCCCTTTACTATAGTTACATTGATAGACCAGGGTGTGTACACTCTTATCAAGGCCTACGCTATACATGCTAAGGTAGTTACACTGATAGACCACAGTGAGTACACTCTCATCAAGGCCTACGCTAAACATGCTAAGGTAGTTACACTGATAGACCAGAATGTGTACTCTCTCATCAAGGCCATCGCTTTACATGCTAAGGTGGTTACACTGAAAAACCAGAATGGGTACACTCTCATCTAGGCCTTCGCTATAGATGCTAAGGTAGTTACACTAATAGACCAGAGTGTGTACTCTCTCATCAAGGCATTCGATATACATGCTAAGGTAGTTACACTTCGCTATACATGCTAAGGTAGTGATACTGATAGACCAGAGTGTGTACTCTCTCATTAAGGCCATCGATATACATGCTCAGGTAGTTACACTAATATACCAGAGTGTGTACTCTCTCATTAAGGCCATCGGTATACATGCTAAGGTAGCTACACTAATCGACCAGAGTGTGTACTCTCTCATCCAGGCATTCGCTATACATGCTAAGGTAGTTACACTAATAGACCAGAGTGTGTACTCTCTCATCAAGGCATTCGATATACATGCTAAGGTAGTTACACTTCGCTATACATGTCAATGTAGTTATACTGATAGACCAGAGTGTGTACTCTCTCATTAAGGCCATCGTTATACATGCCTATGTAGTTACACTGATAGAGCAGAGTGTGTACTCTCTCATCAAGGCCTTCGCTATACATGCTAAGGTAGTTACATTGATAGACCAGAGTGTGTACTCTCTTATTAAGGCATTCGCTCTACATGCTAAAGTAGTTACACTGATAGACCAGAGTGTGTACTCTCTCATCAAGGCATTCGCTATACATGCTAAGGTAGTTACACTGATAGACCAGAGTGTGTACTCTCTCATCAAGGCATTCGCTATACATGCTAAGGTAGTTACACTTATAGACCAGAATGTGTACTCTCTCATCAAGGCCTTCGCTATACATGCTAAGGTAGTTACACTAATATACCAGAGTGTGTACTCTCTCATAAAGGCATTCGCTATACATGCTAAGGTAGTTACACTGATAGACTAGAGTGTATAGTCTCTCATAAAGGCCTTCGCTACACATGCCTATGTGATTACACTGATAGACCAGAGTGTGTACTCTCTCATCAAGGCCATCGCTATACATACTAAGGTAGTTATATTGATAGACCAGAGTGTGTACTCTCTCATCAAGGCCATCGCTATACATACTAAGGTAGTTACATTGATAGACCAGAGTGTGTACTCTCTCATCAAGGCCATCGCAATACATACTAAGGTAGTTATATTGATAGACCAGAGTGTGTACTCTCTCATCAAGGCCATCGCTATACATACTAAGGTAGTTACATTGATAGACCAGAGTGTGTACTCTCTCATCAAGGCCATCGCTATACATACTAAGGTAGTTACATTGATAGACCAGAGTGTGTACTCTCTCATCAAGGCCATCGCTATACATACTAAGGTAGTTACATTGATAGACCAGAGTGTGTACTCTCTCATCAAGGCCATCGCTATACATACTAAGGTAGTTATATTGATAGACCAGAGTGTGTACTCTCTCATCAAGGCCATCGCTATACATACTAAGGTAGTTATATTGATAGACCAGAGTGTGTACTCTCTCATCAAGGCCATCGCTATATATACTAAGGTAGTAACATTTATAGACCAGAGTGTGTACTCTCCCATCAAGGCCATCGCTATACATACTCAGGTAGTTATATTGATAGACCAGAGTGTGTACTCTCTCATCAAGGCCATCGCTATACATGCTAAGGTAGTTACATTGATAGACCAGAGTGTGTACTCTCTCATCAAGGCCATCGCTATACATACTAAGGTAGTTATATTGATAGACCAGAGTGTGTACTCTCTCATCAAGGCCTTCGCTATACATGCTAAGTTAGTTACATTGATAGACCAGAGTGTGTACTCTCTCATCAAGGCCTTCGCTATACATGCTAAGTTAGTTACATTGATAGACCAGAGTGTGTACTCTCTCATCAAGGCCATCGCTATACATGCTAAGGTAGTTACATTGATAGACTAGAATGTATACTCTCTCATCAAGGCATTCGCTATACATGCTAAGGTAGTTACATTGATAGACCAGAGTATGTAATCTCTCATCAAGGCCTTTATAATAGTTACAATATAGACCAGAGTGTGTACTCTCTCATCAAGGCCATCGCTATATATACTAAGGTAGTTACATTTATAGACCAGAGTGTGTACTCTCTCATCAAGGCCATCGCTATACATACTCAGGTAGTTATATTGATAGACCAGAGTGTGTACTCTCTCATCAAGGCCATCGCTATACATACTAAGGTAGTTACATTGATAGACCAGAGTGTGTACTCTCTCATCAAGGCCATCGCTATACATACTCAGGTAGTTATATTGATAGACCAGAGTGTGTACTCTCTCATCAAGGCCATCGCTATACATACTAAGGTAGTTTCATTGATAGACTAGAATGTATACTCTCTCATCAAGGCATTCGCTATACATGCTAAGTTAGTTACATTGATAGACCAGAGTGTGTAATCTCTCTTTAAGGCATTGGCTATGGTAACATTGATCGACCCGAGTGTGTAATCTCTTATCAAGGCCTCTGCTATGGTAACATTGATAGACCAGAGTGTGTTATCTCTCACCAAGGCCTTTTCTATGGTTATATTGATAAACCAGAGTGTGTAATCTCTCATTAAGGCCTTCGCTATACATGCTAAGGTAGTTACATTGATAGACCAGAGTGTGTAATCTCTCATCAAGGTCTTTATAATAGTTACAATATAGACCAAAATGTGTCCTCTCTCATCAAGGCCTTTACTATAGTTCCATTGATAGACCAGAGTGGGTACACTCTCATCAAGGCCTTTATAATAGTTACAATATAGACCAAAGTGTGTCCTCTCTCATCAAGGCCTTTACTATAGTTACATTGATAGACCAGAATGGTACACTCTCATCAAGGCCTTTGCTGTAGTTACATTGATAGACCAGAGTTGGTAATCTCTCATCTAGGCCTTTGCTATAGTTACATTGATAGACCAGAGTGTGTACTCTCTCATCAAGGCCTTTACTAAAGCTACATTGATAGATCAGAACGGGTAATCTCTCATCTAGGCCTTTGCTATAGTTACATTGATAGACCAGAGTGGGTAATCTCTCATCTAGGCCTTTGCTATAGTTACATTGATAGACCAGAGTGGGTACACTCTCATCAAGGCTTTTACTATAGTTACATTGATAGACCAGAATGGGTACACTCTCATCAAGGCCTTTGCTATAGTTACATTGATAGACCAGGGTGTGTAATCTCTCATTTAGGCCTTTGCTATAGTTACATTGATGGACCAGAGTGTGTACACTCTCATCAAGGCTTTTACTTTAGTTACATTGATAGACCAGAATGGGTACACTCTCATCAAGGCCTTTGCTGTAGTTACATTGATCGACCAGAGTGTGTAATCTCTCATTTAGGCCTTTACTATAGTTACATTGATAGACCAGAGTGTGTAATGTCTCATCTAGGCCTTTGCTATAGTTACATTGATAGACCAGAGTGGGTACATTCTCATCAAGGCCTACGCTATACACGCTAAGGTAGTTACACTGATAGACCAGAGTAGGTACATTCTCATCAAGCCTACGCTATACATGATAAGGTAGTTACACTCATAGACCAGAGTCTGTACACTCTCATCAAGACCTTTACTATAGTTACATTGGTAGACCAGAGTGGGTAATCTCTCATCCAGGCCTTTACTATAGTTACATTGATAGACCAGAGTGTGTAATCTCTCATCAAGGCCTTTATAATAGTTACAATATAGACCAAAGTGTGTCCTCTCTCATCAAGGCCTTTACTATAGTTACATTGATAGACCAGAATGGGTACACTATCATCAAGGCCTTTGCTTTAGTTACATTGATAGACCAGAGTTGGTAATCTCTCATCTAGGCCTTTGCTATAGTTACATTGGTAGACCAGAGTGTGTACTCTCTCATCAAGGCCTTTACTATAGCTACATTGATAGACCAGAACGGGTAATCTCTCATCAAGGCCTTTGCTATAGTTACATTGATAGACCAGTGTGTGTAATCTCTTATTTAGGCCTTTGCTATAGTTACATTGATGGACCAGAGTGTGTACACTCTCATCAAGGCTTTTACTATAGTTACATTGATAGACCAGAATGGGTACACTCTCATCAAGGCCTTTGCTGTATTTACATTGATAGACCAGAGTGTGTAATCTCTCATCAAGGCCTTTACTATAGTTACATTGATAGACCAGAGTGTGTAATCTCTCATCTAGGCCTTTGCTATAGTTACATTGAAAGACCAGAGTGTGCACACTCTCATCAAGGCCTACGCTATACATGCTAAGGTAGTTACACTGATAGACAAGAGTGTGTACACTCTCATCAATGCCTTTACTATAGTTACATTGATAGACCAGGGTGGGTACACTCTCATCAATGCCTTTACTATAGTTACACTGATAGACCAGAGTGTGTACACTCTCATCAATGCCTTTACTATAGTTACACTGATAGACCAGAGTGTGTACACTCTCATCAATGCCTTTACTATAGTTACATTGATAGACCAGTGTGGGTACATTCTCATCAAGCCTACGCTATACATGATAAGGTAGTTACACTCATAGACCAGAGTCTGTACACTCTCATCAAGACTTTTACTATAGTTACATTGATAGACCAGAGTGGGTACACTCTCATCCAGGCCTTTACTATAGTTACATTGATAGACAAGGGGGGGGGTAGACTCTCATCAAGCCCTTTACTATAGTTACATTGATCTACCAGAGTGGGTACACTCTCATCAAGGCCTACGCTATACATGCTAAGGTAGTTACATTGATAGACCAGAGTGGGTACACTCTCATCAATGCCTTTACTATAGTTACACTGATAGACCAGGGTGGGTACACTCTCATCAAGGCCTTTACTATAGTTACACTGATAGACCAGGGTTGGTACACTTTCATCAAGGCCTACGCTATACATGCTAAGGTAGTTACATTGATAGACCAGAGTGGGTACACTCTCATCAATGCCTTTACTATAGTTACACTGATAGACCAGGGTGGGTACACTCTCATCAAGGCCTTTACTAAAGTTACACTGATAGACCAGGGGGGTTACACTCTCATCAAGGCCTTTACTATAGTTACATTGATGGACCAGAGTCGGTACACTCTCATCAAGGCCTACGCTATACATGCTAAGGTAGTTACATTGATAGACCAGAGTGGGTACACTCTAATCAATGCCTTTACTATATTTACACTGATAGACCAGGGTGGGTACACTCTCATCAAGGCCTACGCTATACATGCTGAGGTAGTTACATTGATAGACCAGGGTGGGTACACTCTCATCAAGGCCTACGCTATACATGCTAAGGTAGTTACATTGATAGACCAGGGTGGGTACACTCTCATCAAGGCCTACGCTATACATGCTAAGGTAGTTACATTGATAGACCAGGGTGGGTACACTCTCATCAAGGCCTACGCTATACATGCTAAGGTAGTTACACTAATAGACCAGAATAGGTACACTCTCATCAAGGCCATCGCTTTACATGCTAAGGTGGTTACACTCATAGACCAGACGGAGTACGCTCTCATCAAGGCCATCGCTATACATGCTAAGGTACTTACACTGATAGACCAGAATGGGTACACTCTTATCAAAGCCTTCGCTTTACATGGTAAGGTAGTTACACTAATAGACCAGAGTGTATAGTCTCTCATTAAGGCATTCGCTATATATGCTAAGGTAGTTACACTTCGCTATACATGCTAAGGGAGTTATACTGCAGAGTGTGTACTCTCTGATTAAGGCCATCGATATACATGCTAAGTTAGTTACAATAATATACCAGAGTGTGTACTCTCTCATTATGGCCATCGCTATACATGCTAAGGTAGCTACACTAATCGACCAGAGTGTGTACTCTCTCATTAAGGCCATCGCTATACATGCTAAGGTAGCTACACTAATCGACCAGAGTGTGTACTTTCTCATCAAGGCCATCGCTATACATGCAAAGGTAGTTACACTAATAGTCCAGAGTGTGTACTTTCTCATCAAGGCCATCGCTATACATGCTAAGGAAGTTACACTCTTAGACCAGAATGTATACTCTCGAATTAGATTGCTAAAGTAGTTACACTTATAGATCAGAGTGTGTACTCTCTCATCAAGGCATTCGCTATACTTAATAAGGTATTTACACTAATAGACCAGAGTGTTTACTCTCTCATCAAGGCATTCGGTATACATACTAAGGTAATTACACTAATAGACCAGAGTGTGTACTCTCTCATAAAGGCATTCGCTATACATGCTAAGATAGTTACACTAATAGACTAGAGTGTGTACTCTCTCATCAAGGCCTTCGCTATACATGCTAAGGTAGTTACATTGATAGACCAGAGTGTGTACTCTCTTATTAAGGCATTCGCTCTACATGCTAAAGTAGTTACACTGATAGACCAGAGTGTGTACTCTCTCATCAAGGCATTCGCTATACATGCTAAGGTAGTTACACTGATAGACCAGAGTGTGTACTCTCTCATCAAGGCATTCGCTATACATGCTAAGGTAGTTACACTAATATACCAGAGTGTGTACTCTCTCATAAAGGCATTCGCTATACATGCTAAGGTAGTTACACTAATATACCAGAGTGTGTACTCTCTCATAAAGGCATTCGCTATACATGCTAAGGTAGTTACACTGATAGACTAGAGTGTATAGTCTCTCATAAAGGCCTTCGCTACACATGCCTATGTGATTACACTGATAGACCAGAGTGTGTACTCTCTCATCAAGGCCATCGCTATACATACTAAGGTAGTTATATTGATAGACCAGAGTGTGTACTCTCTCATTAAGGCCTTCGCTATACATGCTAAGGTAGTTACATTGATAGACCAGAATGTATACTCTCTCATCAAGGCATTCGCTATACATGCTAAGGTAGTTACATTGATAGACCAGAGTATGTAATCTCTCATCAAGGCCTTTATAATAGTTACAATATAGACCAGAGTGTGTAATCTCTCATTAAGGCCTTCGCTATACATGCTAAGGTAGTTACATTGATAGACCAGAGTGGGTACACTCTCATCAAGGCCTTTATAATAGTTACAATATAGACTAAAGTGTGTCCTCTCTCATCAAGGCCTTTACTATAGTTACATTGATAGACCAGAATGGGTACACTCTCATCAAGGCCTTTGCTGTAGTTACATTGATAGACCAGAGTTGGTAATCTCTCATCTAGGCCTTTGCTATAGTTACATTGATAGACCAGAGTGTGTACTCTCTCATCAAGGCCTTTACTATAGCTACATTGATAGATCAGAACGGGTAATCTCTCATCTAGGCCTTTGCTATAGTTACATTGATAGACCAGAGTGGGTAATCTCTCATCTAGGCCTTTGCTATAGTTACATTGATAGACCAGAGTGGGTACACTCTCATCAAGGCTTTTACTATAGTTACATTGATAGACCAGAATGGGTACACTCTCATCAAGGCCTTTGCTATAGTTACATTGATAGACCAGGGTGTGTAATCTCTCATTTAGGCCTTTGCTATAGTTACATTGATGGACCAGAATGTGTACACTCTCATCAAGGCTTTTACTATAGTTACATTGATAGACCAGAATGGGTACACTCTCATCAAGGCCTTTGCTGTAGTTACATTGATCGACCAGAGTGTGTAATCTCTCATTTAGGCCTTTACTAGAGTTACATTGATAGACCAGAGTGTGTAATGTCTCATCTAGGCCTTTGCTATAGTTACATTAATAGACCAGAGTGTGCACACTCTCATCAAAGCCTACGCTATACATGCTAAGGTAGTTACACTGATAGACCAGAGTAGGTACATTCTCATCAAGCCTACGCTATACATGATAAGGTAGTTACACTCATAGACCAGAGTCTGTACACTCTCATCAAGACCTTTACTATAGTTACATTGGTAGACCAGAGTGAGTAATCTCTCATACAGGCCTTTACTATAGTTACATTGATAGACCAGAGTGTGTAATCTCTCATCAAGGCCTTTACTATAGTTACACTGATAGACCAGGGTGGGTACACTCTCATCAAGGCCTTTACTAAAGTTACACTGATAGACCAGGGGGGTTACACTCTCATCAAGGCCTTTACTATAGTTAAATTGATGGACCAGAGTCGGTACACTCTCATCAAGGCCTACGCTATACATGCTAAGGTAGTTAAATTGATAGACCAGAGTAGGTACACTCTAATCAATGCCTTTACTATATTTACACTGATAGACCAGGGTGGGTACACTCTCATCAAGGCCTACGCTATACATGCTGAGGTAGTTACATTGATAGACCAGGGTGGGTACACTCTCATCAAGGCCTACGCTATACATGCTAAGTAGTTGCTACTGGAGGACACTCTGGGTACACTCTCATCAAGGCCTACGCTATACATGCTAAGGCAGTTACACCACAGACTGTGACAGGTACACTCATCAAGGCCATCGCTTTACATGCTAAGGTGGTTACACTCATAGACCAGACGGAGTACGCTCTCATCAAGGCCATCGCTATACATGCTAAGGTACTTACACTGATAGACGAGAATGGGTACACTCTCATCAAGGCCTTCGCTTTACATGGTAAGGTAGTTACACTAATAGACCAGAGTGTGTACTCTCTCATCAAGGCATTCGCTATATATGCTAAGGTAGTTACACTTCGCTATACATGCTAAGGGAGTTATACTGCAGAGTGTGTACTCTCTAATTAAGGCCATCGATATACATGCTAAGTTAGTTACAATAATATACCAGAGTGTGTACTCTCTCATTAAGGCCATCGCTATACATGCTAAGGTAGCACTCTAAATCGACCAGAGTGTGTACTCTCTCATCAAGGCCATCGCTATACATGCTAAGGTAGCTACACTAATCGACCAGAGTGTGTACTTTCTCATCAAGGCCATCGCTATACATGCAAAGGTAGTTACACTCTTAGACCAGAATGTATACTCTCCCATTAGATTGCTAAAGTAGTTACACTTATAGATCAGAGTGTGTACTCTCTCATCAAGGCATTCGCTATACATGCTAAGATAGTTACACTATTAGACCAGAGTGTGTACTCTCTCATCAAGGCATTCGCTATACTTAATAAGGTATTTACACTAATAGACCAGAGTGTGTACTCTCTTATCAAGGCATTCGGTATACATACTAAGGTAATTACACTAATAGACCAGAGTGTGTACTCTCTCATAAAGGCATTCGCTATACATGCTAAGATAGTTAACATGCTAAGGTAATTACACTAATAGACCAGAGTGTGTACTCTCTCATAAAGGCATTCGCTATACATGCTAAGGTAGTAACACTGATAGACTAGAGTGTATAGTCTCTCATAAAGGCCTTCGCTACACATGCCTATGTGATTACACTGATAGACCAGAGTGTGTACTCTCTCATCAAGGCCATCGCTATACATACTAAGGTAGTTATATTGATAGACCAGAGTGTGTACTCTCTCATCAAGGCCTTTATAATAGTTACAATATAGACCAGAGTGTGTAATCTCTCATTAAGGCCTTCGCTATACATGCTAAGGTAGTTACATTGATAGATCAAAATGTATACTCTCTCATCAAGGCCTTCGCTATACATGCTAAGTTAGTTACATTGATAGACCAGAGTATGTAATCTCTCATCAAGGCCTTTATAATAGTTACAATATAGACCAGAGTGTGTAATCTCTCATTAAGGCCTTCGCTATACATGCTAAGTTAGTTACATTGATAGACCAGAGTGTGTAATCTCTCTTTAAGGCCTTGGCTATGGTAACATTGATCGACCAGAGTGTGTAATCTCTTATCAAGGCCTCTGCTATGGTAACATTGATAGACCAGAGTGTGTTATCTCTCATCAAGGCCTTTTCTATGGTTATATTGATAGACCAGAGTGTGTAATCTCTCATTAAGGCCTTCGCTATACATGCTAAGGTAGTTACATTGATAGACCAGAGTGTGTAATCTCTCATCAAGGTCTTTATAATAGTTACAATATAGACCAAAGTGTGTCCTCTCTCATCAAGGCCTTTACTATAGTTCCATTTCATAGACCAGAGTGGGTACACTCTCATCAAGGCCTTTATAATAGTTACAATATAGACCAAAGTGTGTCCTCTCTCATCAAGGCTTTTACTATAGTTACATTGATAGACCAGAGTGTGTAATCTCTCATCAAGGCCTTTATAATAGTTACAATATAGACCAAAGTGTGTCCTCTCTCATCAAGGCCTTTACTATAGTTACATTGATAGACCAGAATGGGTACACTCTCATCAAGGCCTTTGCTGTAGTTACATTGATAGACCAGAGTTGGTAATCTCTCATCTAGGCCTTTGCTATAGTTACATTGATAGACCAGAGTGTGTACTCTCTCATCAAGGCCTTTACTATAGCTACATTGATAGATCAGAACGGGTAATCTCTCATCTAGGCCTTTGCTATAGTTACATTGATAGACCAGAGTGGGTAATCTCTCATCTAGGCCTTTGCTATAGTTACATTGATAGACCAGAATGGGTACACTCTCATCAAGGCCTTTGCTATAGTTACATTGATAGACCAGGGTGTGTAATCTCTCATTTAGGCCTTTGCTATAGTTACATTGATGGACCAGAGTGTGTACACTCTCATCAAGGCTTTTACTTTAGTTACATTGATAGACCAGAATGGGTACACTCTCATCAAGGCCTTTGCTGTAGTTACATTGATCGACCAGAGTGTGTAATCTCTCATTTAGGCCTTTACTATAGTTACATTGATAGACCAGAGTGTGTAATGTCTCATCTAGGCCTTTGCTATAGTTACATTGATAGACCAGAGTGTGCACACTCTCATCAAGGCCTACGCTATACATGCTAAGGTAGTTACACTGATAGACCAGAGTGGGTACATTCTCATCAAGGCCTACGCTATACATGCTAAGGTAGTTACACTGATAGACCAGAGTGGGTACATTCTCATCAAGGCCTACGCTATACATGATAAGGTAGTTACACTCATAGACCAGAGTCTGTACACTCTCATCAAGACCTTTACTATAGTTACATTGGTAGACCAGAGTGGGTAATCTCTCATCCAGACCTTTACTATAGTTACATTGATAGACCAGAGTGTGTAATCTCTCATCAAGGCCTTTATAATAGTTACAATAGAGACCAAAGTGTGTCCTCTCTCATCAAGGCCTTCACTATAGTTACATTGATAGACCAGAATGGGTACACTATCATCAATGCCTTTGCTGTAGTTACATTGATAGACCAGAGTTGGTAATCTCTCATCTAGGCCTTTGCTATAGTTACATTGGTAGACCAGAGTGTGTACTCTCTCATCAAGGCCTTTACTATAGCTACATTGATAGACCAGAACGGGTAATCTCTCATCAAGGCCTTTGCTATAGTTACATTGATAGACCAGAGTGTGTAATCTCTTTTTTAGGCCTTTGCTATAGTTACATTGATGGACCAGAGTGTGTACACTCTCATCAAGGCTTTTACTATAGTTACATTGATAGACCAGAATGGGTACACTCTCATCAAGGCCTTTGCTGTATTTACATTGATAGACCAGAGTGTGTAATCTCTCATCAAGGCCTTTACTATAGTTACATTGATAGACCAGAGTGTGTAATCTCTCATCAAGGCCTTTACTATAGTTACATTGATAGACCAGAGTGTGTAATCTCTCATCAAGGCCTTTACTATAGTTACATTGATAGACCAGAGTGTGTAATTTCTCATCAAGGCCTTTACTATAGTTACATTGATAGACCAGAGTGTGTAATCTCTCATCAAGGCCTTTACTATAGTTACATTGATAGACCAGAGTGTGTAATCTCTCATCTAGGCCTTTGCTATAGTTACATTGAAAGACCAGAGTGTGCACACTCTCATCAAGCCTACGCTATACATGATAAGGTAGTTACACTCATAGACCAGAGTCTGTACACTCTCATCAAGACTTTTACTATAGTTACATTGATAGACCAGAGTGCGTACACTCTCATCAATGCCTTTACTATAGTTACACTGATAGACCAGGGTGGGTACACTCTCATCAAGGCCTTTACTATAGTTACACTGATAGACCAGGGTGGGTACACTCTCATCAAGGCCTACGCTATACATGCTGAGGTAGTTACATTGATAGACCAGAGTGGGTACACTCTAATCAATGCCTTTACTATAGTTACATTGATAGACCAGGGTGGGTACACTCTCATCAAGGCCTTTACTATAGTTACACTGATAGACCAGGGTGGGTACACTCTCATCAAGGCCTTTACTATAGTTACACTGATAGACCAGGGTGGGTACACTCTCATCAAGGCCTACGCTATACATGCTAAGGTAGTTACATTGATAGACCAGAGTGGGTACACTCTCATCAATGCCTTTACTATAGTTACATTGATAGACCAGGGTGGGTACACTCTCATCATGGCCATTACTATAGTTACACTGATAGACCAGGGTGGGTACACTCTCATCAAGGCCTACGCTATACATGCTAAGGTAGTTACATTGATAGACCAGAGTGGGTACACTCTCATCAAGGCCATCGCTTTACATGCTAAGGTGGTTACACTCATAGACCAGACGGAGTACACTCTCATCAAGGCCTTCGCTTTACATGGTAAGGTAGTTACACTAATAGACCAGAGTGTGTACTCTCTCATCAAGGCATTCGCTATATATGCTAAGGTAGTTACACTTCGCTATACATGCTAAGGGAGTTATACTGCAGAGTGTGTACTCTCTAATTAAGGCCATCGATATACATGCTAAGTTAGTTACAATAATATACCAGAGTGTGTACTCTCTCATTAAGGCCATCGCTATACATGCTAAGGTAGCTACACTAATCGACCAGAGTGTGTACTCTCTCATTAAGGCCATCGCTATACATGCTAAGGTAGCTACACTAATCGACCAGAGTGTGTACTCTCTCATTAAGGCCATCGCTATACATGCTAAGGTAGCTACACTAATCGACAAGAGTGTGTACTTTCTCATCAAGGCCATCGCTATACATGCAAAGGTAGTTACACTAATAGTCCAGAGTGTGTACTTTCTCATCAAGGCCATCGCTATACATGCTAAGGAAGTTACACTCTTAGACCAGAATGTATACTCTCGCATTAGATTGCTAAAGTAGTTACACTTATAGATCAGAGTGTGTACTCTCTCATCAAGGCATTCGCTATACATGCTAAGATAGTTACACTATTAGACCAGAGTGTGTACTCTCTCATCAAGGCATTCGCTATACTTAATAAGGTATTTACACTAATAGACCAGAGTGTTTACTCTCTCATCAAGGCATTCGGTATACATACTAAGGTAATTACACTAATAGACTAGAGTGGGTACTCTCTCATTAATGCCTTCGCTATACATGCTATGGTAGTTACACTGATAGACCAGAATGTATACTTTCTCATCAAGGCATTCGCTATAGATGCTAAGGTAGTTACACTAATAAACCAGAGTGTGTACTCTCTCATCAAGGCATTCGCTATACATGCTAAAGAAGTTACATTGATAGATCAGGGTTTGTAATCTCCCATCAAGGCCTTTGCTATGGTTACATTGATAGACCAGAGTGTGAACACTCTCATCAAGGCCTTTACTATAGTTACATTCATAGACCAGAGTGTGTACACTCTCATCAAGGCCTTTACTATTGTTACATTGATAGACCAGAGTGTGTACACTCTCATCAAGGCCTTTACTATAGTTACATTGATAGATCAGGGTGTGTACACTCTCATCAAGGCCTACGCCATACATGCTAAGGTAGTTAAACTGATAGACCAGAGTGGGTACACTCTCATCAAGGCCTTTACTATAGTTACATTGATAGACCAGGGTGTGTACACTCTCATCAAGGCCTACGCTATACATGCTAAGGTAGTTACACTGATAGACAAGACTGGGTACACTCTCATCAAGGCCTTCGCTATACATGCTAAGGTAGTTACACATTAGACCAGAGTGTGTACTCTCTCATCAAGGCATTCGCTATACTTAGTAAGGTAGTTACACTGATAGACCAGAGTGTGAACTCTCTCATCAAGGCATTCGCTATACATGCTAAGGTAGTTACACTGCTAGATCAGAGTGTGTACTCTCTCATCAAGGCATTCCCTATACATGCTAAGGTAGTTACACTGCTAGATCAGAGT
The DNA here is from genome assembly GCA_033675545.1 of Elysia crispata. Taxonomy (NCBI): domain Eukaryota; kingdom Metazoa; phylum Mollusca; class Gastropoda; family Plakobranchidae; genus Elysia; species Elysia crispata. The sequence continues at coordinate 375,195 of JAWDGP010007744.1, read as the reverse complement.
GTGTACTCTCTCATCAAGGCATTCGCTATACATGCTAAGGTAGTTACACTGCTAGATCAGAGTGTGTACTCTCTCATCAAGGCATTCCCTATACATGCTAAGGTAGTTACACTGATGCACCAGAGTGTGTACTCTCTCACCAAGGCCTTCGCTATACATGCTCATGTAGTTACACTGATAGACCAGAGTGTGTACTCTCTCATCAAGGCATTCGCTATACTTAATAACGTAGTTACACTGATAGACCAGAGTGTGAACTTTCTCACCAAGGCCTTCGCTATACATGCTAAGGTAGTTACACTGCTAGATCAGAGTGTGTACTCTCTCATCAAGGCATTCCCTATACATGCTAAGGTAGTTACACTGATGCACCAGAGTGTGTACTCTCTCACCAAGGCCTTCGCTATACATGCTTATGTAGTTACACTGATAGACCAGAGTGTGTACTCTCTCACCAAGGCCATCGCATACATGCTAAGGTAGTTATATTGATAGACCAGAATGTATATTCTCTCATAAAGGCATTCGCTATACATGCTAAGGTAGTTACATTGATAGACCAGAATGTATACTCTCTTATAAAGGCATTCGCTATACATGCTAAGGTAGTTACACTAATAGACCAGAGTGTGTACTCTCTCATAAAGGCATTCGCTATACTTAATAACGTAGTTACACTGATAGACCAGAGTGTGTTCTCTCTCACCAAGGCAATCGCTTTACATGTTAAGGTAGTTACATTGAAAGACCAGAGTGTGTAATCTCTCATCAGGGCCTTTGCGATGGTTACATTGATAGACCAGAGTGTGTAATCTCTCATTAAGGCCTTCGCTATACATACTAAGGTAGTTACATTGATAGACCAGAGTGTGTAATCTCTCATTAAGGCCTTTGCTATGGTTACATTGATAGACCAGAGTGTATAATCTCTCATTAAGGCCTTTGCTATGGTAACATTGATAGACCAGAGTGTGTAATCTCTCATTAAGGCCTTTGCTATGGTTACATTGATAGACCAGAGTGTGTAATCTCTCATTAAGGCCTTTGCTATGGTTACATTGATAAACCAGAGTGTGTAATCTCTCATTAAGGCCTTCGCTATACATACTAAGGTAGTTACATTGAAAGACCAGAGTGTGTAATCTCTCATCAGGGCCTTTGCGATGGTTACATTGATAGACCAGAGTGTGTAATCTCTCATTAAGGCCTTTGCTATGGTAACATTGATGGACCAGAGTGTGTAATCTCTCAATAAGGCCTTTGCTATGCTAACATTGATAGACCCGAGTGTGTAATCTCTCATCAAGGCTTTTGCTATGGTTACATTGATAGACCAGAGTGTGTAATCTCTCATTAAGGCCTTTGCTATGGTTACATTGATAGACCAGAGTGTGTAATCTCTCATCAAGGCCTTTGCTATGGTAACATTGATGGACCAGAGTGTGTAATCTCTCAATAAGGCCTTTGCTATGCTAACATTGATAGACCCGAGTGTGTAATCTCTCATCAAGGCTTTTGCTATGGTTACATTGATAGACCAGAGAGTGTGTAATCTCTCATTAAGGCCCTCACTATACATGCTAAGGTAATTACATTGATAGACCAGGGTCTCTTCTCTTTCGTACAGCCTTCGCTACAGATATTTTGATAGAACAGAAGTTGCACTCTCTTATCAAGGTCACCGCTAAATTAACATTAACAGAATAGAGTGTATAATCTCTCATCAAGGCCTTCGCTATAGTTACATTGATAGACCAAAATGTGCATTTTTTCATGAAGGCCTTTGTTATAGTGACATTGATAGAAAAGGGTGTGCACTCTGTCATCAAGGCCTTCGCTATAGTGATATTGATAGACCAAAATGTGCATTTTTTTATGAAGGCCTTTGCTATAGTGACATTGATAGCAAAGGGTGTTCACTCTGTCATCAAGGCCTTCGCTATAGTGATATTGATAGACCAAAATGTGTGTTCTCTCATCAAGGCCTTCGCTTTACATGTTAAGATAGTTACATTGATAGACCAGAGTGTATATTCTCTTATCAAAGCTACCACCTTTTGGACATTTGGTGCAACCGTATGCGGGTTTTGAATCAATAAATTAGTTTTTTTTTGTTTTGTATTTTTTGTTCTTTTCTTTTTGCAATGTACATCAATGCTTGTCCATAGAAATTTCAAGTGTCTGCAAACATTTGGGAGACTTACGTTACAAGCTATCGATCGCGTCATAACACAAAGACTGTATCAGTGGATGGCTAGATTATCTTGTGATAAGATTGAATTGAGCGTCTGTCTGCTACGCTCTAGTAGTCGCGCCCACTTACTTTCTCAATCATTCAGTTTTGCTATTCTCTAACTAGCGCTTCCCTGTATCCACTGGTCTACAACCATGACTGTCTAGTCGCACATTCGTTTGGCAGGTATTATTTTCAATTATTTAATATGAAATTAAATTTATATGCAGCTTTTTGTCATTTTTCTTTGTTCCAATTACTGTGTTCTTCGTTGCACGTTACGTTATTGTTTCTTTTCTTTTTGTTTTAATGATTAAAATCTGGTAGAATTATACTAGTAAAGTATATGGCCATATTTTAAATCTTTAAACATGAATTTAGTTCAAAAGAAAAAAAACAAGAAAGGTCTACCTATAAGCAAATGTGTTCCTTTCTGTAGAGAGCAAAGATATAGATACAGAATTGGTTCGATTTTAATCGCATTAAAATAGAATGACATTTTACTTTTTTCTGTGGAAAACTTGTCGATCTTAAAATTCCGATTGAGAGGAACCTGAGATCAAGGTTTACAATGGAAACTGAAGACCATAGAGAGAAAATTAGAAGCAACAGGATCTCTGGCACAAACAGGTGTTTTGTCGGAAAGAATTGTATCGATTGTCACAATCATGAAGGTAGAAGTTAAACTTATCGATAATACCGTTATAAAATTGTTATGTCAGGAGCTAGAGCCAATAAGTCACGAGCACAACTAGTTTTGTTGTTTCGTGAAAATTAAAATTATAAAAGAAAACACTGGCAAAATAGAGTATTTCCAAAAAGTTGAGTATCTTCCAATTATATCTAACAGCAAATTATTGGGAATTGTTTTCTAGACAAACATCCATAATTCGTCAGAGCTATACTAAGAAAAGAAAAAAAAATGATAGATGGTTCTACAAACAATGTCGGTTCTACAAACAATGATGGTTCTACAAACAATGATGGTTCTACAAACAATGTCGGTTCTACAAACAATGTCGGTTCTACAAACAATGTCGGTTCTACAAACAATGTCGGTTCTACAAACAATGATGGTTCTACAAACAATGATGGTTCTACAAACAATGTCGGTTCTACAAACAATGTCGGTTCTACAAACAATGATGGTTCTACAAACAATGTCGGTTCTACAAACAATGTTGGTTCTACAAACAATGTCGGTTCTACAAACAATGATGGTTCTACAAACAATGTTGGTTCTACAAACAATGTCGGTTCTACAAACAATGTCGGTTCTACAAACAATGTCGGTTCTACAAACAATGTCGGTTCTACAAACAATGATGGTTCTACAAACAATGTTGGTTCTACAAACAATGTTGGTTCTAAAAACAATGTCGGTTCTACAAACAATGTTGGTTCTACAAACAATGTCGGTTCTACAAACAATGTCGGTTCTACAAACAATGTCGGTTCTACAAACAATGTCGGTTCTACAAACAATGATGGTTCTACAAACAATGATGGTTCTACAAACATTGTCGGTTCTACAAACAATGATGGTTCTACAAACAATGTCGGTTCTACAAACAATGATAGTTCTACAAACAAAGTAGGTTCTTTTCGTTACATTAGGCTCATTATGATACTCAAAAGTTTGACAAGACAGATGCGAGGTAAGAACATCAGTAATAACAGTTAGCAAAACACCATAGACCGACCTGAAGATAAGGAATAGAGTGATGGTAACGACCACAGTCACCGTAGACAACATCATCATCATCATTATTATTATTATTATTATTATTATTATTATTATTATTATTATTATTATTATTATTATTATTATTATTATTATTATTATTATTATTATTATTATTATTATTATTATTTAAAATGATTAACTGGACGCTCATTTACGAATGTCCTTATCTTAAGAGATATAAAGGAAGTAAAATAGCAGATGGGATGTTAAAAAACAATAATTTTTTTTAATTATCATTTTCGGTAGGAGAAAACTTTTTGTGATTTCCAGCTCTATACTTAAAGTCTTCACTCTAAAAGTTTCTACAAATAGATGTTGTGATTGGTCTCAACAAAAAGGTTAGCGAACGATAAGAAATAAAAAATATCATTCGTGCGGAGATAGCCAATACAGTTATTTAATGGTTTCTTTTTTTATATAAATTTCCAAAAATCATAAACGTTAAAGGTAATTGCTCTTTGGCATAAAATAGATGTGGTTCAAGCAATATGACTTCAACTCCAATTTATGCCATCCGATCCGTGTATTACTATCACTTTCTCATGTAAGTAAAAATTCAACAAAAACTTTGGTGTAGCGTTATTTGCAGCTCTCACAGGAATCAAGACATAGGAGACGCTGTCTGTCTTTCTGTCTGTTTGTCTGTCTGTCTGTCTGTTTGTGCCTCTTTCTCTCTCATTCTCTCTCTATTCTTAATCCCTCTTTCTCTGCAGTCTCCATTCTCTTCTCGCAGTTTTTTCTTCCATCCTCTATCTCTTTCCACAACTCTCATCTGCCTCTCTCTCTCTCTTTCTCTCTCTATCTATATTTCCTCATCTAAATCTGTTTTTCTCTCTGTATCCTTCTTTAGAGATAACTCTCTTTTCAATCTAGGCTTTAGCCTGTGTCCACCATCTCTAATTTCTAAAGCAGTCATTGTTTTTTTTTTCAATTTTAATTTCTGGATCTTTCATTTTTCATTCCTCATTTCTTTGTCTACTAGTCTGTCTGCCTTTTTTGCCTTCATGATTGATTGCCTCCTTGCTTCTCCCTATTCTCTCTCCCCCCTCTCTTTATCACTCTCACACCACACTCTCTTTCACTCCCAAATTCTATATATCTCTCTCTTTCGCTCCCTCTCTCTCTCTCTCTCTCTCTCTCTCTCTCTCTCTCTCTCTCTCTCTCTTTATATATCTTTCGCTCACTCTCTCTATTTTTCTTTCTCTCTCTCACTTTCTCTTTCTCTCTCTATATATATACATATCTCTCTCTTTCGCTCACTCTCTCTATTTTTCTTTCTCTCTCTCACTTTCTCTTTCTCTTTCTCTCTCTCTTTTTCTTCCTCTATCTCTATTTCTTTCTCTCTCTCCCTCCCTCTCTCTCTCTCTCTCTCTCTCTCTCTCTCTCTCTCTCTCTCTCTCTCTCTCCATATTTTCTTCCCATCCATACCAACATTTATTCTTCAGTTTTCCGATGTGTGAGGCCGCTATGTACGTGCGTTGTTTACGACAATTCCTACATTTCCCGGCTAGTCGCCATCCATAATATCGGGCTATTGATCTGAGTAAAAAAATTTTGTTTCTTTGAGTTCCCTCTGTGCGAAGTGTTCTTCGCTATCAGACAGGTTTTTTCCCTCCTTACTTTTCTGTCCTTTTCAACATTGTTTATTTACTGCAAGCTTTTTTTTTTCTCTAATGCTTGGGTGGATAAAGCAAATAATGATTTATTAAAAAAAAAAAAAAAAAGAATTTTTTTCCATTCTTACTGATAAAAAATCATACCATTATTTTTCAAGCCATGGTAAACTACGAAGCAAAAAAAATGAAAACTTGTAATAATTATGTGGACGTGAAGACCACACTCGCACTCTACCCACGTGACAATCTTAGAATCTTTCAAGAGAATATAAAAATAAAAATAAAATTTTTCAAACCGAGATTATAACTAAGAGCGGAGCTTTCCAAGAACTAGTACTAGAGTAAGTCCGAACAATTACTCAGAGGAGTTTAGAAAAAAGCTTTAACAGTTACAAGACTTTAGCACTAGGAGAAGACAGCATTGATCTAGAACCGCTGAAGTAAGGCCCCCACACTAACACACTTGACGAACAGATAGCTACAGTATTCAACGAAAAGTATGAAATCCTCTAGAACAGTCACAAAACTTCTGAAGAACTTCTATAGCAAATACCCAATGCAAGGAAAGCGAGGTTTACATTTTAACATTTATGGTAAATAGCTTTTTTGAAAACCGTACAAAATGAACTGTCGGCAAGTGTTACATTGGAGGGGATAAGAGCAGAACTAGAGAGATAGATCTACCATTCCCACATCTAGCTCGATGGGCGGCCGGCTAGACCCAAGGCAGACCACGCATGGACACACACAATCTCACACACACTCACACATACACACACACATGGTATACATGTAGACTAGCGCTGCCCTGGCATCACGGCAGGAAATTTCTTCGATAAGCTGCGTCTAAAACCAAAGATCGAAAAACTAACGTAAACTTTCTTTAACAGATCAACAACAGATCATCAAAAAATAATCAACATAATTATCATCACTAGGTCATTTACAGATTATCAACAGATCGTTAATAGATCATCTTCAGGACATGAACTAATCATCAACATAATTATCATTGTCACATTAACAAATTATCAAAATATCATTAACACATCAACAAATCATCAACATATCATTAACAAATAAAGAAAAATCATCAACAGATTATTCATATGTCATCAAAACATTAAAAAATCTTGAACAGATCACAACAGATCATAGGACCAAGCGAGTTCGTTAAGAAATGGCCCAAATATTGAGATAATTCGATACTGTTAATTGATGTCAAAAATGATCAAATTTTCAAATGATAAATAAATCTATGCTGACTTGCAGACATGATAAAAGAAACTACTCCTTTATGAACCATTAAAAGAAAATGATTAAAAGAAAAATAACCGAACTCTAATTCTAACTTACATATATATATATATATATATATATATATATATATATATATATATATATATATATGATAAAACCAATCGTTTGTGAACCTCTACAAAAGACTGGAGTTTTTATCCTATTTGAACCTGTGAGCGGTTACGGTACAAAGTGCTAGACAATTTGTGTACATCATTCCATGCTCACCATAGAATTACAGAGTCACACAGAGCTAGCATCACTCCATGCTCAGCATTGAATGACAGAGTCACACAGAGCTAGCATCACTCCATGCTCACCATAGAATGATAGAGTCACACAGAGCTAGCATCACTCCATGCTCACCATAGAATGATAGAGTCACACAGAGCTAGCATCACTCCATGCTCACCATAGAATGACAGAGTCACATAGAGATAGCATCAAGACATCCATGCTCAGAGTCACATGAGCTAGCACCACTCCATGCTCAGCATTGAATGACAGAGTCACATAGAGATAGCATCAATCCATGCTCACCATAGACTGACAGAGTCACACAGAGCTAGCATCACTCCATGCTCACCATAGACTGACAGAGTCACACAGAGCTAGCATCACTCCATGCTCACCATAGACTGACAGAGTCACACAGAGCTAGCATCACTCCATGCTCACCATAGAATTACAGAGTCACACAGAGATAGCATCACTCCATGCTCACCATAGAATGACAGAGTCACACAGAGATAGTATCAATCCATGCTCACCATAGACTGACAGTGTCACACAGAGATAGCATCAATCCATGCTCACCATAGACTGACAGAGTCACACAGAGCTAGCATTACTCCATGCTCAGCATAGAATGACAGAGTCACACAGAGCTAGCATCACTCCATGCTCAGCATAGAATTACAGATTCACACAGAGCTAGCATCACTCCATGCTCAGCATAGAATGACAGAGTCACACAGAGCTAGCATTACTCCATGCTCAGCATAGAATGACAGAGTCACACAGAGCTAGCATCACTCCATGCTCAGCATAGAATGACAGAGTCACACAGAGCTAGCATCACTCCATGCTCAGCATAGAATGATAGAGTCACACAGAGCTAGCATCACTCCATGCTCACCATAGAATGATAGAGTCACACAGAGCTAGCATCACTCCATGCTCACAAATGTTACGTTATTCCTATGACATCAATCTTCATTGAAAATGTTACATTATTCCTATGGGGTCAATCTTTGTTCAAAATGTTACATTATTCCTATGGGGTCAATCTTTATTTAAAATGTTACATTATTCCTATGGAGTCAATCTTTATTTAAAATGTTACATTATTCCTATGGGGTCAATCTCTATTCAAAATGTTACATTACTCCTATGGGGTCAATCTTTATTTAAAATGTTACATTATTCCTATGGGGTCAATCTTTATTAAAAATATTACATTATTCCTATGGGGTCAATCTTTATTTAAAATGTTACATTATTCCTTTGGGGTCAATCTTTATTTAAAATGTTACATTATTCCTTTGGGGTCAATCTTTATTTAAAATGTTACATTATTCCTATGGGTTCAATCTTTATTTAAAATGTTACGAGTATTCTTGCACTGAGTGAATTTCAAGTTTTCAAACAAATCTTTTGAAAAGCTTATGACGCAATAATACAAAACTTGTGAAAGAAGATTTTTTTTTAAATTATCTGTGAAAAACGTTACAGGAATATTTTATTCATCCCATTTTGTACCTTCCAGGAAATTTCTTCAAAACTTTCTTCATGTGCACAGTTCTTCGGAAATTCTTGGCTGCTTATTTTAGTAAAAGCTGATAATGGATGTTTTAAAGGATCTTAGAATAGTTTAAGATTTTCCAAACTAATCAACAATAACAATCAAACACTAAAGAAAAAAAAGGAGGAGGGAAAAAGGGGGGGGGGGGGGGGGTTCAGTGAAATCGCCTTCACACCACTCATATCTTTTACCTCTCACCTGTGTTTCTAAAATTCTGTAAATGGGAGAGAGAGAGAGAGAGAGAGAGAGAGAGAGAGAGAGAGAGAGAGAGAGAGAGAGAGAGAGAGAGAGATAAAGAATCCCCTCAGCACACATTCAGTGATTGATCAGGAGAACTCAGGTGCCTTAACATATTTAATAGAAGAAGAAAATCCTTTCATTGATAAAGTTTGTTTGTTTTTTTAACTTAAAAACTGATGGAAAGCGATTTCAATCTGTCAAGAAAAAGGTGCAAAATTTATAATTAAAGATTATCTTGTCAAAATTTATAATTAAAAAAAAAAAGCAATGCCAAAAGAAGCTGGAATTATTTTTTTTTAAATTAAAGAAACAGATCTCTTTTTTAATGTTTTCTGAGTGGTTTTATTCTACAGCAAAGATTATAGTTTCTGACAGTGGGACGCGCTAAGATTTTGTCAAGAGCTTTTCAAAAAAAAAAAAAAAGAAAAGATTAATATATGGAATAGCTTTGTCATGCATTAATATTTTTTTTCTCGATACAAAAAATTTCAAAGCTTCTTCAATTAAAAAGAATCATAGAAAAAAAATTAAGCTGTAGGTAGTTTTGTTTTTTTAACATAGTTTTCATTTTAATGGACTATGTTTTAGACTATAGACTAGTGTCACTATGTTAAACGTTTGTAAATAGACTATTGTAAAGAGCTTCGAGCCTACAAGTAGGAAGAGGCGCTAGGAAATAACTTCATTATTATTATTATTATTAATGGTGTTTGAAAACTTCTCTCTATAGAGCTACTTTACGTGTAGTCATTTTCTTTTCAGATTTCCAAAAGAGTTATATGAAAAATTAAAACAGGCAGAGAGAAAGAGGGACATAGAGAAAATGAGAGAAAGAGAGAGAGAGAAAATGAGAGAAAGATAGAGAGAGGCAGAGAGAGAGAAAATGAAACAAAGATAGAGAGAGGCACAGAGAGAGATAGAGAGAGAGGCAGAGAGAAAGATAGAGAGAGGCAGAGAGAGAGAGAGAAAATGAGAGAAAGTTAGGAAGAACCAGAGAGAGCGAGAGAAAATGAGAGAAAGATAGAGAGAGGCAGAGTGAGAGAGAGAGAGAGAGAGAGAGAGAGAGAGAGAGAGAGAGAGAGAGAGAGAGAGAGAAGTGTGAGTCACACCCGAATCTCGGGATCTGAACAGGCCGACGTGCGTCAGTCCTTGCATGCCCGTTAACCCCGTGACCCTGTGACTCCGAGGACCCTCGCTCGATCCGTCTGGCCTAGACCCGTCACTCCGCGATGATGGAATGGTGAGCGGTATCCGGATCGCGTCGGTACCCGGCCGTTCCGGGCTGTCGGTTCTTGGGGGGGAGAGAGAGAGAGAGAGAGAGACAGAGAGAGAGACAGAGAGAGAGAGAGAGACAGAGAGAGAGAGAGAGAGAGAGAGAGAGAGAGAGAGAGAGAGAGAGAGAGAGAGAGAGAGAGAGACAGAGAGAGAGAGAGAGAGAGAGAGAGAGAGAGAGAGAGAGAGAGAGAGAGAGAGAGACAGAGAGAGACAGAGAGAGACAGAGAGAGACAGAGACAGAGAGACAGAGAGACAGAGACAGAGAGACTGAGAGACAGAGAGGGAGAGAGAGACAGAGAGAGAGAGAGAGAGAGAGAAATAAAGGGAGGGGTGAGGGAACATTGAAATTATATTTAATACCAAAAGATGTATAAGCTACACAAAAATAAATAAACAAGTATGAAAACAAAAAATAAATGGGAAATCGATGCGTGAGGAAAAAAATGAGAGAGTGATAGATAAAGACAGACAGACAGACAATCAGTTAGACAGATAGACAGATAGAGAGAACGAAAAAGAAGACGGAGACGAAGAAGAAGAAGAAGAAGAAGAAGAAGAAGAAGAAGAAGAAGAAGAAGAAGAAGAAGAAGAAGAAGAAGAAGAAGAAGAAGAAGAAGAAGAAGAAGAAGAAGAAGAAGAAGAAGAAGAAGAAGAAGAAGAAGAAGAAGAAGAAGAAGAAGAAGGTAGATCTCAAGAAATAGAGAGGTAAAAAAAGAAACGCAGGGAGAAAATCGGCGGGAAGAAATAATTAATCTTTATCCTAAGTTTTGAAGAATAGAAACCCCCAGCGCGTCGCCCTGTAGGCCAGGCTCGAGAACGCTGTAGATCTATAGATTTCTCAGGAATTGATCGAGCGGTAATCAATGACACGGACACACGCAGTCTTCCAGCGTTTGCTCTAATTTATTACAGCTCAATCAGATACACAAACACTCTCACAAACACACAATTCATAACACTCTGCAACCATCGCAGCCTCTGTTGTGTCTAACTCCCGACATAGGTCTATGAAGGAAATTGAAAATCTGTTTCAGAAAACAACACAGGTTTTGTTTTCAAAAGATTGTCTCACTGACTGGTATTATTATGCATACGTTTTTTTAAGATGATTTTTATAAATTTGTGCATGCAAGAAAGCCGGTCAAAATCTTTTCGGAAGCTGTACATTTAGTATATATTCACGGATAGAAATCGTAATTTCAATAGCAAACTTTTAATGACAGCGAAGGATATCAACATGATTTTGATGTTGAAATGTTGATTCTCGCCGTAATTTTAAATTTTGGAAAAAACAATTATCTACAATCAGCATAAGACTTCACCATTTTATACTCAAAATATCGAAATAAGAAAAAAAATTCTAAAACTACCTATTTATTTATCCTTTTCTTCTCAATTTATCCTGATTTTTTTTCTCTTTCAGTTTTTCGCTCCACGTCTCTGTGTCCATCTCACTTCCTCTCGTTTACTTTCTTTCTCTCTCTATCTGTCCCTCTCTCCCAATTTCTGATTCTCATTCTGTTTACCTTTTTTGGGCTGAATCCCTCTTTCTTTCTTTCTTTCTTTCTATCTATGTGTTTTACCTTATGTCCGATGTCTTTGTCTCTCTCTCACTCTCTGTCTGTCTGTCTGTCTGTCTGCCTGTGTCTCTCTCTCTTTCATTCTCTTTCTCTCTCTGTGTCTCTCTGTTCTCCCTCTCTCTCTCTCTCTCTCTGCTTCTCTCTCCTTTCTATCTCTCTCTTTCCTCTCTCTCTCTCTCTCTCTCTCTCTCTCTCTTTCTCTCTCTGTGTCTCTCTGTTCTCCCTCTTTCTCTCTCTCTCTGCTTATCTCTCCTTTCTATCTCTCTCTTTCCTCTCTCTCTCTCTCTCTCTCTCTCTCTCTCTCTCTCTCTCTCTCGCTCTCTTTCTTTCTCTAAGCAGCTCGTTTCCCTATCTCTACTTCAGAAATATTCAAACCAGGAGCAGGTTAACAGCATATTTCTGCGCTAGAAACATAAGAGTGAAAACAGAAGCTGAGACTCTTTAATGGATAGAGAGAAGGTGGCAGGTAGTGGAGGTACCAGAGACACTACCCAGGGGCGAGAACTGCTACCCGTGTCTGCTCCTGCCAGTTATTTCAGCGCCAGTCTTGTTCACTGTTTCCGCCATGGGTGCGTGGACAAAACCACCGGGCGTGATGTCATAACTGAAGACGTTAAGCAATGTTTTAGTAAATATTTTCATGGCTGCCTTCATTTAACCATCTGTGTGCCGACGCACCACATTTAAAAACTGCATAAAGAATTGAACGCAATCAGGTACATGTATAAACTTGGAAATTTTTCCCGAACATTTTAAGTGGGTAAAAGTCATGTGTAATCACACACAGAGTGTTGGAATATACAAACAGTTACACAGTTTGTTGCAATATACACATATATACAGTGTGTTGGAATACCCACACATATAAAGTGTGTTGGAATACACACATTTATATACAGTGTGTGTGTGCTTCAGCTATTGCATCATACTGCCTACATGTTCCCCCCAATAGCAAACCGCCTGATCTGGAGCAATAGCCGGTGATTTTGTTGAAGATTAACAGAACTGAGTTCCCTGCAGACAGTTAAGCAGAATAACAAGACACGGTGATCTCTAAAACTTTAACAAATCTCAAACTGTGCAAAAATAAATACATATTAGTGAATCAGTCGCGCAGTCAGCAGCTCCAACCCACTGTTGATTTTTAACCTGAGTTCAGGTTTTTTTTCTTTTTCTTGTTTTTTTTTTAAATGTTGCATTCTTTTTATCGATTGCTTCACACATCACCTCTACAACAGCGGAGCCTGATGGCTTTTCAAATCTATCACGCAGATCAATACATATTCAACAAGGAATGGAGAGAGGACACACTCTTGTTTTTCTCCTTGGTTCACTTTCAGATTTTGTGTGTCGATGTTTGCAAGCCAAGCCTGAAAACTCATACAGCGAAAGTTGACCCCGAAACTCTCGTGATTTTTCTCTTTACTTCCTCGTACCAGAAAAGAGATGTCCTACCTTGACTCAGGCCCGCTTCTGTTTTCTTTTGAAACTCATCTTGATAGGTTATGTGCAGATAAAAGCATCCGCGGATGCATTTTCTTAAAGGGTGATGTTATCGGCACGTCAAAGCAATGATTTGATCCAGTAACTGCTAAAGCAATGGTTATAGTATCAGCTAGTTTATGGCGCACGCACATCTACACGCATGGAGAGCATTAAGATTTTGTCAAAATGCATTCACACATAATTATTTTTAGTTTAATATAGCTGAAAATCGATTTGGTTCATGATCGTTTTATAACTTGATATTCTTCAATATATCGTGTACACCTTTCTTCACTGACAATACATGTACGCCTTCTTACACTGAAAAGATAGGAAAATGCTTCTTTACTCAAATTACATTCATGTACATCATTCTTTAGTGGCAATGCATGTACATCTTTCTTCACTCACAATACATGTTTATTTTATTATATATTTTAATCTTTCTTCCCACACAATACATAGACATTGTTTCTTTACTCCTAGTACAATCATGTGCATCTTTCTGTTTTTCACTCTTTATGTACACTTTCCTTCACACACAGTACACCTTCCTTCACACACAGTACACCTTCCTTTACACACAGTACACCTTCCTTCACACACAGTACACCTTCCTTCACACACAGTACACCTTCCTTTACCCACAGTACACCTTCCTTTACCCACAGTACACCTTCCTTCACCCACAGTACACCTTCCTTCAAATACATATGAACATATCATGTATCAGTGTCTTGCTATAGTGTACTAACAAGATAATCCCGATTATTTTGAGAGACCTAATGTTTAAGTATACCTATCCAAAACCAGAGTTTGAGCATTTTCATCCACGTCTTAAAATAAAGCAACTATTTCAACATCGAGACGTAAAAGCTTACTTGGCTCAATTTTCCCCGTTGATAGTGCGAGAAATAAAATGAGAAAAAAAAGCCTGTGGTTTTTTTAATGTTTTTACCTGTGCCATATGCCTTGACGAACAAAATCTTATGATTTGAATGAGAAAGACAGAGCGCGCTGCTCAGGAAGTTACAAGGCTGTGAGCTTTTCTAGCACCGTGAGTTTTATACCAGATTGCACGAGGGTTTTCGGGTCGTGTCTTTTTCTACCTTGCTGGAATTCCTGCGGTTAGCGGTTGTTTTTATTGTGGTTGATGCCGAGTCGAGGGGGGGGGGGAGTGGTTACAGTGGAGGAGGGGGTGGGTGGGGAGGGTGAATGGAGAGGGAGGGGGGGGGGGTGAATTATTTCTTTTTTAGTGCACAGTCATAATGGAGATATGCAGATGGAAGCCTTCAATTCTATCTCTGTGGTATGCGGCTTTCACAGGTTTGGTTACTGTGTGTGATTGCTCGTCACATCACGAGCTATGGCAGGACAACATTCCAAAACAGTGACTTTAAAAATTACATTAAAAAAATAAAACAACTGCCCTTACAGCGAAACATTTTTTTACCTCAATAAGTTAATCATAGAACTTATGACAATACAAATGACCAGTACAGTGCCTGGAGGAAAGGAAAGAAAAATAAAATAAAAAAAAAACCTGCGCGTACAGTGAAAAATTTTTTCCCTTAATTCATCAGAAACTATAGTAGTACAACTTGACCAATACTGTAACGTTGCCGGAAAAAAAGTACAATGAAAAAAAATTCAGCGAAACAATTTTTTCTCGATTTGCGCTGGATGATTATCTGTAATTCTCTTTAGTTTTATCTTTGTTTTGTTTTTCTTGCTTGTTAGGTTGTTTTTTTTGTTGTTTTTTTTTGTTTATTGTTTTTTTGAGCTTATGTTTGTTTTTGATGATTATTAATTTCTGCTTACCAAGATCATTGTGCATCTAAAAAATAAAGCAGGTGATAGCTGCAGTACGATAAGATTCAACATCCTCGGTACATCATTCATTCCAGACACACTTTCCAGCATAACTCTTCATAAAGTGAAATAGAAAAAAAAAAACAGTTAAATCAAATTAAAAAAAAAAAAAACTTTCTTTCAAAATCCTTTTTTGTCACAAAAAACTCCAATCTATGTAAATCTTTCTGACGCAGCCTGAGAGGTGGTATTGCTTGGTATTGGTTGTCACGACGTTAGTTACACACGTGATACTGCGTGACTCAAGAGGTATTTGGTTGGTTCGATGATTAATACAATTATATATAGCTAGACACTTTGGTTGATAGATGAAATGTTACAAAGCTAGAAACTTTCGTAGATTGAAATAAAGGTCAGACACTTTGATGGACTGATAAAATGATACATAATTAGACACTTTGGTAGAATGATAAAATGTTACATAGCTAGACACTTTCGTAGATTGAAATAAAGGCCATACACTTTGGTTGACTGATACATAGTTAAACGTTTTGGTTGATTGGTTGATTGATATTATGATGCTTAGCTAGACACTTTCGTTGACAGATAAAAGGATGCTTAGCTGGACATTTTTGTTGACAGATAAAAGGATGCTTAGCTAGACACTTTCGTTGACAGATAAAGGGATGCTTAGCTACACACTTTGGTTTATAGATAAAATGATGGTTAGCTAGACACTTTGGTTAATAGATAAAAATGATGCTTAGCTACACACTTTGGTTGATAGATGTGGGAGCTATTAATACTAGTAAAAGATCTTACCCTAATGGCCTGTCATGCTACAAATGTGTTTCGAATGGAGGACAGGGCTGTTGTTTGTAGATCAATCTATCTACCTATTTATCTTTTGATCCATCTACTTATCTATCTATCTTATCTTTCTATATACTAATATATCAATCAATCTTATTTTTATATTTATATTTCAATCTGTCTTATCTATCTACCTATCTATCTTTCTATCTATCTTATTCTTCTTTCTGTCTGTCTATCTATCTTACAATCATCTATCTATATGCCTATTTCCCTTTCTAACTACATATCTATCTATCTATTTATTTACCCATTCATCTCTTTGTACTTCTCTCCCTTTTCGTTTTAATCGTTTTACCAAAACTTCCATTTGCTTCCTACATTAGGCTTAAGAGGATACAAAGATAACGCCTTCAATTTAAGTTTTATGCAGTTTCAATTTTAACAGCAAAATGCCGACACATAAACAGAGGCTGCTCGCTGTAAGTATATGACTGATTGGTACAGATACAAAGTTAACCCTTGTTCAGTTGAGGTATCAAATAAAAACATTTTTTTTTTATAATTTCTCCCTCCAACCAGCCACTCACTTTCTTTCTCTCTCTCTTTCCCTCTCTCTCTCTCTCTCTCTCTCTCTCTCTCTCTCTCTCTCTCTCTCTCTCTCTCTCTCTCTCTCTCTCTTTCTCTCTCTCTTTCGCTCTTTCTCTCTCTCTCTCTCTCTCTCTCTCTCTCTCTCTCTTTCTCTCTCTCTTTTGCTCTCTCTCTCTCTCTCTCTCTCTCTCTCTCTCTCTTTCTCTCTCACTTTCTTTCTCTCTCTCTCTCTCTCTCTCTCTTTCTTTCTCTCTTTCTCTCTCTTTCTATCTCTCTCTGGCTCTCTCATCTCCCTATAGCTCTCTCTGTTAGAATGTTGTTTGCTCTTCCTCATTCTCTTTGTGTGTGATTCTCTCTCAATATATTGATCAATCTTTCTCTATCTGTCTTCCCGCCCCCCCCCCCCCCCCCCCCGCCCCTCTCCAGCCACTTATTTCTCTCTCACGATCTTTTTTCCTATATCTTTTTTTTTATCAAAGTCCTATTACCTTTTTTTTGTTACCTCCTCCCCCCTCCTCCACCCCCATTCTTTGAATTATCTAGACTTTAAAAATGTTCTTCTTTTTTAAACTTTCCAGGAGCCTTTCTCATCTTCCGTTTTGAATTCTCTCTCTCTCTCTCTCTCTCTCTCTCTCTCTCTCTCTCTCTCTCTCTCTCTCTCTCTCTCTCTCTCTCTCTCTCTCTCTCTCTGTCTCTGTCTGTCTGTCTCTCTCTCTCACTCTCTCTCTCTCTCTCTCTCTCTCTCTCTCTCTCTCTCTCTCTCTCTCTCTCTCTCTCTTGTTTGTTGGTCTGCTCATTATCTTTCTTTTTCCCTTTTTTACCACACATTCATAAATCTTACTCTCTAGTTTTATCTTTCTTTTTAATAAAAAAAAATCCAAAATTCCTAAAAATGTGTTTCAGAGCGAACTGAAGTATAATCCCCCCAAGCTTTGTCGAAAAGAATCAACTGAGAATCCTACTATAGTGGAAAGACCGTATGCTTTTTTGTAAAAAAAAAATCTAAAATAAAGGAGAAATAAACTAAGGCTTAAAACTCACTATTTTACATGTATAAGGGATCCTTCATTTTTTGCCTCGGCATAGTTCAGCCGAATCTCCTACACCTGTCAGGTTAAAGTTCACACGTCATTGACTGTACACAAGGCAACCTGGATACGCATAATGACGTCATCATTCTGTGATTTCCTTGAAATTACTGGTATGGATTGTCTATCGCCATTAGCACTTGATATTTTTATATAAGGCCAGCTAATATTGATGACGTCACTTTCCTTTAACAACGCTTAATTAATTTTAACGATGATTGGTTCCTAATCAGTTTATGGTTTTACCACTACATGACGGCACCAGAGTTCGAAGCATTTAACAACCAAAAACAAAACAAAAATACACCCTAATGATTGAACCCCAGTTTGCTTGTAGGGCAGGTTAAAGTACAGTAAGCACAACTCGTTACATCATACAACATCATCAGAGGCGGATAAAAGGCACGGCAGTTTGGATCCCATAGTTCCTATATCGTTTAAAATCAGACTGTTTATAGATCTTGATGGTGTCATGACTGATAATTCTATGCGTATGTCCCACGAGTTCTCTTTGGTAAACACCTCTACAATCTCACGCCTAGCGTTAAATATTCCTCGGCTCCACAAACTGTTGATGGGTGAAGAAAGACAATCACCATTTTCTTATTCAATGTAAAATCTGCAGCAGAGAGTCACGTGTCTGACCCAGCCTGGTCTACCCTTGAAACGTTTTATTTTCCGTCAAGGCGCGATTATTTTCACTGAGAGTTGTGATGGTCAGGAATCCTGGTTGGAAGTTGTTTTTTTTTTATCTGCTGGATCATTTACAAAGGTCCCTCACCACCTGACAAATCTCTTTCATCAACTTCTGCTTTTCTTTAAAGTTCTTGCCCAGGCAGTGCATCCTAACTCTTGATATTCTAATAGAGATGAGTTTGACCTCTCTCAAATCTTCTCTAATATTGATAATCACAGATCCACAGGTTTAGAACATGGATCAAGTTTCACATTTAGCTTCTCACCATTCCCGCAGCGGACAAAACCTCTGGGATGTAGAAATCGTATTATTTTCTCTTGTAAAACAAATTGTATACCGAACTTCAAAAGCATATTTTTTAATAACTGCAGTTTACAATATAATTTTGGTGAACAAATAAACTCTGCATTGATTTAGCTCTAAATTTCTTTCTGGAAAGTCCCACTCCATACATCTATCTCGAGAATAGACGGTTTGCACAAGGCACCGGTCCATCTGTCCCAATCCACACACTATCTCAAGATAAGACGGTTTGCACCAGGAACCAATCCATCTGTCTAACTCCACACATCTATCTCGAGATTAGACGGTTTGCACAAGGGACTAGTCCATCTGTCCCACTCCACACATCTATCCCGAGATTAGACGGTTTGCACAAGGGACTAGTCCATCTGTCCCACTCCATACATCTATGTCGAGATTAGATGGTTTGCACAAGGGACTAGTCCATCTGTCCCAGTCCACACATCTATCTCGAGATTAGACGGTTTGTACAAGAAACTAGTCCATCTTTCCCGCTCCACACATCTATCTCGAGATTAGACGGTTTGCACCAGGAACTAGTCCATCTGTCCCACTCCACACATCTATCTCGAGATTAGACGATTTGCACAAGGGACCAGTCCATCTGTCCCACTACACACATCTATCTCGAGATTAGACGATTTCCTCTCAGGAACCAATCCATCTGTCTAACTCCACACATCTATCTCGAGATTAGACGGTTTGCACAAGGAAATAGTCCATCTGTCCCAGTCCACACACTATCTCAAGATAAGACGGTTTGCACCATGAACCAATCCATCTGTATAACTCCACACATCTATCTCGAGATTAAACGGTTTGCACAAGGAACTCGTCCATCGGTCCCATTTTACACATCTATCTCGAGATTAGACGCTTTTCTCTCAGGACCAGTCTATCTGACCCACTCCACACATCCATCTCGAGATTAGACGGTTTGATCTCAGCACCAGTCTATCTGACCCACTCCACACATCTATCTCTAGATAAGACGGTTTGCTCTTAGGACCAGTCTATCTGACCCACTCCACACATCTATCTCTAGATAAGACGGTTTGCTCTTAGGATCAGTCTATCTTACCCACTCCACACATCTATCTCGAGATTAGACGGTTTGCTCTCAGGACCAGTCTATCTGACCCACTCCACACATCCATCTCGAGATTAGACGGTTTGATCTCAGCACCAGTCTATCTGACCCACTCCACACATCCATCTCGAGATTAGACGGTTTGCTCTCAGGACCAGTCTATCTGACCCACTCCACACATCTATCTCGAGATAAGACGCTTTTCTCCCAGGACCAGTCCATCTGTACCACTTCATACATCCATCTGAAGATTAGACGGTTTGCACTCAGGACTGGCCCATCTGTCCCAGCCCACTCATCCATCTCGAAATTAGACGGTTTGCACAAGTGACCAGTCCATCTGTCCCAGCCCACTCATCCATCTCGATCTTTGATGGTTTGCACTTAGGATCAGTCCATCCGCCCCACTAAACACATCTTTCCCGAGATTAGACGGTTTGCACAAGGGACCAGTCCATCTGTCCCAGTCCACTCATCCATCTCGAGATTATAAGGTTTGCACAAGGGACTTGTCCATCTGTCCCACTCCACACATCTATCTTGAGATTAAACGGTTTGTTCTCAGGACCAGTCCATCTGTCCCAGCCCACTCATCCATCTCGAAATTAGACGGTTTGCACAAGTGACCAGTCCATCTGTCCCAGCCCACTCATCCATCTCGATATTTGATGGTTTGCACTTAGGATCAGTCCGTCCGCCCCACTCAACACATCTATCCCGAGATTAGACGGTTTGCACAAGGGACCAGTCCATCTGTCCCAGTCCACTCATCCATCTCGAGATTTGATGGTTTGCACTTAGGATCAGTCCATCCGCCCCACTCAATACATCTATCTCCAGATTTGATGGTTTGCATTCGGCACCAGTACATCCGTCCCACTCCACACACTCATCTAGAGATTATACGGTTTGCACAAGGGACCAGTCCATCTGTTCCAGTCCATACATCTATCTTGAGATTAGACGGTTTTTTCTCAGGACCAGTCCATCTGTCCCAGTCCACTCATCCATCTCGAGATTAGACGGTTTGCACTTAGGACCAGTCCATTTTTCCCAGTACACACATGCATCTCGAGATTAGACGGTTTGTTCTCAGGCCCAGTCCATCTGTCCCACTCCATACATCTATCTTGAGATTAGACGGTTTGTTCTCAGGACCAGTCCATCTGTCCCAGTCCACTCATCCATCTCGAGATTATACGGTTTGCACAAGAGACTTGTCCATCTATCCCACTCCATACATCTATCTTAAGATTAGACGGTTTGTTCTCAGGACCAGTACATTCGTCCCACTCCACACACCCATCTAGAGATTATACGGTTTGCACAAGAGACTTGTCCATCTGTCCCACTCCATACATCTATCTTGAGATTAGACGGTGTGCACAAGGGACCAGTCCATCTGTCCCAATCCACTCATCCATCTCGAGATTAGACGGTTTGCACAAGGGACCAGTCCATCTGTCCCAGTCTTCTCATCCATCTCGAGATTAGACGGTTTGCACTTAGGACCAGTCCATCTGTCCCAGTACACACATGCATCTCGAGATTAGACGGTTTGTTCTCAGGACCAGTCCATCTGTCCCACTCCATACATCTATCTTGAGATTAGACGGTTTGTTCTCAGGACCAGTACATCCGTCCCACTCCACACACCCATCTGGAGATTATACGGTTTGCACAAGAGACTTGTCCATCTGTCCCAGTCCATACATCTATCTTGAGATTAGACGGTTTGTTCTCAGGACCAGTCCATCTGTCCCAGTCCACTCATCCATCTCGAGATTATACGGTTTGCACAAGGCACTTGTCCATTTGTCTCACTCCATACATCCATCTTGAGATTAGACGGTTTGTTCTCAGGACCAGTCCATCTGTCCCAGTCCACTCATCCATCTCGAGATTAGACGGGTTGTTCTCAGGACCAGTCCATCTGTCCCACTCCTTACATCTATCTTGAGATTAGACGGTTTGCACTTAGGACCAGTCCATCTGTCCCAGTCCACTCATTTATCTCGAGATTAGACAGTTTGTTCTCAGGACCAGTCCAACTGTCCCACTCCACACACACACATCTCGAGATTAGACGGTTTGTTCTCAGGACCAGTCCATCTGTCCCACTCCACACACACACATCTCGAGATTAGACGGTTTGCACTTAGGACCAGCCCATCTGTCCCACTCCACACACACACATCTCGAGATTAGACGGTTTGCACTTAGGACCAACCCATCTGTCCCACTCCACACATCTATCTCGAGATTAGACGGTTTGCACTCGGGACCAGCCCATCTGTCCCACACCATACATCTATCGGGCCGACAGTCAAAACTAGGAGAACTTACCTGCACGCATATTGACTAAAATTTTTGGTAAATAGAGCGGCAACAAAATGTGAAGGAATCGGTAACTAATTATAAAACGTTGGTAAACAGAGAGGCAAGGCTAGAACGACTTGGTAACCACTGATAAATTGTTGGTTAACAGAGAGGCAAGGCCTGAAGAAATTAATAACTACTGATAAAATGCCATTCCTCTGATCTTTATGGCCCAAAACTTTGTTTCGTGCCTCATTATGAGAGCCATCCACCTGATTTTTTAGGCCAAAAACTTTGTTTAGTTCCTCATAATGAGAGCCATCCCCACCTGATCTTTATGGCGCAAAGCTTTGTTTCGTTCCTCATTCTCCTCGACCAAAACTAAAGCCTTAACAAAGTGCATATATTTGGGGACAGAGAAACCAGCAATAATATTCCACAGAGGACATTAAGCAGCCTGGGAAGGGCCACTTTTATCATTGTCAAGAAATGTGCAACATATTCAATACTGCTCGTAAACTTATACATTACCTTTTGGTTTTAGGAAACATTTCAAGTTAAGAAAAAAATCTTCGTTTTCAAGAGAACTCCTATGGTTGGTCGCATACTAAGATTGTTCGTATCTTCTTTATTGGCAAATACTTAATGGCTTGTTTACGTTTTGTCTGGTTTCTTTGATTTTTTATAAAATCTTTAAACAATTCTTATGGATACCAGTGCCTTGCCTTTCATTTGTAATGCTGTACAGGCAAAAAAATCTTGGAAAACTCAACTCAAAACGGAATAAAATGTTTTGAAATGTACACAGGATTTTTCTGTCTCTTGTAAAAAGTCATTATAGTGCAGGCTTGAGCAACTTAATCTGTCAAATCACGCTGATTCCTCTGTTGGCAGTTCTTGACACAGCAATGGTGAAAACCTTTTCCTTGCTTTATTTCTTCAAGTTTCAGCGAAATAAGTCTAAGGCAGTGTAAAAATTAACCCTTTTCATCATGCACACACACAATTTTTATGGTGTTCTCTTTTTTCTTGTATTGCGACTGTGTCTATATTTCATACACGTATTTCTCATGTTTTGTTAATATAACCACCACCCTTCCACACACACTCATAGTTTTCTCCCTGAATCCGTAAGCATTTGCAAGGTCCAACCAAATGGTGTCAAGGTTAAGTTTCTCCGAATATCTTTACATTCAACAGCGAGATTGGTCGAAAATGATTCATTTCTGTCGAGTTTTGTTCCTTGGGTATATTTATTCCATCAGCAGACATGCACTGCTCACTTATCTTGAGATTGCTCCATGCTCCTCGGAGAATTTTGTGTAACCGCTTTAGAACGTTTGGACATCTTTTATATAGTAGATAAGGCACGCCATTGGGGCTTGGAGCTGACTGGCTCTTTGCTTTTTGCACTACTGCATTGATTTCTTTCAAGCTTGGTGGTTTGTTATTGAATTCTTCTCCGGGAGCAGCTGGCCACACCAGACCTGCAGGTTTACTTAGAGGTATTTCTCTATTTGGGTCTGAATATGTTTTCCTCGGATGGGTCTCCAGCTGTTCTTCCTGTACTGAAAGGGAATCTGATCTTTGTCCCTGGAAGAGTTGTCTTGCAAACTGAAATGGGTCTTTGTAGAAGCGTTCCTGATTCTTTTTCTTTTGACTTCGTCTCTTCCTTACGGATTCTGCTCAGTGCTGAGTGTCTCGCGTTCAAACCTCGCCAAAGTTCCTGCAGCCCACTTTTCTCTTCTTCAGTCGCTGATTTCATTTGTTTTCTTCTGCTTTCGCAGGGTTTCCATCTCACGTTGCCTTCTACTTTTCTTAGGTTCTCTTGTAACTTGCTGATGTTTAGCCCCGAAGGTGTTAAGACATATCTGGTAGAAAATGTCACCGAAAGTGGTAAGTTTGTGCTCCAAAGTGCTCTTCCGATGAGCTTGTCCAGTTGTAGGACTATTTTGCTATCCAGAGCTTCCCATTGTTCTTTTTTGCTTGCTGGTGGGAAACAGATCCTCTGGCGTTTAGCGTTGATGAGCTGTCGGAATTCTTCGTCTGACTCCGCAGTGTGGATTTTCTCAGCACTGTGGATTTGAACCTGGCTTTGGTTTTCCGACGTCTTACCTGCCTGAGCAGTGCGCAAAAAATTTTCAGATTTGAGACTGGACACCAATGGGATTATTTTGAAATAAAATCTCTGCATTATTAGAGCATGTTAAAAATTCATTCATCAGTGTAATACAATCAAAGCTTGCCATTTTAGGATTGAGTTACCCAAACGAAAAAAATTATCATTTCCTATGTTGTTGTTTTTTGTTTGTTTTTTATGTCTCAAATCCTTCTCTTCTTTTAAAGAAAAAAATGAAAAATGTCTCTGAAATGACTCTGGGTCTTGGAGGCAATGACAAAGAGAAAAGATCACATTTCCTCCTCCTTGCACCTTCTGGAATCCAAACTTTGATTGCAGTGCTTGGATCATCGATATGGTAAAGAATTCAAACGATGCCGTACATTTAGCAGTAAAAGTGGACATACTGAGCAAACCTCTGAGCTCACCATTGATGTCGCTATTACCGAGGCCAGATGGAGGAGCGATGCACTATTTTGCACCGACGATTTTCTGAAAACCTCTGAGCTCACCATTGATGTCGGTACTATCGAGACCAGATGGAGGAGCGATGCACTATTTTGCACCGACGATTTTCTGAAAACCTCTGAGCTCACCATTGATGTCGCTACTACCGAGACCAGATGGAGGAGCGATGTACTATTTTGCACCGACGATTTTCTGAAAACCTCTGAGCTCACCATTGATGTCGCTACTACCGAGACCAGATGGAGGAGCGATGCACTATTTTGCACCGACGATTTTCTGAAAACCTCTGAGCTCACCATTGATGTCGCTACTATCGAGGCCAGATGGAGGAGCGATGCACTATTTTGCACCGACGATTTTCTGAAAACCTCTGAGCTCACCATTGATGTCGCTACTACCGAGACCAGATGGAGGAGCGATGCACTATTTTGCACCGACGATTTTCTGAAAACCTCTGAGCTCACCATTGATGTCGCTACTATCGAGGCCAGATGGAGGAGTGATGCACTATTTTGCACCGACGATTTTCTGAAAACCTCTGAGCTCACCATTGATGTCGCTACTATCGAGGCCAGATGGAGGAGTGATGCACTATTTTGCACCGACGATTTTCTGAAAACCTCTGAGCTCACCATTGATGTCGCTACTATCGAGGCCAGATGGAGGAGCGATGCACTATTTTGCACCGACGATTTTCTGAAAACCTCTGAGCTCACCATTGATGTCGCTACTACCGAGACCAGATGGAGGAGCGATGCACTATTTTGCACCGACGATTTTCTGAAAAAATCTGAAATCTCGGTGCTCATGCATAACAGGAGAAGCTCATGAAGATTAGTTGTTTGTTTTAGGTGACACAAGATGGTGTTCTTTTTCAGACATTCTACTCTTTCTTAGGCTAACCGTTCTTTTGAGGAGGTTGGGCGGGGGCATTTTCTAAAGCAGCTACTCGTATGTTAGTCTTGGTGATGCGTTTGTCCAAGTGCTTCATAGCCCCCTCCCCCCAATATTGTATGTTTCAGTAAGTTCTTGTGATCCAGCATTATATGATCAAAACAGTCACAAATAGAATGGGGACTGTCTTAATCCATGGACACACGCACATCAATCCCAAAACTTGGTTCTTAAAGGAGCCCATCTACACGAGGCTGGAAATGAAAAAAGCAACAAGCAAGAAAACACGTTAAGGTCACAATGGCAGCTAAATATAATTATGGCAGATCTTTTACTTTCAATATTCCTTTATTCTTGACAATTTTTTCTTTATCTATACTCCCTGATCTGGGTTGTTACCACTTCCATTTTTTTTTCAAAATCAAGTGTGAGTTTTAAAATGTCCATTCATTATAGTTATAGGCTTGCCTCACTTAAAAAAATTGTAAATCACTACTTGAAAAAGTTTTCTTAGGGAAGGTCATTGGTTCATCACAAGGGTAAAAAACTAGAAGTTGTCAATAGATCAGTTCCTTTGATTTCGTAAAAGTTGTTATTGAAGAATGAGGTATTTTTCTCCTGCTTCTTGTTTTTTCGGATCCCAAACTATCGATCAGCATTATGATATAAAAAGTGCAAGCTTTGCTACACAACTACTTGAAAAACTAGGCACCCCAAGCGAACCTCTAAGATCACCATTTGTGTTCATACTCCAGTTGATTATATGGATCTAAGTATAAATCAATATGTCACATTTATAGGCATTATTGTACATTTCTTCATTTTACTCACCCGGTTTTCTTTACCTCTTCATCGATACCCGTACTACTCATATTTTGGCCATAAAGGCAACATGTGTATCTTGCTCTCTAGAGCAGATCATTCGGTATTTTGTCTTTTAAGTCGCTTGTCTTGGGCTGCTATCGTCTCAGGACGCATAATTGAGAAGCGAGCAACATTTACATCTTCAACAGCTTTGAAGGCCGTTATAAAAGCATCATAGGAATCAGATTGTTGTCCGTGTTCTATCTCCATCTCTGCGCGCCTTGAACAAAAAAAAAACAAGAAAAAACATTATGCTCAATGGTCAAAGCGAAACAGACAGAGAAAACAGTAAAAAAATAATCGCTTTTCTGCGCCTGGAGAACAACATCGGTTTTTATAGCACCGTCCTTAAACGGTGTGAGAGGACTAAATGCTCGGTGCGCAAGCACGGCAGGCAGCAGGAGCTTATGAATTTTCGTGTATTTTGGCAACACAACATTGTGTATCATTAAAGACAAACAACTTCTTCTTAGGGCATTAGTATTTTTAAAGGAGAAGGGAAGGGCGGCTACATGGAGCAATCCCTTAATGTTAATCTTAGTAGCGTTTGTCTTATGGTCTACTCGCCCCTACAATATCGTGAGTTTGAAACAAGGACTTGTGGTGCTAAATTATATAATCGAAAAGAATACATAAAAATCGTGACTTAATCCATCAATATCCATAAAACTACGAAAAACTTTGTTCTTACAGGAAGTTGAAGACGGAGGAAATGAGCAATAAAGAAAACATGATAAAATCACCATGTGTGCTGAACATATGTTGAATCTTTTATCGTCAACATTCCTTTCTTGTTGACAATTTCTTTGGTACTTCGCAATATGGAATCTGTGGGGTTATCACCTCCATCATTTTCAAAATCAACTATTATTCTCAAAACGTTCAGTTATTGTCACCATAGGTTTGCCTCTTTGCAAAAATCATAAATCACTACTTGAAATAATTTTTTTTATGACAGTTCATTGTTTAATAACAAAGAAGAAAAAAGATCAGAAAATGTCAATATCTTACTTCCCCTGATTTCGGGAAAAGCTATAAGAAAGGAATGAGATGTAAAGCTTCTGATTCTTGCTGCTTCGAAGCCTAAACTATGAATACAAACGGTTGGGTCAGAAATGTGGTAAAAATATAGAAATCCTTTTGATACTGTGGACCGATCTTGTCTCCAAATAAAATGAATATTCCTACAAGCAAACAGTGCATTCAAGCTAACAGACAAAGTCTACTATTTTTCCGGAAGCACTGCATTTTGGGTAAAAATTCTGAAGAATTTCGATTATGCGTTCCTTGGTGTCAAGAATTTGTCATCGTCTCCTAGTCTCCACAATGCCGCGTAATCTTTGTCGGGGAATTTTTCAGATTCGAGACGGTGGACACCGCGGAGTTATTTTGAACTAAATCTCTGCATCCTTAGAGGATGTTGAAAATTCATTCATCATTACAATCAAACGATCAAAGCTTGCTCTTCTCAATCCAAACTTTGATTGCAAGTGCTTGGATCAGCGATTTGATAAACAATTCAAACCATGCCGTACATTTCCAAGTAAAAGTGGACATACTGAGCACCCCTCTGAGCTCACCATTGATGTCGGTACTATCGGGGCCAGATGGTGGAGCGATGTACAGTTTGGCGTCGACGATATTTTCAAAAAATCTGAAATCTCGGTGCTCATGCACAGCAGGCAATGCTTTAGCGAAACAGCACTAAGCCCCATTTTACACAATCTACTTATTTCTTGGGCCAACCGTACTTTTGACAATGTGTGTGTGTGTGGGGGGGGGTCATTTTTTAAAGCAGGCATTTACATGTTAGTCTTTTTGAGACGTTTGTCCAAGAGTCAACTCCTCCCAACAATGTCGCATGTTTCAGGTAAAGTCTAGTATGATCGAAACGCCAACAAAAAGAAATGGTAACTTGCTTTAACCCGTCACATATGTGCATATCTCCAAAAATCTGCAGCTCTAAAAGAGCCCATATATAACGAAGGTTAAATATGAATGGAATGAATAGGAAAAGAAAACCAGGTTGATTATGTATCAAATCTTTCTTTTCAATTTTCACTTTTCATGACATTTTTTTTATTACTTTTCATTTTTGAATCTGCACATTCACTGTCAGGAATTTAAAATCAATTATTTGTCTAATTGGTCCAATAACATCCAAATCTGTCGCTATAAATTTGTCTTTCTAAGAAATTCTTAAAAATGGCAACCCCTAAAAATTTGTGACGAATTAACCATTGTTTCAGAAAAAAAAGAAAAACCTCTGAATAGTCAATAGCTTACTTCCCATGGTTTCGGAAATGGTATAAAAGTGAGAAAAATGATGATTATATCTTGCACTTCCTGCACTCGTCGATCCTAAACTACGATTACAAGATAGTAATTGGATCAGCAATTCGGTACAAGTATTAATTGCGATTACAAGATAGTAATTGGATCAGCAATTAGGTACAAGTCTTAACTACGATTGTAAGATAGTAATTGGATCAGCAATTCGGTACAAGTCTAAACTACGATTACAAGATAGTAATCGGATCAGCAATTCGGTACAAGTCTAAACTACGTCACACAACTTCTTGGAAAAGTCCGTTTACTAAATAAATTCCCGAGATCCCTGAGATTCTTTGGATTTTTTTGGATTTTCTCAGAATCACCGCTTTTTAGAGGAAGAATCTGGAACATTCCTATTGTGTGTTCATAATTGTCAGGCATTTGTCAGTTTTCAGCCTCCACAATGCCCCGCACTGTCAAACATTTTTTTTTCGAGACAGCGGGTAGTGAGATCTCCGCATCTTAAATAACGTAAAAGTAATTCAATTGTCGGTCGCAGAACGTCAATGCTTGCTTTAAAAAGGCTGTGTTTAAACGGCAAAATCACTTTCACTTTTCCCACCACGAAAATCACTGTTACAAACAAAACTGGGAAAAAATTACATAAATTTCCCGTTTTGGAGGCAATAACAGAGAAACAGGATGTTTCGTTCTTACCTTACCTACTTCTTGCACTTGTCGAATCAAAACGATTTCAACTGCTTGGATCAGCAAATGGTGAAAAAAAATTAAATTATGTGCCTTACAATAAATTATTGCTTGTAAAAGTCGGCAAAGTAAGCAAAAATCTGAGATCATCATATACGCCGGTACTATCGCTGTCAGAAGAATTACCAATTGCCTTTCTTCCACCGACTCAGTTTTTTAAAACTGAAGTCTCAGTCCACCAGACGTTGTACACAATTCAGGATTAGATTTTTCCACCGTCCAGGTGACAAACACTTTGGATCATTTAAGACGATCTACATCTCATCAGGGCAACTGTATTTTTATATCATTGATTTTTCATTTATTTATAACAGGGGGGAGACACTCTGTAGTAGCCCCTCGTAGGTTAATCAAGGTGGTGCGTTTGTCCGACTCACTCCGACGGTCTTCTTGTGTTTTTTCCGTTAGGGATTTGTGATGCTAGATTATAAAATCGAAACAGTCACAAATAGGAATGGCCACTGCTTTCTTCCATCACATACGCACAACACTCGGCAAACCATGGTTTTCCTCTAGCGGAGCCCATCTATCAACAAGGTGAAAATACAATGACTGAACTAAAGAGAAAAGGCATTAAAGTAACATTGCATGCTGAAAATGTATTAGATCTTTATTTGATATTGTTTTTCATTGACAATTTTGTCATTTTCATACTTAAATTTGTGTTATTAAAACTTCTGTGGTTTAAGTAAACTTTAATCAAGTATCTGTTCTCTCACACCTCTAGATCTTTAAGTATGACCACAAGTAATTCAATCAGCATTATGGTAAAAGTTGAAACTTTGCCAAGAGCTACTGATAAAAGTCGGTAACCAAGCAAACCCCAGAGGTCTCCATTTGTGGTGGTCACTCGAGGTCAGATCGGACGATTCCTCAGATGTTGCACTTCTTTACAGTCGTAGTTCTATGTGTGTGTGTGGGGGGGGGGGAGGGGGTGGCATCTGCACACGAAGCAGAGGGGTCTTGTGAACTTTGGAATGATTTCTTCTTAATGACAGTATTTTACATCACCTGTTTGAGAATCTTAAATATTGGTGGCGACACTTATACTAAACCAGGGGTTGAACCAGATGATGCTTCTCCTTATTTTTTCTTGTTTCCTTCTTTTGTTTTGACCTTTGTTCATAGTGTGAAGTGTTTACTTCTCCAGTAGCATTGTTGAGGATTGTTTTGACGACTTTTTTTTAAGCTTTTCGTTTTTCGTATACGCTTTTACCTGTGTCCGTTTTCTTTTAGGGCGACATAACGGTGATGCTTCGCTGCTTTGTTGTGAGACAGGCGAATTCTATATTATTAAAAGTTTCCCATCTACGGTCTCAGTACTGGTCATGTAGCAAAAGTGGCCATTTGATCCCAGCAAGCTGTGAAAATAAAGTCTGTTCAGAAAAGACGAAGAACACGTGTCCTCAGAGACAGCTGGGCTTGATGTGGATGTGTATGCGTTCATAAGATACGTCGATGACATGGTCTTCCTCTCAGCCATTCCTAGTAGAATAGAAGAACCGAAGAACGCTGGAAAAAAATAAAATAAAAAAGCACAGCTAAGCACAAAATCTCTTTCTAAATGACAAGAAGACAAAGATTATGGAAATCTATAAATCGAAACAGCTCCCGCAAATGAAAGACCATGATGAAACATGAGAAGCAGTCAAGAAATTCCAGTATCTGGAAACAATGTTTACCTTACAATGGAACCATCAAAAGTGAAACAGACAAAAACAGCGATGTTCAGTGATCCTTCAAGGGCCTCAGGCCAGGTGGATCTAATATCCACCCGAATCAAACTCTTAAGAACTTGATATTCTCTATTGTTACATACGGCTCTGAATGTGCACTGTAAACAACAATGGGGAGAAAATTTTAATCTGATTTTAATTCAAACAGATTCAAAATTGCATGGATAAAAAACAGAAGAAATAAATTAATCCTGCTTGAACTTGACATAGAAAAAAGCAGATGAACACAATATACAAACAGAGACTGGCTTACCTTGGTCCCATCAACCGGCACCGAAGTCTGAAATCATGCTGGAAGAGAAAACGCCAGGATATGACATTAAATAAAGACCCAAAAGAAGATGGAGAGACGACATCGAGAGGAGCATGTTACATGAGGAAAACGAGAGAGAGAGAGAGAGAGAGAGAGAGAGAGAGAGAGAGAGAGAGAGAGAGAGAGAGATGTCACAATAAACATCTAAAATGACTATAACACGCAACGGAATCCCAATATTATGTTGATTGTTGTAAGTTCGCTAATGCAGTGGGTGGGCAATTTCTGCAGAAAAAAGGTTTGATTAGTTAAACATCGAAAACAGAAACATAAAGAACAAAAACAACAAGAAGGCGCACACACTCTCTCACTCATACACACACACAAGGCCTAAACTTTACATTCGGTCAAAATATTAGCTTAACTATGATGTCCGCTAGTGGCAAACTAGATTATGTTTTGTTTTTTTGTTTTTTGTTCTTTTTCTCTCTGTGTCAGTAAATAAAATGATTTGAATCCTGAATCCCAATCGGTAACATTGACCCAGTCCTTGGCGGCGCTGATTGACCCGCCAACTCACCACCGCTGATTGACCCGCCATCTCTCCACCGCTGATTGACCCGCCATCTCACGGCGGCGCTGATTGACCCGCCATCTCACCACCGCTGATTGACCCGCCATCTCACCACCGCTGATTGACCCGCCATCTCACGGCGGCGCTGATTGACCCGCCATCTCACGGCGGCGCTGATTGATCCGCCATCTCTCCACCGCTGATTGACCCGCCATCTCACCACCGCTGATTGACCCGCCATCTCACGGCGGCACTGATTGACCCGTCATCTCACGGCGGCACTGATTGACCCGCCATCTCACGGCGGCGCTGATTGAGCCGCCATCTCTCCACCGCTGATTGACCCGCCATCTCACCACCGCTGATTGGCCCGCCATCTCACCACCGCTGATTGACCCGCCATCTCACCACCGCTGATTAACCCGCCATCTCACGGAGGCGCTGATTGATCCGCCATCTCTCCACCGCTGATTGACCCGCCATCTCACCACCGCTGATTGACCCGCCATCTCACGGCGGCACTGATTGACCCGTCATCTCACGGCGGCACTGATTGACCCGCCATCTCACGGCGGCGCTGATTGACCCGCCATCTCTCCACCGCTGATTGACCCGCCATCTCACCACCGCTGATTAACCCGCCATCTCACGGCGGCGCTGATTGACCCGCCTTCTCACCACCGCTGATTAACCCGCCATCTCACGGCGGCGCTGATTGACCCGCCATCTCACCACCGCTGATTGACCCGCCATCTCACCGCCGCTGATTGACCCGCCATCTCACGGCGGCGCTGATTGACCCGCCATCTCACGGCGGCGCTGATTGACCCGCCATCTCACCACCGCTGAATTACCCGCCATCTCACCACCGCTGATTGACCCGCCATCTCACCACCGCTGATTGACCCGCCATCTCACCACCGCTGATTGACCCGCCATCTCACCGCCGCTGATTGACCCGCCATCTCACCACCGCTGATTGACCCGCCATCTCACCACCGCTGATTGACCCGCCATCTCTCCACCGCTGATTGACCCGCCATCTCACGGCGGCACTGATTCACCCGCCATCTCACCACCGCAAACCTCAGGCTAGACGGACGGGTTGAAGAACTCGACTTTCTAGATCTAGCACGATGCTTGCTGCTCTACAGGTAAAAGCTGATTAACAACCAGGTGTGACTGCTGCAGCTGTAACAGTGTGTGTATGTTGCTCATTTGTCAGGTGGGTTTTTGGTGATGGAGAACTTTTTCCAAAATGTTAAAGTTTAGGTCTAGAAAACATGCAAAGGAATCAAAGGAGGAATCAAAATAAAAAGAATCCGATGTGAGTGTGAAAAAAAAACAACACACACAGAAAGATAGGCTTCGAACGGTGAAGGTGGGGGAGGAGGAAAAGAAAAACTTATTGAGGGAGAAAGAGAGAGGGAGTGGAGTTATTATCGGGGGAGAAAAGTAAGACCCCTTTTGCCACTAACATCTGTCGAATACATCTGGAGTAGACATTAGCAAACTTCTCAAAACATATTGCCTCACACAAATGTGAAATGAAACAGAAGTTAGGAAAGGAGGAGAAATACATCTAGAAAGACAGATGTTAGGGTAAGAGACGTCGGCAAAAAGAGAGAGTGAGAGCGGAAAATAAGTTTAATGAAAGAAGGAGAGAGGAAAGTAATAAAGGGCATGAAAGAGAAGAAGAGGGAGAGACAATTGTGATTGCGTAATACACACTCACGCACACATATATTTATATATGAATACCATAGAAAAAGAGGCGTGTCCCAAATCTCCTGAAAGCTCAACCACAGCAGATATTCGCTTCCCAGTCTTGTTGGTTGGTAGGTGTGTCAGAGATGCTGCTTGAGCTACTCAACCTTTAGGAAATATCACAATTATTTTATGGTAGTTGTTGAATTCATTCATCAGTTTACACACGGGAGATCCAGCAGGAATCGACCTAACATTCACACACACAGACACCGAGATAGGGGGACCGTGATGCTCGGGACAACTGGTCACTCGAACTACCACACACACACACACCGAGACAGGAGCATCAAGGGGCCGTGATGCTCGGGACAACTGGTCACTCGAACTTGCACACACACACCGAGACAGGGGGGCCGTGATGCTCGGGACAACTGGTCACTCGAACTACTACACACACACACACACACACCGAGACAGGAGCATCAAGGGGCCGTGATGCTCGGGACAACTGGTCACTCGAACTACTACACACACACCGAGACAGGGGGGCCGTGATGCTCGGGACAATTGGTCACTCGAACTACTACACACACACCGAGACAGGAGCATCAAGGGGCCGTGATGCTCGGGACAACTGGTCACTCGAACTACTACACACACACACACACCGAGACAGGAGCATCAAGGGGCCGTGATGCTCGGGACAACTGGTCACTCGAACTACTGCACACACACCGAGACAGGAGCATCAAGGGGCCGTGATGCTCGGGACAATTGGTCACTCGAACTACTGCACACACACCGAGACAGGAGCATCAAGGGGCCGTGATGCTCGGGACAATTGGTCACTCGAACTACTACACACACACCGAGACAGGAGCATCAAGGGGCCGTGATGCTCGGGACAACTGGTCACTCGAACTACTACACACACACCGAGACAGGAGCATCAAGGGGCCGTGATGCTCGGGACAATTGGTCACTCGAACTACTACACACACACACACCGAGACAGGAGCATCAAGGGGCCGTGATGCTCGGGACAATTGGTCACTCGAACTACTACACACACACCGAGACAGGAGCATCAAGGGGCCGTGATGCTCGGGACAACTGGTCACTCGAACTACTACACACACACCGAGACAGGAGCATCAAGGGGCCGTGATGCTCGGGACAACTGGTCACTCGAACTACTACACACACACCGAGACAGGAGCATCAAGGGGCCGTGATGCTCGGGACAACTGGTCACTCGAACTACTACACACACACCGAGACAGGAGCATCAAGGGGCCGTGATGCTCGGGACAACTGGTCACTCGAACTACCACACACACACCGAGACAGGAGCATCAAGGGGCCGTGATGCTCGGGACAACTGGTCACTCGAACTACTACACACACACCGAGACAGGAGCATCAAGGGGCCGTGATGCTCGGGACAACTGGTCACTCGAACTACTACACACACACCGAGACAGGAGCATCAAGGGGCCGTGATGCTCGGGACAACTGGTCACTCGAACTACTACACACACACCGAGACAGGAGCATCAAGGGGCCGTGATGCTCGGGACAACTGGTCACTCGAACTACTACACACACACCGAGACAGGAGCATCAAGGGGCCGTGATGCTCGGGACAACTGGTCACTCGAACTACTACACACACACCGAGACAGGAGCATCAAGGGGCCGTGATGCTCGGGACAACTGGTCACTCGAACTACTGCACACACACCGAGACAGGAGCATCAAGGGGCCGTGATGCTCGGGACAACTGGTCACTCGAACTACTACACACACACACACCGAGACAGGAGCATCAAGGGGCCGTGATGCTCGGGACAACTGGTCACTCGAACTACTACACACACACCGAGACAGGAGCATCAAGGGGCCGTGATGCTCGGGACAACTGGTCACTCGAACTACTACACACACACACCGAGACAGGAGCATCAAGGGGCCGTGATGCTCGGGACAACTGGTCACTCGAACTACTACACACACACCGAGACAGGAGCATCAAGGGGCCGTGATGCTCGGGACAATTGGTCACTCGAACTACTACACACACACCGAGACAGGAGCATCAAGGGGCCGTGATGCTCGGGACAACTGGTCACTCGAACTACTACACACACACCGAGACAGGAGCATCAAGGGGCCGTGATGCTCGGGACAACTGGTCACTCGAACTACTGCACACACACACCGAGACAGGAGCATCAAGGGGCCGTGATGCTCGGGACAACTGGTCACTCGAACTACTGCACACACACCGAGACAGGAGCATCAAGGGGCCGTGATGCTCGGGACAATTGGTCACTCGAACTACTGCACACACACCGAGACAGGAGCATCAAGGGGCCGTGATGCTCGGGACAACTGGTCACTCGAACTACTGCACACACACACACACCGAGACAGGAGCATCAAGGGGCCGTGATGCTCGGGACAATTGGTCACTCGAACTACTACACACACACCGAGACAGGAGCATCAAGGGGCCGTGATGCTCGGGACAACTGGTCACTCGAACTACTGCACACACACCGAGACAGGAGCATCAAGGGGCCGTGATGCTCGGGACAACTGGTCACTCGAACTACTGCACACACACCGAGACAGGAGCATCAAGGGGCCGTGATGCTCGGGACAATTGGTCACTCGAACTACTACACACACACCGAGACAGGGGGGCCGTGATGCTCGGGACAACTGGTCACTCGAACTACTGCACACACACACACACCGAGACAGGAGCATCAAGGGGCCGTGATGCTCGGGACAACTGGTCACTCGAACTACCACACACACACACACCGAGACAGGGGGGCCGTGATGCTCGGGACAACTGGTCACTCGAACTACTACACACACACACACCGAGACAGGGGGGCCGTGATGCTCGGGACAACTGGTCACTCGAACTACTGCACACACACCGAGACAGGGGGGCCGTGATGCTCTGGACAACTGGTCACTCGAACTACTGCACACACACCGAGACAGGGGGGCCGTGATGCTCGGGACAACTGGTCACTCGAACTACCACACACACACACACCGAGACAGGGGGGCCGTGATGCTCGGGACAACTGGTCACTCGAACTACCACACACACACACACACACCGAGACAGGGGGGCCGTGATGCTCGGGACAACTGGTCACTCGAACTACCACACACACACACACCGAGACAGGGGGGCCGTGATGCTCGGGACAACTGGTCACTCGAACTACCACACACACACACACACCGAGACAGGGGGGCCGTGATGCTCGGGACAACTGGTCACTCGAACTACCACACACACACACACACACCGAGACAGGGGGGCCGTGATGCTCGGGACAACTGGTCACTCGAACTACCACACACACACACACCGAGACAGGGGGGCGGTGATGCTCGGGACAACTGGTCACTCGAACTACCACACACACACACACACACCGAGACAGGGGGGCCGTGATGCTCGGGACAACTGGTCACTCGAACTACCACACACACACCGAGACAGGGGGGCCGTGATGCTCGGGACAACTGGTCACTCGAACTACTACACACACACCGAGACAGGGGGGCCGTGATGCTCGGGACAACTGGTCACTCGAACTACTACACACACACACACACACCGAGACAGGAGCATCAAGGGGCCGTGATGCTCGGGACAACTGGTCACTCGAACTACTACACACACACACACCGAGACAGGAGCATCAAGGGGCCGTGATGCTCGGGACAACTGGTCACTCGAACTACTACACACACACCGAGACAGGAGCATCAAGGGGCCGTGATGCTCGGGACAACTGGTCACTCGAACTATCACAAGTGGACGGTCATTGAGACTTTTTGTTTTTGTTTTGTTGTTTTGTTGTTTTTCTTGTTTTAAACTTCTCCATAACAAGGCTCTGCTGATTGCAATCCGTACTGTTTATATTAAGAATCAAGGTCAAATGTTCTATATCTCGCATTAAAATATGTTATTTTAGATAAATTTAAAAAAAAACTGTTAAATAGCTGGCTATCAAAGATTAAAACATCAAGCTGCAGAAGCAGTTCCCCTCTTGTTTGGGTGCCCGGTCTCAGTCTGGGGATGAGAGAGAAATCTTGCCAGACCGGGCCTGGAGGACAGTCACGTGACTGGCACGCTGGCCCACCTGAGGCAAAAAACAAAATAAAGAAAGAAAGAAAAAAGAAAAAAAAAAGGAAAGAAAAGGGGGGGGGGGGTAAAAAAAAACTTTTAAGGTTAATACTGTTGATTTCAAAGATGAAATATGAAATTCAAAATTTCAAAATGCAAAATTCACTGAGTGGTAAATAAAAAACAAGCAAAACACGGGCAAACATGGGGCCTACATATTTCTCAAACGGAGATTTTTATGTGACGAAAAAAAAAGACTTCTTGCCATATACCGTGGTTGCTGAGGTAGCATTCGCGTTTACCTAGCGCTGCACACACGCGGTAACGGAATCGTGAGGGAAAAGACTTCTTGCCATATACCGTGGTTGCTGAGGTAGCATTCGCGTTTATCTAGCGCTGCACACACACGGTAACGGAATCGTGAGGGAAAAGACTTCTTGCCATATACCGTGGTTGCTGAGGTAGCATTCGCGTTTATCTAGCGCTGCACACACGCGGTAACGGAATCGTGAGGGAAAAGACTTCTTGCCATATACCGTGGTTGCTGAGGTAGCATTCGCGTTTATCTAGTGCTGCACACACACGGTAACGGAATCGTGAGGGAAAAGACTTCTTGCCATATACCGTGGTTGCTGAGGTAGCATTCGCGTTTATCTAGCGCTGCACACACGCGGTAACGGAATCGTGAGGGAAAAGACTTCTTGCCATATACCGTGGTTGCTGAGGTAGCATTCGCGTTTATCTAGCGCTGCACACACGCGGTAACGGAATCGTGAGGGAAAAGACTTCTTGCCATATACCGTGGTTGCTGAGGTAGCATTCGCGTTTATCTAGTGCTGCACACGCGCGGTAACGGAATCGTGAGGGAAAAGACTTCTTGCCATATACCGTGGTTGCTGAGGTAGCATTCGCGTTTATCTAGTGCTGCACACGCGCGGTAACGGAATCGTGAGGGAAAAGACTTCTTGCCATATACCGTGGTTGCTGAGGTAGCATTCGCGTTTATCTAGCGCTGCACACACGCGGTAACGGAATCGTGAGGGAAAAGACTTCTTGCCATATACCGTGGTTGCTGAGGTAGCATTCGCGTTTATCTAGCGCTGCACACACGCGGTAACGGAATCGTGAGGGAAAAGTTAGAAATGCACACCTTCTCTCTCTCCTTGACCCACTTAGCTGCACATTTCTTTTTCTAGTGTTACAACAGCTTGGTTTGTACATTTTTTTTAATTGCCTCCAGTTCTCTTCCTATCGATGAGGTTGTTATTGCGGTCTGGCATTCGAAGAATGTGCGTGGAAACATAATATTATATTGACTATGATAGTCTAGTAGTTGTGGTGCTGGATGAGGTATTGGCGTCGTGTTGGTGGAAGTTGCAGCTTCTTTTTTATGGTTCGACATTCTCACGTTCAGAAAGACCAACACACACACACACTCCGTCTACAATTTTTTTGGTGGGGATGGCTTAGTTGTACATATCAATATTTTTGTGGTTTCTCTCTCTCTCTCTCTCTCTCTCTCTCTCTCTCTCTCTCTCTCTCTCTCTCTCTCTCTCTCTCTCTCTCTCTCTCTCTCTCTCTCTCTCTCTCTCTCTCTCTCTCTCTCTCTCTCTCTCTCTTTCTCTCCTTATCTCCCTGTCTGTTTCGCTCTCTTTCCCCCCCCACTCTCTCTCTCTCTCTCTCTCTCTCTCTCTCTCTCTCTCTCTCTCTCTCTCTCTCTCTCCCCTTATTTCCCTGTCTCTGTCCCTCTCTGTCTCTCATTCTCCCTCTCTCTCTCCTTTTCTCTCTGTTCCTCTCTCTCTCTCTCTATATATATATATATATATATATATATATATTTTTCTTTGTCACTCGGTCTTTCACCTATTTCTCCCTTTTCTATATAATTGCATATATATATATATATATATATATATATGCAGGCAGGCGAAAAGTTAGGCGAATGAGCAGACAATCAGACAGGCATGCAGACAAATAGGCAGGGAGGCAGATAGATCGAGATCACAGTCAGACCTGAGACAGACAACGAAACAGAGCCACAACACTGAACTAGAAGACATCCAGTTTCACAGTCTTACTCAATGAGCACTTTAAAGAAACGTTACAACTGATGAAAATAATGTTTGTGCTTTTTATTGAATTCAAACCGACGAGGAAGCTTTGTGTCGAAACATTATCGAAGTTAGAGGATTTTTTTCTCGTTTGGATCGGAGTATATTGCGTTATTTAGAGCCTTGTGGATTTCTCCACACACACACACACACAAATAGACAAACCGTTTCCGAGTTCGGCCCCAGGGATCCAGCACGAACGTGGACCAAGTTTCATATCGATAGTTATTGATTTCATGTGATTTATCGATCTCATGTCTTATTTTAGAGCTACATCGGTGGTGACCGAACAAATGACTGTGCAATTTTAATTGATATTATTCTTCATTTCAGGTTTTTTTTTATTTTCTCCCCCTTTATGTTTCAATTTCTTCAAGCCTTATTGTTTCCTGGCATGATGGAAATCTAAAATGGAGAATCTAAATAGAACAGGACTGTGTACTTTAAATATTGAAGGAAAAATAGTTGTGAAGGGGGAAAAAACGGTGAATGCGAGAAAACTTGAAGTAAAAAGAGTTATAGATTCTTTGCGAAGTAGGTGTAGAGATAAAGAGAGGAAATGTGACACACACATTGAGAGAGAGAAAGAGAGAGAGAGAGAGAGAGAGAGAGGGAGGGAGAGAGTGAGAGAGAGAGAGAGAGAGAGAGAGAGAGAGAGCTATTATAGGAGAGAAAAATGGAGATGAAGTGAAAGTAATGTAAGATGTAGCATCTTTGATTAAAAACTTAAGTGATGTTCCTTAGCAACAGAATGCTACGAATCTCATGGACTAACAAAGAAATCAAACGAAACAATGTTACAAGAAGCCGACACAACAAGATAGAATAAATAGAATATGTAAACAAGCAACCTTATTTTGGCCATGTGATGAGAAGAGAGAAAGTAGAACATCTTGTAACAACCGGAATGATCGAAGCAAAACGCAGCCAGGCAAAAAATCCGAAAAGATGTTGGATGGACAAACAAAGTGGTTAAAAGTAGGACGAAAGAAAGATGCCGTTAAACAAAAAAATGGAATGAGATGTGGGGAAGGTCATGATCGCCTACGCTAAAGAGAGCAAGCCACCTGATTGATTGAATTTGAAAAAAAAAAGAAATTATCTGTTTGATTTTCCTTTGTTAGCGCTCGCTCAGCGCTGTCGATCGTCGCAACTTTGTGATTAAAAAAAGATTTGAAAGTTTGGGGTTTTTCGCCTGTTAAATAAATGGGATTTTAAACTGTTCAGGTTTTTAAAGATATAGATGTGGAGGATAACAAAGTTTTGAGGCAGAAAAAATTGTGAAGACATTAAATAGGGTTTGGAAAGATTGCAGTGGGAGGGAGAGAGAGACAGACAGACAGATAAACAGACAGATTCATTAAGAAGGAAGAGAACTGATTTACTAACTAAACAAAACAATCGGCACAGCATAACAAACAACACTTGAAAATCAATGAACAAAAACTTTTTGCAAAACATTTTAAGTTGCTTCTTTATATCCGCAGAAAACTTAAGAGGGGAGTAGCAACACTAGTCTAGAATCTCTCTCTCTCTCTCTCTCTCTCTCTCTCTCTCTCTCTCTCTCTCTCTCTCTCTCTCTCTCTCTCTCTCTCTCTCTCTCTCTCTCTCTCTCTCTCACTTACTTTAATCTGACAGACGCAATGTACACAGCTTGTTTACAGCATTTTCCGAATGTTCCTCCATTTTTAACCTCCCCGTTGGCATCGTCCATCAACGAAGATTGAAAGTCTTAGCCAGGAAACAATCCTGTTGATTATAGAGAAAGGCTGTGACTTATTTAAGCCCACGCCACACTGAGGATAGAATAGAAATTAAAGAGTAGCCATCGATTTCAATAGTGAGGCTTCAGATTTTAGCAAAGTATTATTATATACTGTTCTTAGAAATTCAAATATATACATGTATAATATAAGGTAAACTCTAGGATAAAATATAGTGTCAGAACTTTGGCTGCTTGTTGTCTGATAGGTTTTAAGAAAGCATAACTTTTGAAGCTTCTCTCTCTCTCTCTCTCTCTCTCTCTCTCTCTCTCTCTCTCTCTCTCTCTCTCTCTCTCTCTCTCTCTCTCTCTCTCTCTCTCTCTCTCTCTCTCTCTCTTTCTATCTCTACTATGTATCTCTCTATCAATCTCTCTCTTTCTTTCTCTCTCTCTCTGTCTGTGTCTGAGTCTGTGTCTCTCTCTCTCTCTATCTGTGTCTGAGTCTCTTTCTCTCTCTTTCTCTGTCTCTGTCTCTGTCTCTCTCTCCCTGTCAATCTCTCTCTCTCTCTCTCTCTCTCTCTCTCTCTCTCTCTCTCTCTCTCTCTCTCTCTCTCTAGCTCTCTGTCTCTGTGTCTATATATATCTAGCTATCTACCTATCTATCTACCTACTTATCTATCTAACTATCTGTCTATTTATCTATCTATCTATCTATCTATCTGATTATCTATCTACCGATCCATCTATCTATCTACTTACCTACTTATCTACCTTTCTATCTATCTATCCATCTATCTGTATATGTATGTATGTATGTATGTATGTATGTATGTATGTATGTATGTATGTATGTATCTATCTATCTATCTATACATCCATCTATCTATCTATCTATCGATTTATCTATTCACCTATCTACCTATCTGTCTATCTATCTATCTATCTGTCTATCTATCTATCTATCTATCTATCTATCTATCTATCTATCTATCTATCTATCTATCTATCTATCTGTCTATCTATCTACCGATCCATCTATCTATCTACTTACCTACTTATCTACCTATCTATCTATCTATCCATCTATCTGTATATCTATGTATGTATGTATCTATCTATCTATCTATACATCCATCCATCTATCTATCTATCTATATATCTATCTATCTATCTATCTATCTATCTATCTGTCTACCTATCTATCCATCTATCTATGTATCTATCTATCTATTGATCTATCTACCTATCTATCTATCTATCTATCTATCTATCTATCTATCTATCTATCTATCTATCTATCTATCTATCTAAGTATCTATTTATCTATCTATCTATCTATCTATCTATCTATCTATCTATCTACCTATATATCTATCTATCTATCTATCTGTCTACCTATCTATCCATCTATCTATGTATCTATTTTTCTATCTATCTATATGTCTACCTATCTATCCATCTATCTATCTATCTATCTATCTATCTATCTATCTATCTATCTATCTATCTACCTATCTATCTATCTATCTATCGATTATTCTATCTACCTATCTATCTATCTATCTATCTACCTATCTATTTATCTATCTACCTATCGATCTATCTATCTATCTATCTATCTATCTATCTATCTATCTATCTATTATATCTATCTATCAATCTATCTATCTATCTACCTATCTGTCTACGTACCTTTATCTCTCAATCTTAAGCAGGCTTTATCTCAGATTAAACATTGCATCCCGTCCGTACGTACAACACTGGTGTCAATGCTACTTCACAATGTAATCTTGAATTCGGCACCGGACCAATAAATTCTAATCGTCCATCAATGAATTTTTTGTTATTAATCTCTCCAAGTCTCCTTTTATATTGAGAATGTTAAAAAACAAACTAAGAAAGAAGAAAATAATACAAAAAGAGGGAGAGAGAGAGAGAGAGGGAAGGATGGAGAGGAAGAAAAAAAAATAGAGAGAGAGAGAGTAAGAAAATGAAAACTACAGAATAAAGTACTCCTTTCTGGAAGCTGCATGCTGTTTCTCACTTGCGCACCACAGAAATCAGTTTCTCCATGTTAACTCGTTTCTTGCCCCGTTCATGAAAAACACACATAGTTCTTGTTTAATTATCTCACCCTATAATGTTATACTCTAGATTCTTCCCACTTTGTTTAAAACATTGTTCTTGTTTAATTATCTCACCCTATAATGTTATACTCTAGATTCTTCCCACTTTGTTTAAAACATTGTTCTTGTTTAATTATCTCACCCTATAATGTTATACTCTAGATTCTTCCCACTTTGTTTAAAACATTGTTCTTGTTTAATTATCTCACCCTATAATGTTATACTCTAGATTCTTCCCACTTTGTTTAAAACATTGTTCTTGTTTAATTATCTCACCCTATAATGTTATACTCTAGATTCTTCCCACTTTGTTTAAAACATTGTTCTTGTTTAATTATCTCACCCTATAATGTTATACTCTAGATTCTTCCCACTTTGTTTAAAACATTGTTCTTGTTTAATTATCTCACCCTATAATGTTATACTCTAGATTCTTCCCACTTTGTTTAAAACATTGTTCTTGTTTAATTATCTCACCCTATAATGTTATACTCTAGATTCTTCCCACTTTGTTTAAAACATTGTTCTTGTTTAATTATCTCACCCTATAATGTTATACTCTAGATTCTTCCCACTTTGTTTAAAACATTGTTCTTGTTTAATTATCTCACCCTATAATGTTATACTCTAGATTCTTCCCACTTTGTTTAAAACATTGTTCTTGTTTAATTATCTCACCCTATAATGTTATACTCTAGATTCTTCCCACTTTGTTGAAAACATTGTTCTTGTTTAATTATCTCACCCTATAATGTTATACTCTAGATTCTTCCCACTTTGTTTAAAACATT
The DNA here is from genome assembly GCA_033675545.1 of Elysia crispata. Classification (NCBI taxonomy): domain Eukaryota; kingdom Metazoa; phylum Mollusca; class Gastropoda; family Plakobranchidae; genus Elysia; species Elysia crispata. Next base: position 330,648 of record JAWDGP010007744.1, on the reverse strand, counting down.
GTTCTTGTTTAATTATCTCACCCTATAATGTTATACTCTAGATTCTTCCCACTTTGTTTAAAACATTGTTCTTGTTTAATTATCTCACCCTATAATGTTATACTCTAGATTCTTCCCACTTTGTTTAAAACATTGTTCTTGTTTAATTATCTCACCCTATAATGTTATACTCTAGATTCTTCCCACTTTGTTTAAAACATTGTTCTTGTTTAATTATCTCACCCTATAATGTTATACTCTAGATTCTTCCCACTTTGTTTAAAACATTGTTCTTGTTTAATTATCTCACCCTATAATGTTATACTCTAGATTCTTCCCACTTTGTTTAAAACATTGTTCTTGTTTAATTATCTCACCCTATAATGTTATACTCTAGATTCTTCCCACTTTGTTTAAAACATTGTTCTTGTTTAATTATCTCACCCTATAATGTTATACTCTAGATTCTTCCCACTTTGTTTAAAACATTGTTCTTGTTTAATTATCTCACCCTATAATGTTATACTCTAGATTCTTCCCACTTTGTTTAAAACATTGTTCTTGTTTAATTATCTCACCCTATAATGTTATACTCTAGATTCTTCCCACTTTGTTTAAAACATTGTTCTTGTTTAATTATCTCACCCTATAATGTTATACTCTAGATTCTTCCCACTTTGTTTAAAACATTGTTCTTGTTTAATTATCTCACCCTATAATGTTATACTCTAGATTCTTCCCACTTTGTTTAAAACATTGTTCTTGTTTAATTATCTCACCCTATAATGTTATACTCTAGATTCTTCCCACTTTGTTTAAAACATTGTTCTTGTTTAATTATCTCACCCTATAATGTTATACTCTAGATTCTTCCCACTTTGTTTAAAACATTGTTCTTGTTTAATTATCTCACCCTATAATGTTATACTCTAGATTCTTCCCACTTTGTTTAAAACATTGTTCTTGTTTAATTATCTCACCCTATAATGTTATACTCTAGATTCTTCCCACTTTGTTTAAAACATTGTTCTTGTTTAATTATCTCACCCTATAATGTTATACTCTAGATTCTTCCCACTTTGTTTAAAACATTGTTCTTGTTTAATTATCTCACCCTATAATGTTATACTCTAGATTCTTCCCACTTTGTTTAAAACATTGTTCTTGTTTAATTATCTCACCCTATAATGTTATACTCTAGATTCTTCCCACTTTGTTTAAAACATTGTTCTTGTTTAATTATCTCACCCTATAATGTTATACTCTAGATTCTTCCCACTTTGTTTAAAACATTGTTCTTGTTTAATTATCTCACCCTATAATGTTATACTCTAGATTCTTCCCACTTTGTTTAAAACATTGTTCTTGTTTAATTATCTCACCCTATAATGTTATACTCTAGATTCTTCCCACTTTGTTTAAAACATTGTTCTTGTTTAATTATCTCACCCTATAATGTTATACTCTAGATTCTTCCCACTTTGTTTAAAACATTGTTCTTGTTTAATTATCTCACCCTATAATGTTATACTCTAGATTCTTCCCACTTTGTTTAAAACATTGTTCTTGTTTAATTATCTCACCCTATAATGTTATACTCTAGATTCTTCCCACTTTGTTTAAAACATTGTTCTTGTTTAATTATCTCACCCTATAATGTTATACTCTAGATTCTTCCCACTTTGTTTAAAACATTGTTCTTGTTTAATTATCTCACCCTATAATGTTATACTCTAGATTCTTCCCACTTTGTTTAAAACATTGTTCTTGTTTAATTATCTCACCCTATAATGTTATACTCTAGATTCTTCCCACTTTGTTTAAAACATTGTTCTTGTTTAATTATCTCACCCTATAATGTTATACTCTAGATTCTTCCCACTTTGTTTAAAACATTGTTCTTGTTTAATTATCTCACCCTATAATGTTATACTCTAGATTCTTCCCACTTTGTTTAAAACATTGTTCTTGTTTAATTATCTCACCCTATAATGTTATACTCTAGATTCTTCCCACTTTGTTTAAAACATTGTTCTTGTTTAATTATCTCACCCTATAATGTTATACTCTAGATTCTTCCCACTTTGTTTAAAACATTGTTCTTGTTTAATTATCTCACCCTATAATGTTATACTCTAGATTCTTCCCACTTTGTTGAAAACATTGTTCTTGTTTAATTATCTCACCCTATAATGTTATACTCTAGATTCTTCCCACTTTGTTTAAAACATTGTTCTTGTTTAATTATCTCACCCTATAATGTTATACTCTAGATTCTTCCCACTTTGTTTAAAACATTGTTCTTGTTTAATTATCTCATCCTATAATGTTATACTCTAGATTCTTCCCACTTTGTTTAAAACATTGTTCTTGTTTAATTATCTCACCCTATAATGTTATACTCTAGATTCTTCCCACTTTGTTTAAAACATTGTTCTTGTTTAATTATCTCATCCTATAATGTTATACTCTAGATTCTTCCCACTTTGTTTAAAACATTGTTCTTGTTTAATTATCTCACCCTATAATGTTATACTCTAGATTCTTCCCACTTTGTTTAAAACATTGTTCTTGTTTAATTATCTCACCCTATAATGTTATACTCTAGATTCTTCCCACTTTGTTTAAAACATTGTTCTTGTTTAATTATCTCACCCTATAATGTTATACTCTAGATTCTTCCCACTTTGTTTAAAACATTGTTCTTGTTTAATTATCTCATCCTATAATGTTATACTCTAGATTCTTACCACTTTGTTGAAAACATTGTTCTTGTTTAATTATCTCATCCTATAATGTTATACTCTAGATTCTTACCACTTTGTTGAAAACATTGTTCTTGTTTAATTATCTCATCCTATAATGTTATACTCTAGATTCTTCCCACTTTGTTGAAAACATTGTTCTTGTTTAATTATCTCACCCTATAATGTTATACTCTAGATTCTTCCCACTTTGTTTAAAACATTGTTCTTGTTTAATTATCTCACCCTATAATGTTATACTCTAGATTCTTCCCACTTTGTTGAAAACATTGTTCTTGTTTAATTATCTCATCCTATAATGTTATACTCTAGATTCTTCCCACTTTGTTTAAAACATTGTTCTTGTTTAATTATCTCACCCTATAATGTTATACTCTAGATTCTTCCCACTTTGTTTAAAACATTGTTCTTGTTTAATTATCTCATCCTATAATGTTATACTCTAGATTCTTCCCACTTTGTTTAAAACATTGTTCTTGTTTAATTATCTCACCCTATAATGTTATACTCTAGATTCTTCCCACTTTGTTTAAAACATTGTTCTTGTTTAATTATCTCACCCTATAATGTTATACTCTAGATTCTTCCCACTTTGTTTAAAACATTGTTCTTGTTTAATTATCTCATCCTATAATGTTATACTCTAGATTCTTCCCACTTTGTTTAAAACATTGTTCTTGTTTAATTATCTCACCCTATAATGTTATACTCTAGATTCTTCCCACTTTGTTGAAAACATTGTTCTTGTTTAATTATCTCATCCTATAATGTTATACTCTAGATTCTTCCCACTTTGTTTAAAACATTGTTCTTGTTTAATTATCTCACCCTATAATGTTATACTCTAGATTCTTCCCACTTTGTTGAAAACATTGTTCTTGTTTAATTATCTCATCCTATAATGTTATACTCTAGATTCTTCCCACTTTGTTTGAAACTTTGTTCTTGTTTAATTATCTCACCCTGTAATGTTATACTCTAGATTGTCTCCACAATGTTTAAAACATTGTTCTCATTTAATTTTCTCATCCTTAAATGTTACACTCTAGACTCTTCTCATTATTTTTGTTTTAAACATTGTTCTTGTTGAATTATCTCACCCTGCAATCGTATACTCTAAATGTTTTCCCACTTTATTTAAAATGTTGTTCGCATCTGGTTTGCGTTTTGGCGTGTCAGTTTTGTGAAATGTCAAAATATCGAGATGTGGAGGACAGCAGTATTCCAATCTACAATTTCTCAACACGTTTAGTCTCTATACAAAATATTCCAATCTACAATTTCTCAACACGTTTAGTCTCTATACAAAATATTCCAATCTACAATTTCTCAACACGTTTAGTCTCTATACAAAATATTCCAATCTACAATTTCTCAACACGTTTAGTCTCTATACAAAATATTCCAATCTACAATTTCTCAACACGTTTAGTCTCTATACAAAATATTCCAATCTACAATTTCTCAACACGTTTAGTCTCTATACAAAATATTCCAATCTACAATTTCTCAACACGTTTAGTCTCTATACAAAATATTCCAATCTACAATTTCTCAACACGTTTAGTCTCTATACAAAATATTCCAATCTACAATTTCTCAACACGTTTAGTCTCTATACAAAATATTCCAATCTACAATTTCTCAACACGTTTAGTCTCTATACAAAATATTCCAATCTACAATTTCTCAACACGTTTAGTCTCTATACAAAATATTCCAATCTACAATTTCTCAACACGTTTAGTCTCTATACAAAATATTCCAATCTACAATTTCTCAACACGTTTAGTCTCTATACAAAATATTCCAATCTACAATTTCTCAACACGTTTAGTCTCTATACAAAATATTCCAATCTACAATTTCTCAACACGTTTAGTCTCTATACAAAATATTCCAATCTACAATTTCTCAACACGTTTAGTCTCTATACAAAATATTCCAATCTACAATTTCTCAACACGTTTAGTCTCTATACAAAATATTCCAATCTACAATTTCTCAACACGTTTAGTCTCTATACAAAATATTCCAATCTACAATTTCTCAACACGTTTAGTCTCTATACAAAATATTCCAATCTACAATTTCTCAACACGTTTAGTCTCTATACAAAATATTCCAATCTACAATTTCTCAACACGTTTAGTCTCTATACAAAATATTCCAATCTACAATTTCTCAACACGTTTAGTCTCTATACAAAATATTCCAATCTACAATTTCTCAACACGTTTAGTCTCTATACAAAATATTCCAATCTACAATTTCTCAACACGTTTAGTCTCTATACAAAATATTCCAATCTACAATTTCTCAACACGTTTAGTCTCTATACAAAATATTCCAATCTACAATTTCTCAACACGTTTAGTCTCTATACAAAATATTCCAATCTACAATTTCTCAACACGTTTAGTCTCTATACAAAATATTCCAATCTACAATTTCTCAACACGTTTAGTCTCTATACAAAATATTCCAATCTACAATTTCTCAACACGTTTAGTCTCTATACAAAATATTCCAATCTACAATTTCTCAACACGTTTAGTCTCTATACAAAATATTCCAATCTACAATTTCTCAACACGTTTAGTCTCTATACAAAATATTCCAATCTACAATTTCTCAACACGTTTAGTCTCTATACAAAATATTCCAATCTACAATTTCTCAACACGTTTAGTCTCTATACAAAATATTCCAATCTACAATTTCTCAACACGTTTAGTCTCTATACAAAATATTCCAATCTACAATTTCTCAACACGTTTAGTCTCTATACAAAATATTCCAATCTACAATTTCTCAACACGTTTAGTCTCTATACAAAATATTCCAATCTACAATTTCTCAACACGTTTAGTCTCTATACAAAATATTCCAATCTACAATTTCTCAACACGTTTAGTCTCTATACAAAATATTCCAATCTACAATTTCTCAACACGTTTAGTCTCTATACAAAATATTCCAATCTACAATTTCTCAACACGTTTAGTCTCTATACAAAATATTCCAATCTACAATTTCTCAACACGTTTAGTCTCTATACAAAATATTCCAATCTACAATTTCTCAACACGTTTAGTCTCTATACAAAATATTCCAATCTACAATTTCTCAACACGTTTAGTCTCTATACAAAATATTCCAATCTACAATTTCTCAACACGTTTAGTCTCTATACAAAATATTCCAATCTACAATTTCTCAACACGTTTAGTCTCTATACAAAATATTCCAATCTACAATTTCTCAACACGTTTAGTCTCTATACAAAATATTCCAATCTACAATTTCTCAACACGTTTAGTCTCTATACAAAATATTCCAATCTACAATTTCTCAACACGTTTAGTCTCTATACAAAATATTCCAATCTACAATTTCTCAACACGTTTAGTCTCTATACAAAATATTCCAATCTACAATTTCTCAACACGTTTAGTCTCTATACAAAATATTCCAATCTACAATTTCTCAACACGTTTAGTCTCTATACAAAATATTCCAATCTACAATTTCTCAACACGTTTAGTCTCTATACAAAATATTCCAATCTACAATTTCTCAACACGTTTAGTCTCTATACAAAATATTCCAATCTACAATTTCTCAACACGTTTAGTCTCTATACAAAATATTCCAATCTACAATTTCTCAACACGTTTAGTCTCTATACAAAATATTCCAATCTACAATTTCTCAACACGTTTAGTCTCTATACAAAATATTCCAATCTACAATTTCTCAACACGTTTAGTCTCTATACAAAATATTCCAATCTACAATTTCTCAACACGTTTAGTCTCTATACAAAATATTCCAATCTACAATTTCTCAACACGTTTAGTCTCTATACAAAATATTCCAATCTACAATTTCTCAACACGTTTAGTCTCTATACAAAATATTCCAATCTACAATTTCTCAACACGTTTAGTCTCTATACAAAATATTCCAATCTACAATTTCTCAACACGTTTAGTCTCTATACAAAATATTCCAATCTACAATTTCTCAACACGTTTAGTCTCTATACAAAATATTCCAATCTACAATTTCTCAACACGTTTAGTCTCTATACAAAATATTCCAATCTACAATTTCTCAACACGTTTAGTCTCTATACAAAATATTCCAATCTACAATTTCTCAACACGTTTAGTCTCTATACAAAATATTCCAATCTACAATTTCTCAACACGTTTAGTCTCTATACAAAATATTCCAATCTACAATTTCTCAACACGTTTAGTCTCTATACAAAATATTCCAATCTACAATTTCTCAACACGTTTAGTCTCTATACAAAATATTCCAATCTACAATTTCTCAACACGTTTAGTCTCTATACAAAATATTCCAATCTACAATTTCTCAACACGTTTAGTCTCTATACAAAATATTCCAATCTACAATTTCTCAACACGTTTAGTCTCTATACAAAATATTCCAATCTACAATTTCTCAACACGTTTAGTCTCTATACAAAATATTCCAATCTACAATTTCTCAACACGTTTAGTCTCTATACAAAATATTCCAATCTACAATTTCTCAACACGTTTAGTCTCTATACAAAATATTCCAATCTACAATTTCTCAACACGTTTAGTCTCTATACAAAATATTCCAATCTACAATTTCTCAACACGTTTAGTCTCTATACAAAATATTCCAATCTACAATTTCTCAACACGTTTAGTCTCTATACAAAATATTCCAATCTACAATTTCTCAACACGTTTAGTCTCTATACAAAATATTCCAATCTACAATTTCTCAACACGTTTAGTCTCTATACAAAATATTCCAATCTACAATTTCTCAACACGTTTAGTCTCTATACAAAATATTCCAATCTACAATTTCTCAACACGTTTAGTCTCTATACAAAATATTCCAATCTACAATTTCTCAACACGTTTAGTCTCTATACAAAATATTCCAATCTACAATTTCTCAACACGTTTAGTCTCTATACAAAATATTCCAATCTACAATTTCTCAACACGTTTAGTCTCTATACAAAATATTCCAATCTACAATTTCTCAACACGTTTAGTCTCTATACAAAATATTCCAATCTACAATTTCTCAACACGTTTAGTCTCTATACAAAATATTCCAATCTACAATTTCTCAACACGTTTAGTCTCTATACAAAATATTCCAATCTACAATTTCTCAACACGTTTAGTCTCTATACAAAATATTCCAATCTACAATTTCTCAACACGTTTAGTCTCTATACAAAATATTCCAATCTACAATTTCTCAACACGTTTAGTCTCTATACAAAATATTCCAATCTACAATTTCTCAACACGTTTAGTCTCTATACAAAATATTCCAATCTACAATTTCTCAACACGTTTAGTCTCTATACAAAATATTCCAATCTACAATTTCTCAACACGTTTAGTCTCTATACAAAATATTCCAATCTACAATTTCTCAACACGTTTAGTCTCTATACAAAATATTCCAATCTACAATTTCTCAACACGTTTAGTCTCTATACAAAATATTCCAATCTACAATTTCTCAACACGTTTAGTCTCTATACAAAATATTCCAATCTACAATTTCTCAACACGTTTAGTCTCTATACAAAATATTCCAATCTACAATTTCTCAACACGTTTAGTCTCTATACAAAATATTCCAATCTACAATTTCTCAACACGTTTAGTCTCTATACAAAATATTCCAATCTACAATTTCTCAACACGTTTAGTCTCTATACAAAATATTCCAATCTACAATTTCTCAACACGTTTAGTCTCTATACAAAATATTCCAATCTACAATTTCTCAACACGTTTAGTCTCTATACAAAATATTCCAATCTACAATTTCTCAACACGTTTAGTCTCTATACAAAATATTCCAATCTACAATTTCTCAACACGTTTAGTCTCTATACAAAATATTCCAATCTACAATTTCTCAACACGTTTAGTCTCTATACAAAATATTCCAATCTACAATTTCTCAACACGTTTAGTCTCTATACAAAATATTCCAATCTACAATTTCTCAACACGTTTAGTCTCTATACAAAATATTCCAATCTACAATTTCTCAACACGTTTAGTCTCTATACAAAATATTCCAATCTACAATTTCTCAACACGTTTAGTCTCTATACAAAATATTCCAATCTACAATTTCTCAACACGTTTAGTCTCTATACAAAATATTCCAATCTACAATTTCTCAACACGTTTAGTCTCTATACAAAATATTCCAATCTACAATTTCTCAACACGTTTAGTCTCTATACAAAATATTCCAATCTACAATTTCTCAACACGTTTAGTCTCTATACAAAATATTCCAATCTACAATTTCTCAACACGTTTAGTCTCTATACAAAATATTCCAATCTACAATTTCTCAACACGTTTAGTCTCTATACAAAATATTCCAATCTACAATTTCTCAACACGTTTAGTCTCTATAACAAAATATTCCAATCTACAATTTCTCAACACGTTTAGTCTCTATACAAAATATTCCAATCTACAATTTCTCAACACGTTTAGTCTCTATACAAAATATTCCAATCTACAATTTCTCAACACGTTTAGTCTCTATACAAAATATTCCAATCTACAATTTCTCAACACGTTTAGTCTCTATACAAAATATTCCAATCTACAATTTCTCAACACGTTTAGTCTCTATACAAAATATTCCAATCTACAATTTCTCAACACGTTTAGTCTCTATACAAAATATTCCAATCTACAATTTCTCAACACGTTTAGTCTCTATACAAAATATTCCAATCTACAATTTCTCAACACGTTTAGTCTCTATACAAAATATTCCAATCTACAATTTCTCAACACGTTTAGTCTCTATACAAAATATTCCAATCTACAATTTCTCAACACGTTTAGTCTCTATACAAAATATTCCAATCTACAATTTCTCAACACGTTTAGTCTCTATACAAAATATTCCAATCTACAATTTCTCAACACGTTTAGTCTCTATACAAAATATTCCAATCTACAATTTCTCAACACGTTTAGTCTCTATACAAAATATTCCAATCTACAATTTCTCAACACGTTTAGTCTCTATACAAAATATTCCAATCTACAATTTCTCAACACGTTTAGTCTCTATACAAAATATTCCAATCTACAATTTCTCAACACGTTTAGTCTCTATACAAAATATTCCAATCTACAATTTCTCAACACGTTTAGTCTCTATACAAAATATTCCAATCTACAATTTCTCAACACGTTTAGTCTCTATACAAAATATTCCAATCTACAATTTCTCAACACGTTTAGTCTCTATACAAAATATTCCAATCTACAATTTCTCAACACGTTTAGTCTCTATACAAAATATTCCAATCTACAATTTCTCAACACGTTTAGTCTCTATACAAAATATTCCAATCTACAATTTCTCAACACGTTTAGTCTCTATACAAAATATTCCAATCTACAATTTCTCAACACGTTTAGTCTCTATACAAAATATTCCAATCTACAATTTCTCAACACGTTTAGTCTCTATACAAAATATTCCAATCTACAATTTCTCAACACGTTTAGACCTTGAGACAGGCAGAGCTCGAGTCAAAGTAGACCTCATGTTCATTTAGAAATTGGAAGAAATAAGTTTCTCCTAGAACGCTTGAACCAAAAATGCTATGTTCAAGTTATCGGATACTTCTAGGTGACTTCTGGAAACTTTAGCGTAGAGCTACAGTCACGATATTTTAAGAATTTTGTGTAAAGATTAATATCGATAAATTCAACTTTTAAAGCTTATTTCTATTTTGTGACAAGATCAGCAAGCTAGATCTAGGTCTAACTTTGAATGCTAGGTATGGTTTTATAAGTCATCATGACAAAGCGTCTAGTTACCGGCAGGTGTGCAGAGGATGACACAGGAAAGTATCATTGGGTGAAATTAAGAGGTCGCATTGGCCAATAGAAAAACAGACTGAATTTCTTTTTTTTTAAATATGGCTTATTATTAGTATATTTGTCCACATCGTTTCACTTCAAACTTCGAAACTGCAGTTTTGCAATGGTGTGAAAAAGACTGCTCAGTAATTTACCTCCCCTTTCATAATAAAATTCATATTGTTATAATAGTTAATACTCTGACCGGTACTGTAAATCTGCTATGAACTCGACCTGTTAAAACACTATTACAATGGTTCACAATGGTGCCAAATGTTTGGAATGTCTACAGTAATATAATTACCACTTGGTTTGCAAAGGTATTTTTAACGCATGTTTGTCGGTCTCAAAATATTTTAAAATAACGCAGAGATTTCCTTTCCATCATTTTCGGATTTCATCCCACGAGAGTCGTTACCGCGGTATAAATAATTTTGTTAACTTAATAGTCCGCACTTAAAAACAAACCACTTCTTAGAAAACTAGGATTTCTTTTCTCTGAAAAAAAAATTTAAAATGATTATTAAAAAAAAGTTGAAAGAAGTAATACCATTAATTAGGAATTTAACTGGCAACTTCAAGATTTATGATATTTTTAGTGCCCGCATTGAATAGCTGATCACCAACGGGTTTCTCCTAGCAGTTTTATCAGCCACAGGCTGTCTTTCACAGAGAATCTCGAGTTATTCTGGTTCAAGTCTTTTCATTAGAACGTCTTTGACGAACACCTCTCAGACCTTTATTCTTGTGCTTGCAATGTAGATTTCTTGCCGAGACTTTATCGCTTCTGTTTATAGTTAATCCGTGGTTGCCTTATTATTAAACAAAGCCTGAACTTACAGTAGGTTCCATGAAGAAAAGAAAAAAAAAACTTATCTGATTACAAAAACGAACGCCAGTAATTTTAATTATCTCTAAATGTTCCACTCTCCCTCTTCATCCCTCTTTTTTTCCCTTTTCCCATTTTTCCTTTGCATCTATTATTATAAATTTGTAAACAGAACTTCCCGTCTGTTCCCAGTCCTGGCTGGGACGAGAGAAGAATGGTCGCTGATGATCAGGACAAATATGTTTACGTCGTGTATAATAACCGGCGTAGTTATCTCCCCATACCAACTTGTCACGTCACTTCCGGCGTTCGGCGACCAAATCAAGAGACCTAATGACGTGACCAGACGGTCCTGGTCAATGCTCGCAGATGGAGACTTTAGCTTTGAAGTCGCGGCGGTAGAAGAAACAGGCTGAACCTCAGATTCTCGCTAATCGCATGCCCCAGAATAGCTCGTTCTTGTCTGGTTTTCCCTGCCTCACTAAAGATTCAGACAAGAAAGTTAGTCAGCCATGTTTGATTTTCCTCATTATTTCTCATCATCCGGTAGTGCTTTGGTTTTCTCATTTGAAATTCAAAATCTCTAGTTCTTGCAGATTCTCTTGTGCGTGGTGTATATTCATTCAAGTAGAATTTCTAGAATGACTGAGTAGTGAAAAAAAAAACATCAATACCTTAACAAGAGCATTAGCTTCTGTACAATGCTTTTTGATATTTTAAATTATCTACAGAGCGTTTTAGAAAGAGAGAAGAAAAAATATGGCATAACAAATGAAGAAAAGACGAGAAATAGAGTAAAGCAAGCATCGTACCAGGAAATCAGAGCCACACCAAGAGGTTTTGAAAACAAAAAGTAGACACAACAACTGGCTGTTTCATGAACTCTCAAAAACTGTTGGTTGAGATGCATCTCAGTACATCCTAAGGAGAGCATACAGATTGAAGTTTATATTTTAAGTGTCCATGATTATTGTAAGAAAATAACAGAAGCTGCTATTCTGAACAACTTCGTTCAAATAAAGAGCGAATTGACTCGCCGGTGTCTTGAGTGTTTTCCAAAACAGTAAAGTACTGGTTGTGGTCTTTAGTTTACTTTATAAGTTTTATTGAAAAGAAAACAAAATTAAAATAAAAACCGTTTATTTACCTCTTTCTGCCTCCTTGAATGAGGATACTGGAACCCGATTTGAGATTTCAATTATTTTTTGTGCATTTCTACTCTACAAAAACGGAAGAATATTGTTTTAGCTGCTTGAAAAAAAATTTAAACATAGTACCTGTTTTAACAATACCTCAGTTGAAAGAAACAAAAGGAAAAAATATGAAAAGATCTACATAATGTCTAGATTTACCACTAAAGTAGCAAAGTGGGTTATATTTGTACATATTTTAAGAATTATTCAATACGTGTGCTATTTTTTTTTATCTAGGAACCTAAATTTTTTTAAAAGAAAAAAACTTTCCCTGAAAAAATGCCAAACGAGAGAATTATCTGGCTCAGGAGCTGATCGTGCTGGGCATAACTTGTAGCGATGGCGAGACAAAACTTGATCACGGGTTCATGAACTTATCGTCTGCCCCAAACCAGCTATCTGGCTTTAATCTCTCCCTCCCCCCTGGGGATTCAGACCTCTCCAAGCTGGACTTGAACGCTGCGTGTTAGAGAAAGAAGATGTCGTGCCGTACAAATTGGAACATCCTTCTGTCCATTGATCTGCGGGTGAGGAAGATGGGATTTGAAAAATGTTTTGAATTTTACAGTGGAAGCAAACACTAGGGTTTAAGAACAAAAAAATTTTAAATACATACATACATATATATAGGGGACGTAACATGTTACCAATCTGAAATGAAAATATTTCACACGCGATATGCATTTGACGTAAATATTTTCTCTATTGTACCCCATATTATATAATTACCCTTCTTTTACGCTCGGCATGAATTTTTATTTCTAACTTGTTTTAAATGTAACCTGTGTTACTCTCAATCTTCAATAGGGACAGTTTAGAAACTAGAAAGATCGATTTTATGTCGTGTTACCCATAAATTAAGCACCATCATTTTTATGAAAAAAGGCTTAAGATTAGGGTTGGGGTTAGGTTTAGGATTAGGGTTAAGGTTAAGGTTAAGATTAAGGCCTAGGGTTAGGGTTAGGGTTAGGGTTGATGTTTTTGGTGAAAGAATGTCACGACCTTTGCAAGTATTGTCTATTAGAGTCTTTGAAGTTGCCGTAAATCTAGTTGAATCCTATTTCATAGCTCTACAATATTAAAGGTGATGAAGGTGGCGCCACCACTGTGATTCTTGCTGCTCGTGAAGTCAGTGCCGCAAATCTGGCTAGTTTTGACGTCTTTTCTTTTTTTTTTTTTTTTCTTGTTCTTGATGATCTTTTGTTTCTTGTTCTCATTGTTATTCTTTTTGTTGTATTTCTTCTAGTTCTTATTTTTCTTGTTGTTGTTCTTTTTCTTCTTCTTCTTCTTCTTCTTCTTCTTCTTCTTCTTCTTCTTCTTCTTCTTCTTCTTCTTCTTCTTCTTCTTGTTCTTGTTCTTGTTCTTGTTCTTGTTCTTCTTCTTCTTCTTCTTCTTCTTCTTCTTCTTCTTCTTCTTCTTCTTCTTCTTCTTCTCCTCCTCCTCCTCCTTTTCTTTCTTCGCCCCCTCCTCCTCTTCTTTCCTCTTCTTTTAGTCCGTCTCAATGACCGGGAGAAGAACAAAGCTTCAGCATGTAGCACCCAAGTTCCCTCCTCTTTTAAGCTCTGGTCAAGATTATAGACCCCCCCCCCCCCACCCCCCCTCAGATTGTACCAGTCGTATGATGCTGTTCAGTGCCAAGGTGAAGGTTATTTGTACCGTGTCAGACCCAATAGGTCGGAGAAACCTATGAGGCACTGTCGGCTGGTTCAGATCTTGCCCTCTCAGTGTGACAGACTGTGGCAGCTTTCAGAGCTTCTGGCGCACAGGATCTACTTTACAGTTTATACACGCCTGTTGGAATAGATGTTTATGCACTTTATTTAAACATTGTAATATCGTTTAATTGTTGGTTCAATAGGTATGTGTGGTTAGGAGGCTAGGGGAGGGGGGAGAGAGATGCGTGAAAGAGAAAAAAGGAAGTTTGGAAGGAGAGGCAAAGAAAGCGGAAAGTGATGTGAAATATTTAGACAGCAGTAAGAAAATGTCGGCTCCTATTGATGCCCATGAAGGATATCAAAACTGTTCGGCAAGAAACGGATTTGTCGGAAAGCAGGGGGAGCTGTTTTTAAGTTGAAATGTAGTATGAGATTAGTTTAAAGAGCCACTGCTCTACAATTGTTCAGAACAATTAAACCGACCAGTTCTGATTAAAACGCAGACAAGGATGTTTGTAAAAGTTGTTGATGAGTTTGTTTATCTCACTGCCGATCTCTCTCTCTCTCTCTCTCTCTCTCTCTCTCTCTCTCTCTCTCTCTCTCTCTCTCTCTCTCTCTCTCTCTCTCTCTCTCTCTCTCTCTCTCTCTCTCTCTCTCTCTATATATATATATATATCTTTCTCACTCTCTCTCTTTCTCTCTCTCTATTATATATATATATATATATATATATATATATCTTTCTCACTCTCTCACTCACTCTCTCACTCATTCACTCTCGTTCATCCCTCTTCCTGCCTCGTTCCCTTTTCATTGCCTTCATCCATCTCTTCTTCTCTGTTTCTTTCTCTCGTTCTTCCTATACTATGCATTTGCCTCTACCTTTTTTTCTAACTTCCTGTCTCGCGTTATCTTTCTTCCTTTCTTTCTCTCTCTCCATATTTCTCTTTCTCTACTTTCTCTCATCTTCATTTTTTTAATCGATTCTGCAAGTATTTTGACTCTCATAGCGTTGTATCTGAGGCTATTTTCTATATTTTTTCTACACCAAAGCGGCACTTGAAAGAAACTGTACATGTTTTTTTTTCCTCCCGTTGATAAAAAAATCGCTCGCCATTCTTGTCTTGAAAATTTTTTTTTAGTTGAGGCATGTCATGTTGCTGTAGTTTCTTGGCTCAAATCTATTCATATGTAAGCAGTGGAGTTAAAGGAGGAATTTCAAAATTATGTAAAGAATTATGGACTAATCTCTTGGAACGCTGACGACTTTTAACACCCCCCCCCAAAAAAAAAAAAAAAAAAAAAAACACACACACACACTCACTAGATATAGATCTTCCTTTAATTATCGGAGAATCTTTGAGGTATGTTATTCTTCTGTACAAAAATTTTCACTCTTACAGAGTAAGGGACATAGACTGAGAAAAAAGTACGAAAGAACGATGATATTTATAAACTATTGTTGATAAAGACATGCACTTTACTGAATCTGGTTAGCCAGCCTGTTTGGAGGAAAAAA
This sequence comes from Elysia crispata, assembly GCA_033675545.1. Classification (NCBI taxonomy): domain Eukaryota; kingdom Metazoa; phylum Mollusca; class Gastropoda; family Plakobranchidae; genus Elysia; species Elysia crispata. The sequence goes on along the minus strand of JAWDGP010007744.1, from coordinate 314,753 downwards.
ACTGCATAGCTAGTGGAGACACAGTTCGACAGAGACACTACCTGTCTAGAGAAAAAACACTGTATAGCTAGGGGGGACACAGTTTTACAGAGACACTACCTGTCTAGAGGAAAAACACTGTATAGCTAGGGGGAAGACAGTTTTACAGAGACGCTACCTGTCTAGTGGAAAAACACTGTATAGCTAGGGCGAAGACAGTTCTACAGAGACGCTACCTGTCTAGAGGAAAAACACTGTATAGCTAGGGGAGAGACAGTTCGACAGGGACGCTACCTGTCTAGAGAAAAAATACTGCATAGCTAGGGGAGAGACAGTTCGACAGAGACGCTACCTGTCTAGAGGAAAATCACTGTATAGCTAGGGGAGAGACAGTTCAACAGAGACGCTACCTGTCTAGAGGAAAACCACTGCATAGCTAGGGGAGAGACAGTTAGACAGGGACGTTAGCTGTCTAGAGGAAAAACACTGTATAGCTAGGGGAGAGACAGTTCAACAGAGACGCTACCTGTCTAGAGGAAAAACACTGTATAGCTAGGGGAGAGACAGTTCGACAGAGACGCTACCTGTCTAGAGGAAAAACACTGTATAGCTAGGGGAGAGACAATTTTTTACAGATCTCTACCTGTCTAGAGGAAAAACACTGTATAGCCAGGGGAGACACAGTTCTACAGAGACGCTAGCTTTCTAGAGGAAAAACACTGTATAGCTAGGGGAGACACTGTTTTACAGAGACGCTACCTGTCTAGAGGAAAAACACTGTATAGCTAGGGGACAGGTAGTTATACAGCATGTTGTATCGCTCTAATTTTAGATACAAGAGAATAAACAAACTGAAGTCAATGGAGACCAAGTAAAAAAGTCTTTTGCTTTGATGCAAGGAATACGCTACAATGTTTTTCAGAGAGTTAAAAATCACCTTTTGTCATGAGCAAAAAGTTGTTTCCATGCGTCGCAGATTCTCTAGCTTTCACAAAATGGTAAAAGTTGTTAGTTGCTTGTCCAGAAAAATTTGCTCATTGTTTATGCAATTGTAAATGTGTGTCAATTTTTTTTCAAAATCAATTTTTCGTTAACAGATTCTGAACAAGGGCGACTAATCCAGATATTAGTACTTTAATGAATTTGAAGAGAGGATAAGTGATTATAAAACTTGGTAATAAATATGTTTTTAAACAAGTATGAATATAGATTTTTTTTTTATATTTCTACTCTTTTTTCATTCCTCGAGTGAGAGAGATATGTGTCGCAATTGTTACGCATCAAAATGTCTCCAGTTATATTCAATAAAATACGCTCATAGCTTTAAGGGCTCCTAAATAAACTCTAATCAAAACACCAAAAAGCGAAAACAAAAAGCCAAAAACTTCTATCTGACGCGATTTGACTTTGAAAATTTCAGAAAATCCTGTAAAACATCGACTTTTCTGCATGGCGGGTAGTATCGATCCAAAATAATCGAAATCATCCAGTACTCGATCGGCCATGTAAGGAATTTTGAACCTATTAATAACCGGTTAATAATCGGTTAGTAATCAGTCCTTGGCAAAAGATGACACTTTAAATAATAGCTAGCAAAGGTAGGTTGACGCAGTACCAGTTGACCCACCAATAGCTGACCCAGGAACTGATCCAGGAACAAATGATCCAACATCAGAAGACCCAGCAATAAGAAAATGAACAGTATCATCAAAAAATGCAACAAATTTTAACTTCTGTTTGGTTGTTTACGTATTTTTTTTTTTTTTTTTTTTTTTGCAGTTGAATATTGAAAATTAGTTTTTGAAATTCTTATTTGCACTAATTGGGTTTCGACTTGTTTCAGCATGAAAGAAACATACAGGCAAGTATGTGTTGTTGTTGTTGTTGTTGTTGTTGTTGTTGTTGTTGTTATTGTTGTTGTTGTTATTGTTTCTGTGTGACCGATGGTTCGCGATGGAATCCTGTAGTTGGTTATTAAGAGTCTCAGTTCCCATCTTCTGGGAGACGTGTTTTCCAGAAACAATAATTTATTTTTCCATGCGATTTGAGTTTAAAACTTTAAAATTTGTTTTAAATTATCTTTTCATAAACATAGTTTTGATATGAAAAAAGCGATGCAAAATTATTTACACTTTGCTTCACAACAATAGTTTTATTTCATTTCAGTCATTACACTTCGAATCTAACCATAAAACAAATTTCTTTCCTGACCTGTGAATCATAAATCATGTTCAAGAGCAGGCTATATTTCAGTTTTAAAAAAAATTGTTAATGACGGGCAAACAAGGACCTCTGCTCTGACTGCGTGTTAAGAATCTAACTGATCTTTGTGCCCATGACCTGGGGCTCGGCTCACGTGACCCACGTTACCAGCACTCGTGGAGGTTGGGCCTGAGAGGTTTTGACCGGCAGAAGAGACCGGGGCAGCAGTTGTTGTTGACACCTGGGACACAGACCTGGCCTCTCATCTGACACACGCCTCCACCAGCTCCACCAACTCCGCCGACTCCACCAACTCCACCAATCCCACCAATTCCACCAATTCCACCAACCATACACTTCCAGCGAAAGAATGGTGCCTCTCTGGCAAGTCATACCTGAAAAATGTTTTTTTTTTTTAATTATTATTTTACTTGCTTTAAGAGACAAGACCGAAAATAAATGGCAGAAGCTTGTTCTTCTGCCGTTCTTTCATGATTAAAGTTATCGTGATTTTACCAGTGACAACTGTTAGTGTTAATGTGACATGCTTTCTTCAGTTTAAAGAAGGCGATACTGTAAAGAAAAAGGGATTTGACTGTTTTTACTTTTTTGGAATGTTCTAAAAAGCATTGATTTTCTCAATTAATTTGATATGACATCTCTACTCTTGTTATCTATAAATGAGCAATGCCATTTAGCCGAGCGATACAAAGAATCGTTATTTATAAATAAGCAATACCATTTGGCCGAACCGTAAAAAAAATTGCTAGGATGTTTTTATTATTTCTCTGAGGGTGAATCCTCAAACTCTAACTCTTATCAGTCTAGTTTTCCAGTCCATCATTACCGCTGCAGCAATCTCCAGCCAACGGCGTGCAGCCCTCGTGCAGGTTCTTACACAGAAACTCATAGCCCAGTCCACCAGAGACGTGCAGCGCAAGCACGAGCAAGACCCCCAGACAGGAAGCGAGTTGTGCCGACATCGTGAGAGAAAGCCAAGATTCAGTCTAGGGAAGAGATTGAAACTTTCAATGATGGGCGGGATCGACTCAATCGCCCAAAAAAAAAATATTCGATTCTTCGGTATATGGATTTTCCGATTCTGGACTTGATAGATTGATCGATTGAGATTTTTTTTTCAGGCATCTAAATATCGATCGATTTGATGATTGTTTGATCCCTACTTCCTGTCACGCACTGGAAGTTGATATTGATCCGCATTTAGTTAAACTTTTAAAACTCGCTAGAGATAGACAGTTTTTAGAAGTTGTGTTTTTCCGGTGTTCATATCTCTGTGTTTCTAAGTTGCTGTTTTTGTTTTTGCCTTGTGGCGAGAGATGCGGAGAAGATTTGACAGAGACCGTGACGTGTCGTTCACGATCAGATCCTGACTCACTGGATGAACGGTCACAGGTACAAGGACAAACGTTCAAGAAGTGTTCAGATTTTGTGAGATGAACATTTTTATTGAATGAAGCCAGAACTGACCTCGGTTGTTTGGTTTTTTTTTCTTAACCTTTCCCGAATGGGTCCAGATTTCTGAACCTGTGTATGCGTAGTTATGTTGGAGGTTAACGAGTTTTTGTTCTGTATCAAGTTATGCTATATATGCTACCAGGTTAAGAGATCGAAATCACCTCAGCTCAACAATAGTTGTTGTATCACAGGATTTAATTAAACTATGATAGAGTAGACACGGTTAAAAAATCAAAATTTCAAAAGATACAAAAATTACAGATATAAAATAATTGTTTTCCACTAAGGTCAAAGTTAATTTTAAACTTATAAAAGGAAGCTAGGTGTTTCAAATATCGAAAACTTTCAATGAAAGAATAAGAAAGTGTATTCCTCTATGCTTGCTCACCTTGTTGATCTGAGATCCTGATGATGAATCTGCAGCCAGTGTGCCTTGAAACACGGCTTTATATAGAAACTAGCCCGAGTGGTTTCTATACAGGAGAGATTAATTCGACTCAATTACTGGATTTACCGGACATTGAATGATGTATTGTTTTACATTGTTACTGGTTAGTTCTGATTGCTGCCCCGGAGAGAACTGTGAGAAAGACTTGGGAGACGTTAAACATGTTGGATCTTATTTTGCGGTTGGTTCAGTTATGCTGACTTGTTGACCATGTGATTGATGTTGAACATGTGACTGATGTTGACCATGTGACTGATGTTGACCATGTGATTGATGTTGACCATGTGACTGATGTTGACCATGTGATTGATGTTGAACATGTGACTGATGTTGACCATGTGACTGATGTTGACCATGTGATTGATGTTGACCATGTGACTGATGTTGACCATGTGATTGATGTTGACCATGTGATTGATGTTGACTATGTGATTGATGTTGACCATGTGATTGATGTTTACCATGTGACTGATGTTGACCATGTGATTGATGTTGACCATGTGACTGATGTTGACCATGTGACTGATGTTGACCTTGTGATTGATGTTGAGCATGTGATTGATTTTGACCATGTTGACCAGGTGATTGATGTTGACCATGTGACTGATGTTGACCATGTGATTGATGTTGACCATGTGATTGATGTTGACCAGGTGATTGATGTTGACCTTGTGATTGATGTTGACCATGTGATTGATGTTGACCATGTGATTGATGTTGACCATGTGAATGATGTCGCCGTTTACAAGATCGGAAAAGATGAGCGATTGTGTTGTTGACTTGTTAGAATTGTCACATCATTTAATGAAAATAAATACATTTTTTAACCTATCAACATGGCAGGTAACACCTCATATCTACAATTTATTTTCTAAAGGTGGAATCTATGATATTGACATTCTGATAATAAAAATCCTTTGCCATCAGAGAAAAATAATAGGGAATATTGCATATATTGATAATGGAGCTAGGAGGGAGGTTAATGCTGCCAAGATAATTAGTCTCCTCCACAAGTTGATATTACAAGGGGAGATAAATATCCCTAGTTAATTAAATTATATATTTTTGAATTTTTTATTTTCTCTCCCTGCCTGTTTGTTTGTCTGCCTGTCTGCCTCTCTCTCTCTCTCTCTCTCTCTCTCTCTCTCTCTCTCTCTCTCTCTCTCTCTCTCTCTCTCTCTCTCTCTCTCTCTCTCTCTCTCTCTCTCTCTCTTTTTCTCTCTTTCTTTCTGTCTCTCTCTCTCCCTCAACGATTTATTTTGCAATTTCAACGTTTAATCTGGATAATAAATAAATTGGTTCTACATCTATCATATTAAGATATTTTGTTGTTTAGTTATTGCCCCTCATTTTGATATTGCTTTCTGCCGGAAGAGCTTTCTGACCCTTTGTCAAGGTCGTAGCCTGCAGATCTCAGCAACCTCTGAGCGGAAGAGATGCTGATCTTGTTCAGCCTGTCTGTGACAACCAGGTCCTCCTCAACTCTGATTAAAATAATATTTTTTATAAATCCAACTATTGCTCCGCACTCGGGGAAATTGAACTCTTTGAAAGATAAGAAAAGAAGATAACACCACAAAATACAAGCACACAAGCAGCGTGTTGTTCTGTTACCCAGAGAAACTCAGACCCTTGTATAAATCAAACTGATTTTCTGTGAGCTTGAATGTCCGTCGCAAACTGCAAAATATAAACAAGGATTCTCTTTCCAGCTGTATACTGGAAGTAGCCCTGCTCTGAAATAATCAGCAGCCACAGCTAAATCGTTGATTTATGGGCGTTCAGATCCTAAGCACAATTTATTTAATCAGAGGGAAAGAAATTTCAGTCTGTAGTTTTATATGTGTGGTAAAAGCTGAATCGAAAAATGAATCCATATCTAAATTGAACTTTATCTACTTCTTAATTGTTTACTGCTTAGTTGACAATGTTTATTTAATCTGAACGAACTAAACGTTGCATATTAAGTTGATTCAAAAAGTCATTACACAATGTAAAAAAAATCTTTCTCCGGATAAAGTATAATATTAGTTCTGAAAAGCTTTTTTTCTACGTATAGAGAAACATCCATTTGGATTATATTTTTATTTTCAAAAAATATATTTAAAATATGTTAAACCACCAGCACGCGACAGGAAAATGAAACTTGGGAGATTGGTTCCCTATTTTTTTTTTAATTCCCTGTGAAATGTTAAATTCATCTCAATCGCCTTTTATTTCTCGATCCAACTGGTCCAAGTGATAAGCACTCAGTCCAGTATCTAGAGAGACAATTCTCGTTACTATCGCGACAAGCAGGTATCGTTGAAAGTTCCAGTCCTCCAAGAAGGGAGGTCCAGAAAATTACAGAGAAAAATACACAGAATGTTTTGATTTTTTTGGAGACTCTTCTCCTTCCATTCAAACGGTTCAGTTTTAATTTCTAATGTAGTTTAAGCGATTTTATCGAAAACAAAAATTCAAGAATTTTTTTCTGAGTTTAAGACAGTCTAAGATTGAGCCGTAACTCAAAACTTGTGATTCAGCGATTTCGTGTAGATTACATCAAGTATCAAAACTGATAAATAATGAAACGTTTCAAGCACTAAAACCATTGATATCTAGGATTGAATTAATGTAACAGCTCTGCCATCTTTCCCATAGTGCTGCCTCATCTAAGCTTATACTACTGTGTGAAATCCTAGAGAGAGGGATGACTCGCCCACTCTAGCCAGTATGTTTCCGTGGCTTTTTTCCGTCAGATATTAGCAAGGTTACCACAGATCTTAACCCTCCTTATTCTGGGACCACCGAGACGTATTGGGCAGTAGAAGACTGTCACGCCGCGCGCCTGGTAATGTTACTAGAGTTTCCGTCAGATATTAGCAAGGTTACCACAGATCTTAACCCTCCTTATTCTGGGACCACCGAGACGTATTGGGCAGTAGAAGACTGTCACGCCGCGCGCCTGGTAATGTTACTAGAGTTTCCGTCAGATATTAGCAAGGTTACCACAGATCTTAACCCTCCTTATTCTGGGACCACCGAGACGTGTTGGGCAGTAGAAGACTTTCACGCCGCGCCTGGTGATGTTACTAGAGTTTCCGTCAGATATTAGCAAGGTTACCACAGATCTTAACCCTCCTTATTCTGGGACCACCGAGACGTATTGGGCAGTAGAAGACTTTCACGCCGCGCCTGGTGATGTTATAAGAGTTAGTCGCGACCACCGGGTTTTCCCTGTGGCTGCCGGCTCCAACTGTTCTGACAACCACCCAACCTGGTGCGGACAGAGACGGGGAAACTTTAGTTCACTCTGAGACACGTCTGGACTTTTAGCTTCACCATCTGTCTATCATGGACGTAAACCGCCTCATCTTTCCGGCCAGGCAGAACAAAAATCATCCGTAACCTTCCGGTAATCCGTTATTGGATTTTCTGGTCCATGACGTCACGTCCTTCCTTAAACCTGTTGTGAAAAAAATTTACTTTTAAAGTAGTTTGTGGCATTGTTTTTGGTTGGTCTATTACTACTACTACTACTACTACTACTACTACTACTACTACTACTACTACTACTACTACTACTACTACTACTACTACTACTACTACTACTACTACTACTACTACTACAACCACTACTACTACTACTACTACTACTACTACTACTACTACTACTGCTACTGTGACTATTGAGTTAAGTTTGATATTTTAAAAAATTAGCATGCTTACTTTAAGAACAAACTGAATTTATTTACAGGATTTTTAAACATTTATTATCATGTTATTTTAACTAAATGCGCGGCTAACAGTTCCCACAAGCCAGTTCACTGTTATACATCTAATGGCGAAACTTATATCTTTCTAAATAGCTTTTATAAAGATCTTTAAGCAGATGGGCTTAGTGTAGTAACATGCGATATACGTTATTGCGATGCCTTATCAAAGCTTTTTTGAGTTTGAAAAAATTGCTAACTTAAATCTATGATTCCTAAATGTCGATTCATACGATCTTAGCATTCTACGATACGCGTTTCCCAGTTGACCTTCGCTGTGCTATTTAAACTTTAGAAATTCAATTTACTTATTTTCCCTTAGATAAGTGCCGTGGATAGTACAGGGAAATTAAATTGCCGGGCGAAAGAAGCTATGGATATCTTCTCCGGGGGAATCTAGATCTAAACCTAATTGTAACCCGACCTGTTACTAAATGAGACATGGTATCGATTAGGTTGTGGTCACTCTGTGGTCAGTGCTGACTCCCACTGGTCACCAATTATTATCGCCTCCTGTGCCAGCTTGTTCGGAGGAAGTACAACACCGAATCTACTTCCGGTAGCTCCTGTTTCTGTCGGAAGTGTCCTCAATCTCTAATTAAACGATGTCGTTGATTGGCTGGGAAGAGAAGTGATTAGGTTTCTATGGTTTACTGTTTATCTTTCATTCTTAGGACTTGTTTACCCGGGATTCAGACAAAGAGGAACACTGATATAGCAGTACCATAATAAGATACACATAACTTTCTTTTCCGTTTCATTATAATTGGTCACCGTACAGATGTTCCCAATGAATCTGCTACTAAATATATATATTGCATAAATACTCTTTTTATTATATCTCTACATATTAGTCAGTTGCTACATTTAAAAAAAAATTGAAAGGCAAACACATGATTTAAGAATTGTATTTTAATGAAACATTACTTAACTCGGTTATGGTAAACAAGTTTATTTGTTATTCATTCGATTTTTAACATAATAATAGTAAACACTGAAACAGGTTCTGACACTTATATTTTGATAATTTATATTTTTTTTTTTAGGTGTTTGTTGTTCTCTGTTAACACGATAAGGAAAACAAGAAATATAGCATCACCAGGGACAACCAATTATGTTATGATTGACAACAGAATGGGTCTCAAAGTTTTGGTGGTCATACACTCGAGGCTGTAAATTTTCAATGATTGTCATATTATTACGATAGTATTTTAGTTATGGCGCTACCCTGAACCAATCATGTTGTTTGTGGAGTTTTGACGTAAATTTTCAAATCATAAGTCGGTTCAATGAATGACATAAGGATTAAAATAGTTTGAAAATCTTGTAAAAAATCTCAATCTCCTTATAGTTTCATTATCTAGTAATAATATTATTATATTAAATATATAGTGAACAGTGCACACTTGTAGACATACCTGTATTTCACTTATACCTTGCAAGACACATGATCAACTCTGAATTCTTCGTGATAATTTTTTGTTCAAATCCACCCTTTTACTTGTTTCTTTTTAATCTCTATTGCAAAAAGTGTCTATATTGGCTAACCTGACCTCTATAATCCATTGAATATTATTTTTCTGTGTCATTCTCTGTGCACTTGCCGATAACTCGAAAATTCGCCATGCTGGCAGTGAAGAGCCGTATCTAGTACTCAAAGTTAAATCCAAGCTTAGTCTAGATTCTGGATCTTGTCACAAAATAAAAATAACTTTAAAAAGATGAATTTATCGATGTTGATGCTTTAAAAAAAATTCCGCGGTATATTGATATCAATTTTTTTCAATTGAAATAGAATCAGATTTGAGGTGTTTTGTTGAAATTGATTGTGAAATACGAATGTGTAAGTGTTGAGTCCTAACACTAGGTTACGACATCTTACATCACATTGGTTCTGTACATTGTAGGAAGACATTCTGACATTCGAAATTTAAATAAACAGTTATTGCTCTTGAATGAAAAAGAATGATTTTAGGAAAATTTACTATTAAATTTCTTCTCGGTACCCCAGGTTTTAAACTCGATCGTTGCAATATAAACGAAACGGGAAACAACAAGGTAAATTTGTTATTGACCATCCATGTCATGACATTAGTTACCCTGGCTAGTAAGTAGTATCTCTCTCTCTCTCTCTCTCTCTCTCTCTCTCTCTCTCTCTCTCTCTCTCTCTCTCTCTCTCTCTCTCTCTCTCTCTCTCTCTCTCTCTCTCTCTCTCTCTCTCTCTCTCTCTTTCTTTCTCTATCTCTCTCTCTCTTTCTTTCTCTCTCTCTCTTTCTCTCTCTCTCTTTCTCTTCTCTCTTTCTTTCTCTCTCTCTCTCTTTCTCTTCTCTCTCTCTTATAGATAGATAGATAGGTAGATAGATAGATAGATAGATAGATAGATAGATCTGTCTATAGATCGAGAGATGGATAGATAGTCAGATAGGCAGAGAGATAGAAAGATTGAAAGATAGACAGACAGATAGACTTAGAGATAGATAAAAGATAGATAGATAGATAGATAGAGAGAGAGAGAGATACATCTGTCTATAGATCGAGAGATGGATAGATAGTAAGATAGGTAGAGAGATAGAAAGATTGAAAGATAGATAGACAGATAGACTTAGAGATAGATAAAAGATAGTTAGACAGACAGATAGAGATAGATAGAATGATAGATAGATAGATAGATAGAAAGATAGAAAGACGGACAGATAGATAGACTGATGGATAGACAGATCTCGACCTAGTTTTTTTTCTCATAAGACTAGGGACAAAACTAGACGAAGAAAGTGTCGATTTGAGTATTGGTTATTATCTCCTCTGAGATCTTTAGGCTTATGTGGGTAAGCCAATGTTTTGAGCTATAGATCTAGGGTTTCAAAAAATGTAAATAATCGATTTTATAAGTTTTCCACTTCGCAGCATCTCGTGAGCATATCCGTAGTTATATCGTGTCAAAAAGTTGCGAAGCCCAAAGACTCCTTCAAATAAATTTTTGTGTGTTTTTGTGAATATTCCTGCAATTGTGCATGAAAACTTTAAACAGGTTCTTCTCAATTTCTCGTTCCCCAATCATGCGTTTAGATTCTGAGTCTGATCACGGCCAAATTTAACATTACTATTTTCTTAAAAATTTAAACTGTGTTATATAGGGAAGGGGCTTTAAAAAGTGTCGATCCGCAATTTGACCCAAGTATTAATTTTATTGAGCTTAAAAAGTTACAGGTCCCTTAACCTTTCTTTGCCACCATATTTTATTTTCAAGGAAACATATCCTCTTGGAAAGTGCAGCAATAAGATTGTTCATAGAGTTCTTCCAATTGTTGAAAGCATTGATTTGTCTACCGAAGAAGAAAACGAGCGTTGAATCAAACAAACAATGGTGTTGATATGCATATTTTTTTAGAGATTTATTTGTTGTTAAAGATTATCGTTTATGGTCTTTCAACTTTTATATCTTACCACATCTTTGTAAGATTCTTCAAATGATTTTTTAAAGTACACGCCTCATTAAATGGGTTTCTATGACTGTTTTTACTTTTGTAAAGAAACAGTGACATTTTTGGTTTAGTTAATTATTCATTTGGTCTTATGACGCTGAAAGGCGTTAGCAGCATGTAATCATGTTCACAAGTAACTTTTTAATTCTTGAGTTCCGATTAATTCTGACTAGTGAGGCCTTATTCGTCATACATCTCGCAATACAAACAGACGGCGGCTGGTATCTAACGTGACGGACGCCTGGATATCGTGACGAAAATCAAAATCATCAAATAAATTCTGGATCGCAGCAACGACACGATAATAGTTTACAACAGGTTTCAGTTTTGGATGTCAATGTTGTGTTTTTATACGAAAGAGAACCGAAAAGATTTAATGCTGTTTTGTTGTTGTTGCTGCTGCTGTTGCTGTTGTTGTTGTTGTTGTTGTTGTTGTTGTTGTTGTTGTTGTTATTGTTGTTGTTGTTGTTGTTGCTGTTGTTGTTGTTCTTGTTGTTTCACTTTTTATATGCTTGTTCTGTCTTTTTTGAAAAATGTCTTTAACCAACATGAAATAATACGTTGATTTATAACACACCCACGTATGTAAAGATAAAAAAAAATAACTTCGACGTCATAGAAAGCTTTTCATAAGTGTCAATTTTAGTAATTTTAATTTTAATCGAAATTTGAGATGAAGTAAAGATCAAATGACACGTTTAATTTTATTTGAATTAAATTAAGACCAAACTGAATCTAAAGTCTGTTTTTATCCGGGCGATGTGTGGGTTTCATTGAATCGGGTTTCTCTCTGACGTGGAGTCACATTTTGTCACGTAAGGTAGGGACAGTTTTACGCTAAAATAATTGGTGCGTGGCTAATGTAACAAGTCGTAGAGTATTTATTTCGCTTCTTTTGTCGTGTGATGAGAAAACATTAAGAAGAAAAGCAAGCTAGTTGTGTGAAATGTCAGTCAATTCTCAAACTTTTTGCACCGTCATTATCAATTTAGAGGGTTTAAAGAAATAAGCAATTGAAACTTATTTACAGACCTTTTAAGCACTCATATTCATGTAACTTTATATAAATGTGCCGAGTTTACTTTTGTACACATTTTCGAGAAGTCATAGCGTGTGGAAGAATCTTAAAATAGATTGGGTAAGTACAGAACAAGCAGCTTTCCAATGAATGATACATATATAGTGTTCAGAAGAGAGAGCACAAGAAGTATTGTTATTATTGTGATCAGAAGTGTATTTTATGTAAGTAATTTAGACTTTTAAAGACTTTTATATTAGCCTTTAGGTTATCTTTTATGCAGCTATGGATCCCAAAATATGTCATGCCAAATCCGGTTCAGTCGGTAGCGCTCTGCTCTTGCATTGTGGAGTGTCGGGGTTTGAATCCAGACTTGGGTCATTTGATCCTGGTGTCGGATATCTCCTGGCAAGCCCTCTTAGACTGACACTTGGTGAGAGTCAAAGGATTGGGTTTCTTTCTCCCCAAACAAGCTTGTCTTCCCCTCCCCAAACCTCGCTCTCACCCTCTTTTCTCTCTCTCTCTCTCTCTCTCTCTCTCTCTCTCTCTCTCTCTCTCTCTCTCTCTCTCTCTCTCTCTCTCTCTTTCACTCTCTCTCTTTCTTTCTCTCTCTCTCTCTTTCTCTCTCTTTCACCTCCTTTTCTCTCTCACTCTCTCTCACCCCCTTTTCTCTCTCTCACTCTCTCTCACCCCCTTTTCTCTCTCTCACTCTTTCTCACTCTCTCTCACTCTCTCTCACTCTCTCTCTCACTCTTTCTCTCTCTCACTCTCTCTCACTCTCACTCTCTTACTCTCTCTCTCACTCTTTCTCTCTCTCACTCTCTCTCACTCTCTCGCTCTTACTCTTTCTCTCTCTCACTCTCTCTCTGTCTCTCTCTCACTCTCTTTCATTCTCTCTCTCACTCTCTCTTTCTCACTCTCTCTCTCACTCTCTCTCACTCTCTCTCTCACTCTTTCTCTCTCTCTCACTCTCTCTGTCTCTCTCTATCTCTCTCTGTCTCTCTGTCTCTCTCACTCTTTCTCTCTCTCTATTTCTTCTCTCTCTCTATCTCTCTCACTCTCTCACTCTCTCTCTCTCTCTCTCTCTCTCTCTCTCTCTCTCTCTCTCTCTCTCTCTCTCTCTCTCCTAGCAAGGAAGAAGTCGATATCTGCCACTCTTAGAGCCACAGTTGCTCCGTTGTTCTCGCGACCACGTCACTAATGACGGGTAATTTAGTCTTAGCCATTTAGTATTTGATCTCAACTTTAAGTAAGCAAAAAATTAGTTAGAGTTTACTCATCGTCTCAATCGATCATTATATTTGCCGTAGGATTTCCAAAAAGACAACAGTTTATTCTCCTTTATTCCTTACCATTATTTCTTGGATGTGCAGCCTTTACCACACTATTCCCTCTACGTCTCCAGTAAAATTTTTTTCTTTTAGGTGCGTGGAGGTTATTGAAAATCAAAAGCCACCGCAGAAAAGCAGGAATGAAAATTTCCGATCTGATTATTAACAGATAAACAAACGACTGGCAAGGGCTGAAAATTTATTATGAAGAGGAAAAAACTTTGCGTGCACATAGTCGGCTAAGGATGTATCATAAAATAGTTCATTATTATCTTGGTTTTCTTTTGGTTTGCTTTTTTTTTAACTTTTTATTTAATGTACAAGGTGTGAAAACATACATTTTGCATTCGTTTGAGTCTTTTGAATTTCAAAAACTATGTTAAGTCTTATTATTATTTCATTTTGAGATTCCAACAATCGAACTTATTGTGTTTTATCATATTAATCAAAAGCTGTTTCTATTTTATTATTACTTTATTATTATTATTATTATTATTACTACTACTACTACTACTACTACTACTACTACTACTACTACTACTACTACTACTACTACTACTACTACTACTACTACTACTACTACTACTACTACTACTACTACTACTACTACTACTACTACTACTACTACTACTACTACTACTACTACTACTACTACTACTACTACTACTACTACTACTACTACTACTACTACTACTACTACTACTACTACTACTACTACTACTACTACTACTACTATTATTGTTATTATTATTATCATCATTATTTTTTTTTTTACAAGGACTAATTCGAAAACAAATTTGTTCGAGGTGAGAATTATTCCTTAGATTTCTGATGATTTTTTAAAATCTGTTTGTAAGAAACATCCAGCTCCACTTGGATTCGATGCGACAAGGAGGTGATTAGCGAAATCAGCTAATAACGTATGAGATAATTTTGTTTAAAAAAAAAAAATCAAAATTCATTTCTCAATAATTATACATTGTATTATTTTATAAACATTTATTGTCACGTAGCTTAAAACAAAACCTCGCAGCTATAAATTCTCGCGGCATGGCACCTCTAAGTAATTTTAGGCACTTTTTGTGAGAACTCTAGACTTCTAGCTAGCATTGTAAAGGATTTTTAAATAGATTTAGAAAGTAATCAGCTGACTATATCCTGCACTGTTTATATCTACTCAAGAAATCTTCTGAACTCTTATTAGAAGTTTACGCGTTCTGGCAAAAACTGTCTACAGGGACACTTCTTTGCGAAAGTTTATAGCTGCCTTCATAATAAAACTAATCGTTATAGGTATCTATATATAGATTTGATTCTTTACAAAAGGAAAAGAAAAATCTTCGTATTATTTCTCGTTTGATATACGCTGTGTTATATCCATTGAGAATCTGTTTACTAGGTCTATGAATTTTTTTATTGTATTGAAGTATATTGATTTCAAGTTACTTTTTCATAACAATAACCAATAGTTCTCAAGCTACTAAAAATTAATTGGCAGGTTTTTTTTTTTCCAAATCGATAGCATCCTTACATGATTTGGGGTGCTTTAAGCGCAGCGAAATATAAAAGAAACTTTTTCTAATTTAGAGTAACATAATCGAAATTTATGTTTAAAAGGTAAATAAGAACTATTGGTTTGTTTTGATTTTTCACGCGAGCCATTAAATTAATGTCTATTCAATAATTTTCCATACAGCTTAAATATAATTGATAAACGAAAATCATACAGCGACAAACAAGATCCTCACACAAAAAATACCATGCAGCGTACATTTTTTTTTCTTTTTGGGAGGAGGGGTGTTACATAAACACAATGCTATTTCAGTGATGAAATGGTTTTATTAGCTGAACAAACATTCCTTAGCAGAAAACGTTATCTCTTTAGGGTCTGAGTTAGACCGGCTAACTTACACGCTTTGAAGAAAACGTTTTCCGTTCAAGTCGGTGCAGCTGTGTGCACGTGAATGGCGCCCGTTAAGAATGTTTGTGCAGCCGTCACAAGGACCTGTCCGTCCCAGATCCCAGCATTCCCAATGATTGTAGTGAGAAGAGGTGAAGCAGGAGTTCGGGTTTAAGCGCTTCCGGCTCCGCCCAGAGAGTTGACCACCCCGGCAAGCAGGTTGAAGTTGCACTGCAGCTGGCAGGTGGCTGAGCACACAGACAGGTTCACGCCGCAGGACAGCACGTTCAGTCCTCCGAAAGGCCCGGCAGCGGAGGATGCCTCACCCTTGCAGCTGGCGTACTCCCCTCCACACTTGGCAGCGCAGCTGTCTGCGCAGCCGCAGGCAGCAGTACAAGCCTGGGTGCATACGCCGTTGACGGTGTCGCACAAGTTACCGAAAATGTCCGTAAACGCACAGGTCTGTTTCTGGATGGTGCACTGGGCGTTACAGATATCAGTGCATGGGGTGGCGCTCACGGTGTAGACCAACAAGGCCACCAAGGCTACAGATGTGAAGGTGTTCATGTTGTCGTCTGGCTGGACTTCGGTGTGGACTACGGGGTAAATGTGACAGGCGTGTGAAGCGTCAGGCTCTGGAACGTTCAATGATGTTCACCTCCTGGCCAGTGGGATTTATATAGCGCAGATCAGACTGGTTCAAAACTTGTTAATTCAGCTAGAATTGCGCACTTCGCGCTATCTCAGCGGGTAGAAAGATTTGCGTTGAAGCATCGTAGGGTAACGGTAACTTTTGTGACATAAAAAAATAATGATCTCGATTGCACCTCGTTTGCATTTAAACAAGTTATCCTGCGGCCGAGCTATATAGACTCCGACCTACTTAGTGTGGGTTCAGAAATCTGACACTAATTCATGACATTGATCTCAAAGTTATTTTCCGTGATGAAATTAATCACTTCATCTGTTGTTGTAATGATTCGTTACTGATTAGAGGAAAATACGTTGGAAACTGATCACTTACTCCAGCTCTCGAGAAAATTTCATTGACATCAGTTTGTAAACAATATTCACATGGGCTTGCGTAAGCTCGAATGAAGAATGACTATTAAAATAATTATATATTTATGTAATTCTCTACCGATTTAGCATCAGTCATGTATTCACTTTGCCTAAAATACGAAACAGTTACAACAAATAATTAGATTGTGTGAAAATGTCATCTTTTTTTCTGTTTAAAAAAAAGAAAGATTACAAATTTTTATTGTAAGATTTTTCGCAAAAAAATAAACACGCGCAAAAGTTTACGTTCTATTATATCTAATCAATATAATTTTTTCACCTTTTCATTTTGTTTCAATTTATTACTTATATAACCAATACAAGAGCACCTTGCATCGCTTTAAAATTTTCTCCTTGGTGAAAGGAAAAAAACTAAATGAAGAGAAAAAAATTTGAAATAAATGGGCAGGAATGAAATCCTTCAAGTCAGAGTATATCTACATACTTATCGAGTGAATTCATAGCATTAGAGTGAGATATGAGATCTTCCCAAGTTCACACAGATAAGCAAACTACAGAATAAGCTGTGTTCCAGTATTCAAAATACCCTGTACAATGTTTATCCCACAGCCAATGTGACGTATGCTCCCATAAATTGTGCTTTCTTAGATTAATGCGCTCCATTATGGAAAAGATTCGCACTATCCGATATGTTGAAAAGTTAAAAACCCATTGACTTTGAACAGATTGAACGCGTCAGTAACACATGAAACTGAACGGAAGATGCATTGAAAGCTAAATGAATAGATTTAGTTTATTTTTTTGTCGGCTGCTCTTCCAGTGCAAGCAATTTAGTATCAGTCATAATTGGAGAAAGGACAACTTTTGACAAACATAGTTCTTTAGATATAAACCCATCAGCAGGATATTTTGTTTTAACTTTCATGGAAACAAACGGTGCAAGAACGCTACTCATTGCATGAAATATTTTGATCTAGATCTAGATCTTAAAAGATCTGCCCAGACTCAATTAATTCTAGAAAATATAATTCAAATTCCAAAATTAAATCTAAATCGGACGTCAAGTCTCATTTTTCCCCTGTATAATTAAAAATCCGATTGCCAGTTTATTTCAGCCTATCTGTGATATATGTAATTAATATCACGTTTTGCTTAGCAGGCTATACTAGATAACCATTTCATACAAAAAGATAATGGCAGTTTTACCCAAACATCTACATGTATACAGACGCCTTTTCTGCCTTCTTTTCTTTCTAAATGATGGTTTATGTTGGAGTAAGTCAAAAGATTGGTATATAAAATGTTCGCGTGGAGCATAATAAATACTATCCATATATCAATGCCTATATATATATATATAGGCATTGATAAATAATGTAATGCAATGGTGCGAACTTGAGCCTTCCAATGAAATGAAGAGCAGTTCAGTGTAACTGCATGTACTGTGTGTGGGCTCCAGGCGAACATCTTGCACATTATTGTTATTGAAAGGGCTTGGGAGAGAATATCAATTATTTAGAAAGCTTAAATAGGCCATTATGTGTGTTGAGGTGGCCCTCACTTTGAAGACACCACTGTTCGCTTACAGAAGTGTAAGGACAACATGGCGTACACAGCTTATGAAAATTAAGAAACTGTTAAAATTTTGATAAAATATTAAAAAGGCAAATCAGATTTCAAGAACTGTTTGGCTCAAAAAAAAACAACAACAAAACAACTAAACAAAACCTGAGAGACTATGTTAGAATTTCCACCAATATTCAGATAGTGGAAATCTGTAGTATATAAAAATATTTATATCTATTTTTTTTTTACTTTTTTTTTTATAGCAATGATAAAGAGTATTGAAAGAAACATTTTATGCAAATTTATAAATAACCTACGCCTAATTTTTTTCTTCAATTGATTTCTAGAGAAATATATGTATTGTCATATAAATCAAGTACTAGCACTAGTGATATGAATTAGTAGCCACTCAGCTGCTAAGCTAAGCATTAGATGTGTCCAGTCCTAAAGATAAGACTAGCACACACACACACACAAAAAAAACTAGTAATAACAAAGCAAAACTAAAAAAAAATGTACTTGGAGAGAGAAAGGCTGCAGCTTATACGAATAGTCAGCCAATTTGGTGAAAAAAATAAAACTCCAAACCTATTTATAGATCTTTTCTAACACTCATTATCAAGGGGGTGAATATTTATAGCAGCGAGAAATTCACGCAAGGCGATATACCTTCGGGCACTTTATTTTTGGCGGGACTTCACATTTTTCTGATGATGTGTTTAAAAACTATCTTGAAGTAGATTGGGGAAGTACAGTTTCAGAGCTTGAGATTTCTCATTTTACATTTGAGAACATGAAAATGTTACGGAGGCAGAAACACTGCTGGCACACATCTTATCTTTAAATAGACCAATAAATGCGGCCACCTTTGTAGGTTCTCAATAATTAAGTCAATTAAATCATAGAAGTTCTAAACGAAAAAAATATTCGACTGCAAGTACGCGAAAAGAACGAAATGGTATCAAAACAACAATAATTTATAAACTTTACTATTTTTAACTTCAATTTTTGTTCAATGAATCAAAATCACGCACTATCTCGCATATTCTATAATTTGTGAAAAAAATCTATACATTTGATAGTTCTTACACTTTATCAAACTCTGTATAACCAACTTCAACGGATAATTACAATAATTTGAGAGAATTTAAAATTTGGCCTGAAAATATCTCATATATCACCTTTTTTTCATTTTAAATATCTTCCTGGCTTTTTTTTTTATTCCTTTTCTTTTTTTTTAACCTGATCCACGTGAAGACCTGGCGAACCTGTCTGTCCCGTTACGCCGACGTCTGCCTGTGTCTCACCCGCTGGAGAGACCTCAGCTGGTTCGAGTTGAAGAAAGCCCAGCGGCAGCAAGCTCAGGCTATGCTCCTCCGTGTCTAGAAAACAGTAAGTGTACAGCCTATATCAGCGAGAAATCAGGCTATGCTCCTCCGTGTCTAGAAAACAGTAAGTGTACAGCCTATATCAGCGAGAAATCAGGCATTGCTCCTCCGTGTCTAGAAATCAGTAAGTGTACAGCCTATATCAGCGAGAAATCAGGCTATGCTCCACCGTGTCTAGAAAACAGTAAGTGTACAGCCTATATCAGCGAGAAATCAGGCATTGCTCCTCCGTGTCTAGAAAACAGTAAGTGTACAGCCTATATCAGCGAGAAATCAGGCTATGCTCCTCCGTGTCTAGAAACCAGTAAGTGTACAGCCTATATCAGCGAGAAATCAGGCATTGCTCCTCCGTGTCTAGAAAACAGTAAGTGTACAGCCTATATCAGCGAGAAATCAGGCTATGCTCCACCGTGTCTAGAAAACAGTAAGTGTACAGCCTATATCAGCGAGAAATCAGGCTATGCTCCTCCGTGTCTAGAAACCAGTAAGTGTACAGCCTATATCAGCGAGAAATCAGGCATTGCTCCTCCGTGTCTAGAAAACAGTAAGTGTACAGCCTATATCAGCGAGAAATCAGGCTATGCTCCTCCGTGTCTAGAAAACAGTAAGTGTACAGCCTATATCAGCGAGAAATCAGGCTATGCTCCTCCGTGTCTAGAAATCAGTAAGTGTACAGCCTATATCAGCGAGAAATCAGGCTATGCTCCTCCGTGTCTAGAAAACAGTAATTGTGCAGCCTATATCAGCGAGATGCCTACGAGGTTTTTTATTTCGTATTGTCTGTTTGTGTTTTTTCAGTTGTTTTGCTTTTAATTTGGTGCAGTTACCTTAATTGTTATTACAAGCTGAAAACCTCTTTCTGCGAACGAGTCCCCTCTTGTCAATGTGCCAGGGCTGGGGTACGTGTCTGTATTGAATAGGCTTATAAATGGTCTTGATGTTTCTTCTACTACTTATGTGATCCAGATATATGTTTCCAACTATCTATTTTCATCCAGAATCTTTATATGTCGGTAAGTCTAAGAATAGAATCTAGATCTTAAATCTTTTGTTTTGAAATTTTAAGGATCTTAAAATATCGGTTTGAGTCTAGCAGCAGTAAATATCTAGTCCCTAGATCTAGAATCTATGAACAAGCATTTTTTCTTTTAATATTCTTACCATATAAGATGTGGATCTCTTCCAGGCAGTTTTAGAACTGTCGTCGCCCACTCTCCATTTCGTGCCTGCCATCTCAGTCCAACTGTGCTATCAGGAAATAGGTCGCACATTCGCCTTTTTCTTTTACGAAACTTATAATCACATGTTTGACATATTTTTTTCAAAACCACTATTTTGGTGAAAGTTAATTTTACAATGTCAAACTTAAGGCCAATTTACCTCTTTATACCAAACTTCATGTGCTTAATATGTCGACCGGAAATGCCCGTTTACACGGTGCTCATGTTAGGCTCAGCACCGTTATTAAGAGATTGTATTACTGTGCGGGTCAAGGATAGGGTAGAAAATCTTCATGGAATACTTGCCGTATAATTTTTGGAAATTTTGCCCTTCTGTAATCGATCGTTTATTTTCCTCATAGTATAGATTCTCAACAAATAATGTTTTTTTAAAAAAAATGAAAGCCTCTTTGGCTTTTAAAAAAAAATTTATTTCTTTGCCATTTTTTATGTTCTGATATTTTATTATAAGTCCAAACTCGCCCGTCATAGAATATCTATCTATAAGCGCTAGTTACAACCACTTTCACCAGGTGGATGGATGAGTATTTGCAAGCCAGATATTTTTTCCGTGTAAGAATATCTATTCTAAGAATGTCGCCATTAAAAATCTGCTCTTATTCCATTAGAGAATTCCGTTACTATTTTCTTATTTAAATTTGAAGTTAATGCAATATTTTAGATCTTCTCTGAGTCGATGTATCTATCCAGTTTAGATCAATAGCAAAATAATAAGATATAAGCTAAAGTTATGGAAATAACCATGTACATGCTACTACTACTACTACTACTACTACTACTACTACTACTACTACTACTACTACTACTACTACTACTACTACTACTACTACTACTACTACTACTACTACAACTATACTACTGCTGCTAATTCTACTGCAATTACTACTAATACTACTATTACTATACCACTACTTCTAAAAACTACTACACCCACAAATACAAGTACCATTTTGTATTATAAAGCTGCACCTACAAGTAATACCACCACCACCGCCATTATTACAGCTACAGTTAGTGTCATTAAATTCAAATTCTAGTGCCGCTGTAGCTGTTATTACTGTCAGTTCTTCCATCTCTACTTACAGTAATCACAATGTTTAGTTCCGCCCCGTTTGTTCCTTATATTTTGTTTGATTTTTATCAACCACACATTGAATGAAATAAACAATGAATAGAACACCCGCTAGCTTGATGAGACAATCTCTCTTGCCCAGACACCAACACGTGTGGCGTGGGTTGGCACGAAACACCGGACAAGAACCGCTGTGTCACACTGTCAGACTCGAAGGCTACGTTTTGGAACGCCCGTGTCTGGTGCAACCTGTTCGATGGAGACCTGGTCAAGATTCCCGACCAGCAGATGGACACGTTCCTGGCCCGTGAGTAGCAAACAGTTCCGCGTTCTCGGCCATCCCAACTTGAAGCAGAACCCGGTAATAGTGTC
>JAWDGP010007744.1:257500-287500 GCA_033675545.1 Elysia crispata | reverse complement strand
AATGGCGAATTGATCATTTTATCACCAAATCCTATTCGATTCTGTAACAGCTTCCAATCTTTCGGAGTGAAGATAATGGATAGATTTGAAACTTTTCTGCAACTATGTCTATCTTGGCTTCATGCAATAATATTTATAGGCATAAAATAGATAAAGTTTTCTTGTACCAAGTTAAAATGTCCTTTCATTTTTCTTACACTTTTCAAATTCGAATCTATTCAGAGAGAAATCGGTGTCAAGAGAACATTTCCTTAACTCCCTGGTTGTGGTCAAACACACGAGGGAAACATGTACATGTGATCTCTTGGTTGCTTAATTCTTTTTGTTTTGTTTTTTTTTTAAATCCTACACAATCTCTTTACAATCTGAACTAAGACTAGTTAGAGGAGATCCTACCTCAGCACCAAGTAGCCCAAGCTAGGATTCGAACTCCGGACCAACTGAGCTACTGGTTTATCTATGTCCTCCTACATCCTTTGAGTAGCTTTTTTTCTGGCTTTTTTAGGCCGTGTACATGAACATCAACACAAGTCTCCAAGTGCCGGGAAACCAGAAAAAGTTCTGCATGGCTGTCACCCCCTCTGGCTGGGTAGCCAAGTTGTGCGGGGATTTCCTTTACTTCATCTGCCAGCGCAGTCACATCAGTGCGTTTCCAAGAAAGGGGGATCATGGGACATCAACGAATTCAATAATTTCCAGTTATTTTTACAACCTAAAAAAAAGCTTGAGAAAATGTCATAAGTTATCGAATAAAAGTGACTCAAGATGGACTGCCTCGTGGGAATGCAGAGCTCTCCATTTATTCGAAAGTGCACGAGAATGAATGATGAAACGGCTCTAAAAATAGATTTGGAATTTTCACAAAATAAGCCAAATATCCTTTACTATAAAAAGTCAAAGTCTTTCTTGCTGTTCATGACATTGAAAGTTCATAGCTCATTCTGTAAAGTTCAAATTATTGTATCGATTCCCTTTTTTGAACGAGCACTTTCATGCCAGTAGAAGTATCATTGATTCCCGCAAGGCACTGCATTCCTTTGACACTCTATGCAAGAATTGAAGATCTTTTAATGAACTTTAGACGGTCCTTCATAAAGATTAGGAAAGAAATGGTGAATTTCTTGTATTTATGGGAAAATGCAGTAATGTGATTGAAGAAGACTCTTTATCAATTGATACAAGGGTGGTGGGAATGAAAATTGATAAAATTTATTTTGGACAGAAGAGAAATTTTATTAAAATTAATGTTTATGGCAAATTTGGGAAGCATAGCCTCCATAAAAATTCAAGAAGAGGACACTAAGAATTAGCCCGAAATTGTCCTGTTAAATTCTTTCAAAATTATCTGATGCAGATTTATTATCGTAAGATTTGTTTACGAGGAAGGGTGTTAGAATAGCAGTGTGACGAAATGCACATCCTTAGATCTTCAGTTATAGACAAGATGGCGTCTATCATCTAACGTCCAGTCTTGGTTTAACAACATTCCGGTTCCGCAGAAAGGCTTCCGCTTCCGGAGCAACCCAGGGTGTTGGTGAATGGTCAGCGCCACCGGGCCGTGGTCAGTGAAAGTTCGACTATAACTGCTACTTGTCTCGGCTCGGGTCAGAACCAGTTCGATCTCTACTGGCAGGTGCTCCAGGCTGGACAACTGACCAGTCCGGCCACGCACATGATCAGGAACGAAACTTGTAAGGCGTTTGGAGTCGTTTTTTGTTTTGTTTTGTTTTTCAGGTCTTGTTATGAGTTGTTTTTTTTCTTTATATTTGTAGCTTGTTTCATTTTGCCCATTCAGAAGTTAATCGTGTAGATTTCACGAGTAAGACACGTTGGTAGGTGAAAAATGTGAAGCCAAAGCCATTAGATCTTCCCAGTCATAATATAATTCTATTAGTGGATGCTGTTAGGAACTGTGCTCCTTGTGCAACTGACAAAGGGAAGTCACTTTAATTCTGCACTTTTCTCATCTGTTACAAAATAATGTTGAGACCCTCATTAGAATTAGAAGGCTAGGAAATGTCGAAAGCTGCACCGACTCACAGGAAAAAAGGAAATCAACTCATTCTGTACGTTCCCGAACTGTTTTGAGATCCTTTTAAACGCTTATTACAAAACTGTGAATTTTCGCATTAAGTGCATGAAAGTGCACTGCCTTTTGGGAATTCTTAGCCTCCTAGTTATTTTACCTTACACGATACTGAATGTTTAACAAATATGTAAATAGATTGGGATGTTAAAAAATTAGTTAACTTTTATTATTTATAACTAACTCTTTATTGGTCAATGTTTTAAGGATCTATAAATAGATGTGAGTTTTGCAAAAATAAAAAAAAATATCTTTCATTCGTTTTCGTTATGATCTGTATCGTCGAAACCACTTCTTTTCAAAATAATGGCTGTCCTTTTTCAAGCGGTAAATCGCAGCACACTGTGCATAAAGTAATGATCAACAAATAGTCAAGCACCAAAGCTTCTATATTATTAGGTTTATATTACATTTCTTACTTTATATTACATATGAAACTAATGATTTCTTCCTATTTTCTTTTTTTTTTTTTTTTTTTTTTTGGATGTTTTTACTTTTAGACTCTTACAAGAGGAACTTGATGTATTGGGGCTGCATGAATAACTCGACTCTAAAGATAAAGGTCAAGGTCAACGCAGGAGAATTGAGGATTGCGTGTTATAACCAGATCCCTCCACAAGGCTCTCAATGTACACCGGGCAATATCTGGTGTGACCTGGCCGAGCCGTTTGTAATGAAAGGTTTGTAATTTATTACGGTTTTCTTCTTCACTCTTCATCATTGATTTTTATTTCTATATAAAACTACCACTGTCACTACTACTGCTGCTGCTGTTGCTGCTCATGCTCCTGCTGTTGTTTCTACTACTACTACTACTACTACTACTACTACTACTACTACTACTACTACTACTACTACTACTACTACTACTACTACTACTACTACTACTACTACTACTACTACCACCACCACTACTACTACTTATAACGAATTCATCATCATCATTCTATTCACCAATATCATCATCTATTGTTCTGACACCTACTACTACTACTACTACTACTACTACTACTACTACTACTACTACTACTACTACTACTACTACTACTACTACTACTACTACTACTACTACTACTACTACTACCACCACTACTAGTACTAGTACTACCACTACTACTACTACTTATAACGAATTCACCATCATCATTCTCCTCACCAATATCATCATCTATTGTTCTGACACCTACTACTACTACTACTACTACTACTACTACTACTACTACTACTACTACTACTACTACTACTACTACTACTACTACTACTACTACTACTACTACTACCACTACTACTAGTACTAGTACTACCACTACTACTACTACTTATAACGAATTCACCATCATCATTCTCCTCACCA
Source organism: Elysia crispata (assembly GCA_033675545.1). NCBI lineage: Eukaryota > Metazoa > Mollusca > Gastropoda > Plakobranchidae > Elysia > Elysia crispata. The sequence continues at coordinate 284,060 of JAWDGP010007744.1, read as the reverse complement.
ATATCATCATCTATTGTTCTGACACCTACTACTACTACTACTACTACTACTACTACTACTACTACTACTACTACTACTACTACTACTACTACTACTACTACTACTACTACCACTACTAGTACTACTACTACCACTACTACTACTACTAATAACAAATACATCACCATCATCATTCTCATCAACATTATCATCAACTATTCTTATACCTACTACTACTACTACTACTACTACTACTACTACTACTACTACTACTACTACTACTACTACTACTACTACTACTACTACTACTACTACTACTACTACTACTACTACTACTACTACTACTACTACTACTTATAACGAATTCACCATCATCATTCTCCTCACCAATATCATCATCTATTGTTCTGACACCTACTACTACTACTACTACTACTACTACTACTACTACTACTACTACTACTACTACTACTACTACTACTACTACTACTGCTGCTGCTGCTGCTGCTGCTGCTGCTACTACTACTACTACTACTGCTACTACTACTGTTACTGCTGCTACTACTACAACTACTGCTGCTGCTGCTGCTGCTGGGCTACCACCTCTGCTGGGGTTCTGCTGCTGCTGCTGGAGCTGCCATCTCTCTCTGCTGGCTACTGCTGCTGCTGCTGCTGCTGCTGCTGCTGCTGCTGCTGCTGCTGCTGCTGCTGCTGCTGCTGCTGCTGCTACTGCTACTGCTTCTACTGTTGCTGCTGCTAAGGCTACCGTCTCTGCTGGCTACTGCTGCTGTTGCGTTCTACTACTTCTTGGCTACTGCCACTAATACTTCTGCTGCTGCTGCTGCTGCTGCTGCTGCTGCTGCTGCTGCTGCTGCTGCTGCTGCTGCTGCTGCTGCTGCTGCCCTGCAGCAGCGGCGGCTGCTGCTGCTGCTGCTGCTGCTGCTGCTGCTGCTTGCTGCTGCTGTTGCTTTGGCAGCGGCGGCTGCTGCTGCTGCTGCTGCTGCTGCTGCTGCTGCTACTGCTGTTGCTGCTGCTGCTGCTACGAGCTGCTGCTGCTGCTGCTGCTGCTAAGAGCTGCCTCTGCTGCATCTGCTGCTGCTGCTAAAACTGACTACCGTCTCTACTGCTTCTGCTGCTGCTGATGCTACTACTACTACTACTACTACTACTACTACTACTACTACTACTACTACTACTACTACTACTTCTTCTGTTACCACTAATACTTCTACTATTACTGCTACGAAAACTACCATCTCTACTACTTCTACTACTGCTACGACTACTACTACTTCTGCTATTACTACTACTACTACTACTACTACTACTACTACTACTACTACTACTACTACTACTACTACTACTACTACTACTACTACTACTACTACTACTACTACTACTACTACTACTACTACTACTACTACTACTACTGCTGCTGCTGCTACTACTACTACTAATACTTTTTACGAATTCATCATTATTACTCTCCTCACCAATATCATCACAAATTGTTCTGACACCTCTAAGAATTAAAAGGACGATAAAAATTCAGAACGATTGCAACAGATGAAATAAATAGATAAATGAACAAATTAAATTCAAAAGAGGCAAGAAATATATTTGGACCATGATACTGAAAAGGTTTTCAACGCTAGGTCCGGAATTAAAAAAAACATGTGAGAAGTCAACTTCGCATTGCATATGGTGGTAAATAAAAAGAAGATTAGCTTGCCAGCGTCTAAGCTAATATTGTTTATCTGTTCGTTCAGTTCCTGTTTTTAAGTTGTTTAAGAAGGAGGCATCACTCTAGTCGGTCCCGATAGTTACCAACTGGACTCTCATATTTCACAGCAGTCACTTTCTCTGGAACAGAAGTACCAAATGGATATTTTAAGAAAAAATTCGTCTTTCATAGAGAGGTCATTGCGAAATGATTTAGCTCTGGTATTAATTAATGCATAGGAACTTTATAATGCACCTTGGCCAAAGCCATATGCATCATCTTACGATTGTCGAAAAGCGATTCTCTGTGTGTTCATCTCATACGAGCTTTACTAAACATTGGTCAAGAAAAGAAAGGCATCGGTGGAGACTGACATTTTAACTCGTCGACTGATTCAGTTTTTAGTTTGCTCCTCGTCAGGACTGTCAAGGTCATAACAAGTTGCACTGGCGCCCAAAGCTTGAAATAAGACCAAATGGTAGTTGACAAAATTCTGTTAAAAAATTACTTGCAGAAAGATGCTGCAGTTGAAGTTATTTTTTATCGTTGTTTAAATTGTCTTCGACATGTTATCGAGAGACAAGAAAATGACTTGTACCTGTATTATTGTGCTGGAGGGTTCCCCTAGCATTAATTAATTTGTCTCATACAATTGAGAGGTTATCAATTAAAAATAGGGTCAACCCTAAAGTCCAAACTTGCATTGTGGCAACAGATCTGCGTCTCTACCTGACCAGATCTGTAAAACTCTCTTTACTCTTAGGCGTTTTACTCGACTCACTAAGCAATTTTTATATTTTCATTCGACACTGAAAAAAAAAAATTAAGCGCCTTCTTTTCTTTTTTTTTCTTTTCTTTTTTTTTTTTTTTTTGCTTTTTAAATTCTTTCAAGTATATTCTAGTTGATATTTTTTTCCTCCACCTTTTTTGCTCTCCACTGCAGGCCGTCCTATCAAGCCTGTTATAAAAAGTTTGAGCCAGCTTCCCATGACTGAAGCAAAGCCGTTTATACTGAAATGTGTGATCCAGTCGAACGGGGCCATCGACATCGATGTGTTTTGGATTCTGCGACTTCAGTTCACTTCGATGGTCGTCAACGACGCCAATAATCGATACAAGGAACTGGTGCAAGGTACCCGCATCTTCTCGCTCAAGTTCAGTTTGGAGAGCCTGGCTTCGATTCCTGACTTGGAAATCTGGTCGTGGGATCTGCACCAACAATTAAGCAAACTGTGGCTTGACGGGGAAATATCCATTATTCATGTTATGAATATTTCTTCGTGAAACTGAGGGGACAAAAAGGAATCAAAGCATGGTGTTCTTTCTACCATTATACACAATTAAAAAAAAATTCAAGCATCAAAGAATATTTATATTGGAGTTACGACTATTCAAAGACTTTAAAATACAAATGAATACCGAGATTTTTTGTTGTTTTTGTTTATTAATATGGATTAAATTTGTCAATCTATCGATGAGGACCGTGCTCTTTAGCGTGGGCGAGCAGGACCCTCTATGCGTCTCTATACCTTGTCGCTTCCAGTGAATCTGTCACTCGTCCTACTTTTATCCACTTTGTTTGTCATTCCAGCGTCTTCCTTTGCTGTTTACCCCTGCTGCGTTTTCCTTCGATCATTCCAGTCGTCACAAGGCGTTCTAGTTTCTCTCTTCTCCTCACATGGCCAGAAAAGGTTGCTTGGCGTGTAGGTGTTCTGTCTATGAGTGATCGTGTTGTGTCAGCTTCTCGTTACATTGTTTCGTTTGATTTCTTTGTTGGTCCGTGAGATTCGTAGCATTTTCCGAAGGAACCACATTTTTTCGTCTCCAGTTCTTTTGCAGCTGTTTTGAAATTGTCCAGGACCCACATCATTACATCATAATGGGTTCAATAAAGCATTTCAAGGCCGTTCTTCATGTGTGAATCGAGATATGGTTACTTGTTAGTATTGATTTCATTCTCTGAAACCTCTCTTTTGCTTGCGCTATCCTTGATGCGATTTCAGTGTTGTTGTTATTAAAAGTACACAAGTATTTGAACTAATCACTTTGCTTGAGTTTATTGTCATTGATAAAGACGTTAATCTGTGGACACTCATTGTTCTGAAGACCATTACTTCTGTCTCGTTGCTGTTCAATTCCAATCCTTTCTCTATGCTTTTTTTTTTAATAAGATATTTAATTATTGTTGCAAGTCTTCTTTATTTTCTGTAATTAACATAGTGTCATCAGCGTATCTCAAGTTGTTTACGTTGGATCCTCCTACTTAAGTAGCTGGATATCTTTCTAGGTTTCGCATAATAATTTCACTGTGGAGAGAGAAAAGATCTGAGGAAAGCACACATCCTTGTCTGACACCACGTTTTAGTTTGAGCTGGTTTCCCCATCAACTTGTTACGTTATTATCATTATGATTATTATTATTATTATTATTATTATTATTATTATTATTATTATTATTATTATTATTATTATTATTATTATTATTATTATTATTATTATTATTATTACTATTATCATCATTATTGTCATTATTATTATTATTATTATTGCATTATTAGTTTCAACATTGAAATTAGTATTAGCGTCAGTATTTAATTTTTTACTATAATTATTTTTTTTCATACTGATGGCACAATTTGAAACGTTAATCAAATTCAATCATAGTGTTAATTGTAAATCAAACAGACTAACTTATCTTCCTAATTCTGTTCCGTGTGATTGTTCCTTCTGTCTCCAGTAAAGGTTGACAGATCCGCTAGAGGCAACATAACCTCAGTGTTGAAAATCAAGTCTGTCAGCCCCGCCATGTCCGACATGGACATCCACTGCTACAGCTATAACGTTGTCAAGTTTGGGTCTCACCTATGTGAACAGGAGCCCAATCTGTGCTCCAGCACCGCCAGGTTGACTTTCACTCGTGAGTTACAGGGGGCATGTAGCTTGCCTGTCCATCTGTTACTATCCTTTAATTATCTCCTCTCTCTCTCTCTCTCTCTCTCTCTCTCTCTCTCTCTCTCTCTCTCTCTCTCTCTCTCTCTCTCTCTCTCTCTCTCTATCTATCTATCTATCTATCTCTCTCTTTACCTTTATGTAAATAATTATATATGTGTGTGTGTGTATTTGAAAATATGTGTATATATCTTGTTCTCCTTTATTGATTTAGCTAGTGAAAAACACTGACATAAGCTACAAAACATGGTATGCCTTTAGCACCCTATACACCATGAGGTCATCTCTCAGTGGGGACTTTGCGACAGTTCCTTGTCTTAGTCAGTTCTTATATTGTTTGAGACCCTCAGTGTTCTCACACGTTAGAAATTGTTGTCTTTCTTCCCCAGCTCAGTCCAAAGGAGGTCACAGACTCATGGGTGAGTGACCATCTGTAGAAACCGATATCAATTGGCGATATAAAATATGAACATTGTTAGCTTTATTCTTATACACTGACACTGGTTATGATTTTTTTTTTAATCTTTTTTCAGAACAACCAAGAATAAGTATATGAAACTCCTGTAAGAAAATGGTGAAGTTTTAAAGTAAAATAATACATTATTGTCTCGCCAATCAAGTGGAGTTTGCTTATCCTATAACAAAATCTTGATTTTCTAAAAAGAAATATTTCAGGTTTTAAAATTTGGGAAGTTATAGTATTAGTTAAGTAGTAGTAGTAGTAGTAGTAGTAGTAGTAGTAGTAGTAGTAGTAGTAGTAGTAGTAGTAGTAGTAGTAGTAGTAGTAGTAGTAGTAGTAGTAGTAGTAGTAGTAGTAGTAGTAGTAGTAGTAGTAGTAGTGGTGGTGGTAGTAGTAGTAGTTGTTATAATATTGTAGTAAAAGAAGAAGAAGAAGAAGAAGAAGAACAACAACAACAACAACAACAACAATAACAATAACAACAACAACAACAACAACAACAATAACAACAACAATAACAACAACAACAACAACAACATTAACAACAACAGTAAGAACACTAACAATAACAACGACAAAAGTTATACTTGAAATAATATTTCTCTCTCTTTCTCTCTCTCTCTCTCTCTCTCTCTCTCTCTCTCTCTCTCTCTCTCTCTCTCTCTCTCTCTCTCTCTCTCTCTCTCTCTCTCTCTCTCTCTCCCCCAGTGCTGTTTGGGCTTGCTGACTTGATCATGTTTGTGGTCATCTTTGGAACTCTGTTTTTGGTCATCGTTTGTCTGGTCGTATACAGTATGGGCCCCAGGAAGAGGACATCAAAGGTTTGGCTGGCACCGACTCAGAGTCCTAGTGTAAGAGGATGCTGTGCTCACACTGAGTGTCTGGTTATGATGCTGGGCCCAGGCGTGTGTGGTAACGGAGACTGGTCTTGTACCATCTATCTACATAGTCGGTACTGATGCGCGCCTAACCTAGGAATGGTCAGCCGTCACGTGTTAGAATCAAAGGTCACAGTCCATCGACTCTGGTGCCTGAGCGCTTGTCAAGTGAACGCTAACGAGCGACGTGATGTTTAAGACAGAACCAAAGTCGATGACTTCCGGTTAAACGCCTGATCGAAGTCACTAGTTTTCTCAATACCTCAGCTTAGATAGATAATTCTTTCTGGATAAGATTAACTTTTGGTAACAGCGAAGATAAAATGTAATGATTTCTTTAATGCCTATTGAGGCATTTTTAGAAGTGTTCAGCTTTGAACAGAGGGCAGAAACAAGATGGCATCCGTGCCCATAAAGCCGAAGTTTTACAGCCGGACTGTAACACACACTGTGGAGGGTACCCGCATGTAGCACGGCCCTTGCTGGCTTGCGGGGGGTTCGTCCGCATCTGCTTCTGGAAACGGAAGTAGACCTTCCTAACATATGGCTTGCTGTCATGACCAGGCCGAGCACTATCGATCCTGAGTGATATATAATGTGCTACGTAATAAACCTTCGAAACAAGCTCAATTGTTCGTTCTTGCAATAGTGATTAGGTTTGAGTCCGAAAGTTTTTCAAAGTATTTTACAATTAATGATAGAGGCAGTCCTTAACTTAAAACTAATGACCAATCGCTGAGAGGGTAAACCTCCTGTGTGAGAAAGTGGTCCTTCTTTTATCTATCAGGAAGTTAAACTTGATGGAGCGAAGCATATGATTTGGTTGATCGACTAGACGATAAAAGTTCTGCCTGGGTAGAACAATGTTACTTGTTAGTTTCTTTCACAGAGAGTAAGGTGGAAACGGGACGTTTCAAATACATGAACTATAGAGTGTTTCAGTTTTAATGAAATTTAACAATTATTAGTGCTTAGGGTTCTTAAGTGGGTTTTATTTTCCTGATGGACGATGGTGATATTCTTTTTATACATTTATTTTACTTTTGTATTTCCATTTTTTTTTTTTTTATTTTGATTTTGACTGAATTGAATTTATCATATTACAACAAAACACTGAGGAGATAGCTCGAGGGTCAAAGATGGTCACGCCCCCCCCCCCCCCCCAAACACAGTCTACTTTAGACATTCTGAGACCATTAGCGTTTTGGTCAAAGTTTACGATTGGGGCAAAAATATTAATCAAATATTACTCTTATAACTGTTGCCTTCTTAGGAATTTTTGGATGTGTAATTTATGATGTAAGTAATTTGTAATTATTTACGGCAAATGCTATTATCCCTACAATTTCATCGTTGAATGCCCTCGTCAATATTACGGAATTCTATGTTAAAAAATTTAATGAGCTTCAAAGAAATGGTCCTAGTTTCATCGATAGTTCTCACATGGTTTTGAGAGTAAAACTCAATGCTGAAGAATTGTGGTTTATACAGATCGAAATGTTTTTTAATCTTTTACTACACAAGAAGAAATTGAATTCTGAAAGAGTTCAACTTGAATAGAGTTTTGTTCTTTTTCCGCAGGAGGAAATAAACTTAGATGGAGATGAAGAAAATAAACAATGACTTCGACGAGATGAAAGCAGAGAGGCAAAGAACTCAGGGCCTCAAGAGTGAAGTTACATTGACTCTATTACTTGAAACATTACAGAAGTATCTAGAAAAGTCATTCAAAAAAAAAATAAAAAAGACTGATAAACAGAGAGGAAATGAACGAGAGAAAAAAAAGACAAATGGAGACAGACACAGAGAGAACGAGACAGAGACAGAGAAAGAGAGAGAGAGAGAGAGAGAGAGAGAGAGAGAGAGAGAGAGAGAGAGAGAGAGAGAGAGAGAGAGGGAGAAAGAGATAGAAAGAGAGGGAGATAGAAAAAAAGAAAGAGAGATAGAAAGAGAGGGAGAGAGAAAGAGAGATGGATAGAGAGGGAGATAGAAAGAAAGAGAGAAGTAAAGAAACAGAGCTAAAGATCTGTGACCTTTCCGGATCTCCTGCTGCTGCTAGATCCAGTTTGTGCTGAGAGCGGAGATATAGACCTAACATTATCCTGGACACTGCACCAGGACGAGTCGGCCAAACTGGAGCAAAAATGTGTGTCTAGCGCCCTGCAGTTACCAGATTTCTGCTTTATTTTAATGACAAACAAATCGAGACTGAGGCTATATAACTTTGTACGTTACTTCCCTTGTTGCTTTGCCATTCTTCTTATTTCTCTTTTGGTGAATTACAAGTTGATTTCATTGACTTTGCCAGTGCCGACAATTGTAACATTTGTGTGTGATATTATTCTCGTTAGTGGCGTTCGTACTCCGTTCTTTGAAAATTGATTTATTGCGATTTTAACTAAAGTATTGCTAATATATATATATATATATATATATATATATATATATATATATATATATATACATTAAACAGATTATTAGCGACCGCTGAAGGGATGTCTTGTCATTTAAAACTAAATAAATAATAATATTAAAAACTGTGGTGACAAATTATGCAACTGCAGAGATCAAAGATATCTCCCTTTAAAAGGTAACTTCTTAATAAAGGGGAGTTGTGTATACCAAACTACTGTGAAGCAAAACTTTAAAAAAAGGAAACTAAACACATATATGTAATTACATCTGTATTACCAAAACTGAATTGAAAATCTGATGTAACCACCATACCTCTAGATCTAGTTTCAAACTTACGCATGTACTCAAGTCCTTATGGCTGGATTCTATCCATACACTTGACTTTGAGTTATCCTAGTTTATACAAGTCCTGAGCTCCTTATGGCTGGATTCTATCCATACACTTGGCTTATGAGTTATCCTAGTTTATACAAGTCCTGAGCTCCTTATGGCTGGATTCTATCCATACACTTGACTTATGAGTTATCCTAGTTTATACAAGTCCTGAGCTCCTTGTAGCTGGATTCTATTCATACACTTGACTTATGAGTTATTCTAGTTTATACAAGTCCTGAGCTCCTTGTAGCTGGATTCTATTCATACACTTGACTTATGAGTTATCCTAGTTTATACAAGTCCTGAGCTCCTTATGGCTGGATTCTATCCATACACTTGACTTATGAGTTATCCTAGTTTATACAAGTCCTGAGCTCCTTATGGCTGGATTCTATCCATACACTTGACTTATGAGTTATCTTAGTTTATACAAGTCCTGAGCTCCTTATGGCTGGATTCTATCCATACACTTGACTTATGAGTTATCCTAGTTTATACAAGTCCTGAGCTCCTTATGGATGGATTCTATCCATACACTTGGCTTATGAGTTACCCTTTATACAAGTCCTGAGCTCCTTGTGGCTGGATTCTATCCATACACTTGACTTATGAGTTATCCTAGTTTATACAAGTCCTGAGTTCCTTGTAGCTGGATTCTATTCATACACTTGACTTATGAGTTATCCTAGTTTATACAAGTCCTGAGCTCCTTATGGCTGGATTCTATCCATACACTTGACTTATGAGTTATCCTAGTTTATACAAGTCCTGAGCTCCTTATGGCTGGATTCTATCCATACACTTGACTTATGAGTTATCCTAGTTTATACAAGTCCTGAGCTCCTTATGGCTGGATTCTATCCATACACTTGGCTTATGAGTTATCCAAGTTCATACAAGTCCTGAGCTCCTTGTGGATGGATTCTATCCATACACTTGGCTTATGAGTTATCCAAGTTCATACAAGTCCTGAGCTCCTTATGGCTGGATTCTATCCATACACTTGACTTTTGAGTTATCCTTTATACAAGTCCTGAGCTCCTTATGGCTGGATTCTATCCATACACTTGGCTTATGAGTTATCCAAGTTCATACAAGTCCTGAGCTCCTTGTGGCTGGATTCTATCCATACACTTGGCTTATGAGTTATCCTAGTTTATACAAGTCCTGAGTTCCTTGTAGCTGGATTCTATCCATACACTTGACTTATGAGTTATCCTAGTTTATACAAGTCCTGAGCTCCTTATGGCTGGATTCTATCCATAAACTTGACTTATGAGTTATCCTAGTTTATACAAGTCCTGAGCTCCTTATGGCTGGATTCTATCCATACACTTGACTTATGAGTTATCCTAGTTTATACAAGTCCTGAGCTCCTTATGGCTGGATTCTATCCATACACTTGGCTTATGAGTTATCCAAGTTCATACAAGTCCTGAGCTCCTTGTGGCTGGATTCTATCCATACACTTGGCTTATGAGTTATCCTAGTTTATACAAGTCCTGAGTTCCTTGTAGCTGGATTCTATCCATACACTTGACTTATGAGTTATCCTAGTTTATACAAGTCCTGAGCTCCTTATGGCTGGATTCTATCCATAAACTTGACTTATGAGTTATCCTAGTTTATACAAGTCCTGAGCTCCTTATGGCTGGATTCTATCCATACACTTGACTTATGAGTTATCCTAGTTTATACAAGTCCTGAGCTCCTTATGGCTGGATTCTATCCATACACTTGGCTTATGAGTTATCCTAGTTTATACAAGTCCTGAGCTCCTTATGGCTGGATTCTATCCATACACTTGACTTTTGAGTTATCCTTTATACAAGTCCTGAGCTCCTTTTGGCTGGATTCTATCCATACACTTGGCTTATGAGTTATCCTAGTTTATACAAGTCCTGAGCTCCTTATGGCTGGATTCTATCCATACACTTGACTTATGAGTTATCCTAGTTTATACAAGTCCTGAGCTCCTTATGGCTGGATTCTATCCATACACTTGGCTTATGAGTTATCCTAGTTTATACAAGTCCTGAGCTCCTTATGGCTGGATTCTATCCATACACTTGACTTTTGAGTTATCCTTTATACAAGCCCCGAGCTCCTTATTCCTGTATTCTTTCCATACACTTGGCTTATGAGTTATATATAAGTTCATACAAGTCTAAGCTCCTTGTGGCTGGATTCTATCCATACACTTGACTTTTGAGTTATCCTTTATACAAGTCTAAGCTCCTTGTGGCTGGATTCTATCCATACACTTGACTTTTGAGTCCAAGCTCCTTATGGCTGGATTCTATCCATACACTTGGCTTATGAGTTATCCTAGTTTATACAAGTCCTGAGCTCCTTATGGCTGGATTCTATCCATACACTTGACTTTTGAGTTATCCTTTATACAAGTCCTGAGTTCCTTGTGGCTGGATACTATCCATACACTTGGCTTATGAGTTATCCAAGTTCATACAAGTCCTGAGCTCCTTGTGGCTGGATTCTATCCATACACTTGGCTTATGAGTTATCCTAGTTTATACAAGTCCTGAGCTCCTTATGGCTGGATTCTATCCATACACTTGACTTTTGAGTTATCCTTTATACAAGTCCCGAGCTCCTTATTCCTGTATTCTTTCCATACACTTGGCTTATGAGTTATATATAAGTTCATACAAGTCTAAGCTCCTTGTGGCTGGATTCTATCCATACACTTGACTTTTGAGTTATCCTTTATACAAGTCTAAGCTCCTTGTGGCTGGATTCTATCCATACACTTGACTTTTGAGTCTAAGCTCCTTATGGCTGGATTCTATCCATACACTTGGCTTATGAGTTATCCTAGTTTATACAAGTCCTGAGCTCCTTATGGCTGGATTCTATCCATACACTTGACTTTTGAGTTATCCTTTATACAAGTCCTGAGCTCCTTATGGCTGGATTCTATCCATACACTTGGCTTATGAGTTATCCAAGTTCATACAAGTCCTGAGCTCCTTGTGGCTGGATTCTATCCATACACTTGGCTTATGAGTTATCCTAGTTTATAAAAGTCCTGAGCTCCTTGTAGCTGGATTCTATCCATACACTTGGCTTATGAGTTATCCAAGTTCATACAAGTCCTGAGCTCCTTGTGGCTGGATTCTATCCATACACTTGGCTTATGAGTTATCCTAGTTTATACAAGTCCTGAGCTCCTTATGGCTGGATTCTATCCATACACTTGGCTTATGAGTTATCCAAGTTCATAAAAGTCCTCATGTAGACTGGTTTCCTGCCTTTCTTTTTTTTCCAATCTCTTAGACTTAGTTCACCTTCCTCCCTACACCTTTTTTTTTCTTCCTGTCCAACATATTTTTTCTTCTTGTCCATCTCATTTTAACTCTCTCAGACTCTATGCCTATCTGTCTCTGTTCAACAAATAATGTATGTCTCCCCCCCCCCCCCTCCTCTCCCTCTATTTTCCCCCACCTCTTATCATTTATTACCCAAGAGGTTGATGCATAAAGGAAAAAAAGACGGTGACATACCATGATATACATGTAATACACAGTAAACAACAACAATAAAAAAAAAAACATCAAATAACTCATGAAGTCATATTTTACATTGTTATGATATTTTTTTTTTTAATTTTTACTTCATTTCTAGTTCCCTCCATATCACCAGTTGAATCACTACTCTACTATGACACAAACTCCTTAGAGTTAATAATCATTCACGGGAGACCCAATACATTACAAAAATTTCCTTTGTCTAAAGTGAATTAATCTAATTATTGATTATATATTGTAAACAATGATGGAATCAAAGTGTTTGGAAGTCAATCCAAAGTTATTATATATTTTATGAAATAGTAATATCTTAGATAAATGCATTTTTAAAAATTCTTTTTATTTTTCATGCACATTACTTTGTATGTGGAATAAGGTTAAAATACAAAACAAAAAAAAAACAATATTTATTGACTCAATTGCTATAAGTTTTAAAGAGGGGGAGGGGGGGTGCAGACATTATTAAAGCAGAAACAAGTTATTGGCCCTTAATTGAATGAAATGTGCAGGATTTTATCATAGTTACTTACTTTGTATTGAGTCAAATTTAAAAAAAAAAAACCATGAAAAAAATCAGAGCAGTTCTCATGTCATCTCATTCTTAGTAGTTTCTTTAACGAACAAATTTTAAAAGCTTGTTAACCTTAGGTGAAACTTTAGTGTAGTTTCCATTTTTTCAAGTTCTTGCTTTTCTCCAGCTAATTCATGGAGATGATAGCCATGTAACAGTGGCATCAGGATAAATCAAATATCTAAGTTTTCATTATCAAATATACCTTTGGAAAAAAAAATACGAGCTCCACAATAAGCAGTGAAAGAAGTTTTTCTAGTAAACTACCAGGAGCACATGTGCTCAAACAATGAAATGGGCTTTTATTCTTTATCTTTCTTTCTCTCATCTGTTTCTGTGAACCTATGCATGTTATCTAAAACATCAATAACAAAAATAACCATTGTGTTACTCAGCAAAGGAAAAAAACTGTGGTTTAAGTTTAAAAAAAAATAGTTTCCGAAAAAAAGTAAAGCTTAAACATTGTACAATATCTGGAAAAGGATCATAAATCCATGTATAAATTAATTTATATCAAATTGAGTTATAAATTTTGGAATCAAGTCTCTCTTACAATGAGAGCTGCAAGCTTAAAGAGCCTCTATCAGGAGACTTTTCAAAGGGATAGGTGTGGCTAGGCCTAATTTGTTACTGCTGAGCCTTGCTGGCTATCAAGTATTTCAATTTTGGCCAAAGTTTTTTTGTTTTTTGAATTTTGATTAACGTAACTGAGCAAAAGAAATCAAATATCTTTCAAAGCATAGCGAATAATTGAAAGATTGCTTTTAAGAACATAAGCGATTGCTCTCACATCTTCTACTTACAACAGAAATTCATGAATTAAAGTTATGAGCTTTCATATTCTTAATCATTTAATTAAAAAAAAAAAAAACAAAGGAAGACATGCCAAATCATAGTAAACTATTAAGACATATAATAGGGCAAAATTAATGCTTAAAAATATTTTCTATTAATTACTTAAAAGCATTTTTGGAAGCAAAAAATAGAAACAAAAAAAAAGCTGTTCATATTGAAAGAAAAAAACAACAACACATTAACGATTTATCTCCTCATAAATAATGTAAAATTAAATTTAAAATCATGGTGTACATGTATAAAATGCCAATAAAAAGAAGGCTGATACTGATGTGTTTAATGAGGTAGACATGTAGCTCTGTGTAATCTTTTCTCAGTCTGGTTTATAGTCTTGCTTTTTGCAGCAAAATCTGAGAGTATGTTATTGGGGGGGGTTCAACTTGAATTAATCATCATATTTAGTGTCAAAATATAAAGAACATTTACAACAAGAAAACTATTAATAAAGGTAGGCAAGTCTTTTAATTTCTACTTTAAAAAAAAAAAACCTTCAAAATGAATGTGATGTTCAAGATAGTACAAATATATCTCGTTATGAGATTTCTTCTTGCCAGCTTCCAAAAAGAGATTTTTTTTGTCCCTCTGACAGTGGAAAGGAATATATAACAAGTTAAACCTTCTTAATAAATGGAAGTTCTACTTAAAAAAAAAAAAACAGGAAAATTTTGCTTGAATTGGAATGTTTTCTGATACACCAAGGCTTAAAGCTCGCTACAATGATAGGGTATGAGAATGAATGAGACATGATAGATTTGGTACATTTGGATTTTACTGCAAAATATATACAGATAAAGAATTATTAGCTCAAAACATTTAGAAAAACTGGTATAAAACTAGCCAATGGTTTCAAACAGCCCTATATGAATTTTATAATCTTGACATATATATGCACTAACATTCATCCTTCCGTGATTTCTTCACATCTTGAGTGTCGGTGCCTGGGAGATTAGAGCATCCACCCTGATAGTGCAGTGTGTTTCTTTGCTAGTTCAAGTCCTACATTGCTATTAGATGAGTTCAGAGACTCATCTTTACAGCTCCACCCTGCCTGACGAAAAATTAAGTTTGATACATAAAAAGGCTTGATATAACTATGTTGTGGATGAGCTATATCAAAAAAAGGCAAAAAAGAGATTATTATATAAAAGGATTTAAAAAGCAGAAAAATAATCCTGGGTGTAAATCACTAGTCAGGAATTCTTAATTCATGCCTTGAGGAAGTTTTCTTCATTTACAGAATGAGCTACATGTAATCAATGGTACGACTTTGTCTCATCAACGTGAAGACAAATATCACAGAAAAGGAGAAGCATGCCTTTCATTTATGTTTACAGTTTAAAGATGATTGTGGAAGAGCAATATTTACACGAAATAGGCATATCTAATTCATCGGATCAGGTCGGTGAATTTAAATATATTAAAACTAGACGTAATGATACAAGCCGCTTTTTTTTTCTAATCAGTCTTCACATTTCTTCAAAGAAATTACTTAAACTTTAACCCCCCCAAAAAAAATCCCAAACTTTACAAGATAAGCTTTATATAATTCAACTGTATTCTTGGAAGTGAGAAGATCTTAGAAAATTTAAAATCAGAAAGGTTTTCCAAGTATGACAAGCTAGTAGCTTGTACCTGAAAAATGTTTTTAAAAAACTGCACAAAAAAATCAAATAGCGTTATAAATTTAATCATAGGGCAATTCAGCATGGGGGAAAATATAACATTGCATAGATATTTGAAAATAATTTATACACTTTTTTCACGCAACATGTGTAAAGGCACTGTTCAGATATATTACATAAAAACAAGTTGAAATCATTTCATAACATAACAACAATTTCTTTGACCAGATTTTTGTGACGCTGATGAAATGCTACAAGAGAGATAAAAAAAAAAAAGGGAACATATGGCATACAAGCCATGAAAATTCTCAAATTCTTCAAGCTTTCCTTTATTTTAATCTACACAGCTGTCAATTAAGGCTTAAATAATTATACTCAGAAGCCCTTCATGAAAGAAATTGTAACTTCATTCGTGAACTCCAGGGCTTCAGCTTACATTGGTTGCAAGATAGAATAAGCGTTTTTTGTTTTTTTTACACAGCACCTATGAGGAAAATGATTCCCAGAAGAGATACTTATTACGCCCTTAATTCTTTATCTATTAATTAGTGACTAAAAGGAAAAAAAAATTTTTTAAATATAGCCCATACAAAGAGGTGAGAAAGTATAGAGCTTAAGAATTCAAACCTTTCTGGACACAGAAATCTTTCAGAATTTATCACTATAGCTATGATACATTGGACACAGAAACCGCTCATGATTTATCACTATAGCTATAATAAATTGGACCCAGAAATCGTTCATGATTTATCACTATAGCTGCGAAAAATTGGACCCAGAAATTTTTCATGATTTATCACCATAGCTATAATACATTGAACACAGAAATCTTTCATAATTTGTCACTATAGCTATGATACATTGGATACATTGTTTGACACGTAAATAAAAAAATCTGAGAAGTTATTTCTAAGCTTGGATTTTTCACAAATTCAAAAATAGATAAATCAGATCTTGAGACTACAAGAAATCTATCTAGTCCACCTGGAAAAAGTGGTACCTCAAGGATTAACACTTTTTCCATCCTCCTTGGTGCCAGGTGTAAACAAAAAGATAAGAAAAACCATCATGAACCTAGATGTCCTAGATTTGCTTATCATCATTTTCCCTCTACATTGAATTTTTTTTTTCAATTAAGTGATCTAAGAGAACCATACCCCCCTAGTTTCTAACATTAGTAACAGCAATATAATTCTACAGCAGTAAACAAATTACCTACCTATTTAATTTCTTTACAAAATAAAAAAAAAAGACAAGACCAAAAAAAAAATAAAATAAAAGATTACTTTAAGATCGAAGAAACATCAAGAAAAACAATTAAAAAATGATACACTTATTTTAGTTCAAAAGGAACTGATTATGATATAAAAATTAAAATGATATGGGATTAAACACAAACAAATAAATACCAATAAAAATTAAGTATACAAATCTGCAAGTGATAATTCATGAAGAAGAGTTTGCTAACTCTAAGTTTCAATGGCCAGTCAACTGGATACCCTCAAACTAAGCTTAGCATTGATAGGTAAAGGATAGCTCTGAAGCTCTGCAATTCAAATTAAGTGTGTATTGATGATTCTATAAATATCTAGTCATAATATACAGGAATATTGAAAATTAAATATAACTTGTACAACAAGTTACAAAGTATTGACAAAAATACATGTAAACGAGAAAAAAATACATAAGTTAAACAAAAATGGGCATCAACTGTACCATTAAAAAATTATTGCACAGAGTACATGAAATTTGGAAACAGAAAAAGAGCATTCGTGCGCTTTAGGGATATAATTATGGCCTTTAGATGTAAGCGCAAAAAAGTATAACTTTCCTTAGCAAAGCAAAAATTCATAAACAGCTGAGTTTCTGTAGTGAAACTGCTGTCATCAAGCAGTGATAAATGCAAGAAAAATGACTAAAGACAAGGCCAAGAGTCTCAAACCAAGTATCACCCTCATGATAATGGTAACAATCAACATATTACTATTATTGTCAACACATTATTTATAATTAAATCAGTAACTTCTAAGATTATCCAATATGAATTACAATTTTAAAAAAAGGACTTAATCATAAAGGCACCTAAAAATGAGATCCACGAGAATTTCCTTACGTTTATCAAAATTACCCCTCGACTTCCCCAGGTCCCTAGATTTTATAAGAGAAGGTGTGTGAAGCTTGGGGTGAATCCTTGAAATAAGGACTATAGTTTGCTAAACAAAAAGAAAATTAAAAAAAGTGAAATAACGAAGTATTTCATGCCCAATAACATGTTTGTATTTGCTGTGGGAAAATCTGGGTACAACAAGTCTTTTCTCTTGGATTGCTTTCAAATATTTTTTTTTCTTGTCACAAATAAATTTGAAGAATTTCATAATCACAACAGACCGAGCATATCTCACAAGGGTCTGTCTTGACCAATCTGTTGGGGTTTGATGAAGCAGCATCTAAATAAAAAAAAGTAATGCAAAACTAAACAAACTTATTGACTAAACTGAACAAGACCTTTGGACCTATTCTGCAAAGCTCTGCTCGTAACCTTTGTTGCGCTTTGAGACTCGCTGTGACCAGGAGAAGAAAATGAAGATGATAGGCAAGATAATGACAATACAGAAGCCCGCCATGACATAAGTGGCAACGAGGAAGGCTTCATGGGCTGATTCCGTCTTCTTGTAGGCACATGAGTTTAAGTTTTCTGGTGAACAAAGAATATAAAACTAGATAGGAACTATCCAATCATAGCAAAGAATAATTCCTAAACAAAGCAAAGAAGAATGAATTCTTTTCAGGTTCTGTCAAACCTAGTTTTTCCTAAGCAAATAAGATGTTCGTTTTGTTTAAAATGTTTCATTTCAATGAATTAGCCACTTGTTTTGTTGGATTTTGTATTTGTGAAACCAGCATCGTACAGGTGGTATTTTAACGCTTAACATATTACAGGTTCCAAAACGTAGGAACATACACAAAAAGAAAAGAATTTATTGAATCACAGGGGAACTGATCAACACACAATTAACATAGAGATTATCTTGTTTTGTAGAGAACTTCCTTTAAATTACACTTGCAGCTCTTATGATTTTGCATAAAACTCAAGATTGCTTCAGTACTTGAAAAAATCTGCAAAGATCTTTTTTTTTTTTATGGAATGCCCTTTTTAGTCCAAACCAATTTTTTTTCATTCCTACCAATAATTAAAAAAATTTATACAATAAAAACTGTTCACATATAGATTAAGCATTCTCTAAGTATTTTTTTCATACAAGATTTGCAACTTTCCACAAGCCCTCAATTATTTTACTTGCATTTAAAAGAAAAGTGTTTAAGGTAGCAATTTTTAACATACAGCTACCAAATCAGATTCCTTGATTGCTAAGGTGTTTATCATTAAATGATTTCTCATCATCTGGATACAATTAGTCTTATTTCAAATATCTCATTTTTATCTGGCATTTTCTCACCTTTTGTAGGAAATAGCCCACAAGGCCTTAAAAATGTTTTATATATATAAAAAACAGGTGAGGGTCCTGTGTGGGCTATTACAGGTTGGTTTATGTAAAATAACAAAAATAAATGCTATCATCCGCAAAAATAAACAATTTAATTTTTCATAAAATATATAGTGTTATATTGATTTGAGAAGTTAGCATTCTTAAAAAAAAAAAGCGCATTTATATCTTTGTTCAAAATCAATACCCTTAAAATAAACGATAATAAATTGAACATTTTTTTCATTATTTTTTTATTAGTATTTATTCGCAATAGTTCTCTAAGAAAGAAAATCCTGTAACTCACTGTCCGAGAAGAAGGGTCCTTTGATAGTCTTCTTCAAGACAGGATTGTCAGGGTCAGGCAGAGGACAAGTTGTCTGACTGAAGCCAATGCGTGACGCACTGCGATCAAACACAACGTAGAAAGCTTCCATGAGAACTGCCCCTAGCACCGTCCCGGTTGCAGAGGGGCTAAAACCAAACTTGACACAGATCTGTGCTGACGGAAGTCCGACCTGGACTGCTAGCTCTGGGTTAGGCTCAACAGCCCTCAGGTAATGCTGGGATGACAGATAAAGATGACACAATAGCATGTGACTTAGTGCATAATTGTAAAAAAAAAAATCTCACTTCTTTTAGTTTATATTTTAAGATATGATAGCAGTCTTAGATATCGGATACTGGATAGATTTTGAAAGGTCAAGCAACTTAAAAGTTGTTGTTTTTTTTATCAGTCATCCTCTCTTGAAAAAAAAATGTTCGTAAGTAAAAACTAAATTATCGCAAATTTTTAACACTGAAAATTTCTATTACTAATTTTCAGTATGTCTTTGACCAAATTAAGAGGTGGAGAATGGTTAAAAGTCTTAATCTAAATGCATGGCTCTCTAAATTTTATCCTGTGTATTAGATATTTCCTTAAAGTAATTTGTGTTAAACTTTCCTCCATAACACATCATTATTATATTAATTCATGTCCAATAAGGGTAATAGGATTGACTCACATGCATTATAAACTACAATCAAATATTTTGAGTAATATAAATGTATATCTCATCATTTAACCACACCTATCTTTTCTTGTTATTTACTTAGCATTAATTTACCATGGAGATAAATTTCCACTTAAAAAAAAAAAAAAGAAAAGAAAACTGATCCCTAAAAGCAGTTGAGACTTCAGAAATAGGCTCACAAAAAGATCCAATTAAAATATTCGCTAAAATCAAGGAAGAAAAAGAAGAAGAAGAAGAAGAAGAAATAATTAAAAAAAAACCTGTGGGGTTAGATCCAGCCTGAAGGAAGAGTTATGCGACTGCTGCAGGAAAAACGAGACTATGGGAAACATCTTAAAGGGTCCCGCCATATCAGAGTAACACTGGATCGTCTCCCCATTGTAGAACTGGGAGTTGGGTTTCGGCAGGCCTTCCTTGTTGTTGGCCTGGAAAAGATAATCAACAGAAACTTGATTTAAGCCAAGCACAATTTTTAATGCTTGATTCAAATTTGCCACCCATAAAAGTATTTGCCATTCTGGCAATCACATCATTACTTAAAATTTAATGTTTTTTCCTCATTAAATCTGTCTGTAGCAGCTGCCAAAAAAAAAAAAAAAGGTTCATTCACTATCTTTTCTTTGCGCATGGCAATTTTAACTAAAATGAAAAATAATGAAAATTAACATATAACAGTTATGTATGCTCAAAATTGATGCAAATTTAGACTTTAAAAAGACACAAAACTCATCATCCCCACAGCATGATTGACTCCTTACCAAAATCTCTGTCTGAATTGCTTGAACGATCGCCTTAAAAACCTTGACCGGCAGACGCACAGTTGTGGTTCCTGAGTCAACAATGGTCTTGTCAAAATTATACTGTGAAGCAAATAACAAAAAAAAAATTAACTTAATATTCTACTGTGAAGCAAATAAAGTCAAAATTATACTGTACAGCAAATAACATCAAAGTTATACAGTGAAGTAATAAAAAAAAATAATTTAACCATGCCACTTTGAAGCAAATAAGGTCAAAATGTCAAAGTGTGAGTATAACTTTTCCTTCACTGACAAACCGGCAAACTGATTTTTTAAGACAGTTTGCCAAGACTGAACAGCTTTGAAACCAAGTGACAATATTGACTGTAAAGAGACGCAAGTAAAACAAACCAAAATCAGATTTTCAGGTCATCTGTAATATCTTAAGCGTACCTTGGATAATATGGAGATTTGGATATCAAGGACCTAACTAACTTTCTTTGTGCTTGTTAGTGTGAAACCGAAAGATTAGTTTCAAACAATATTTCTTTCTAAGATTTAGCAATTCAGCATTCAAGGATTTATTTACGGTTTATCCATTGCAAACCTAGGATCTAGAATTTTTATTCAGAAAAAAACTTTGAGGAATTTTTATTAAGCACTACATTGTCTCTGAAATGTGCTCACCATGTCCTTCTGAAAATTCTCAAAAATGAAATTTTGACTGTAACACTTTTGTAGGTCCTACCAAGCTTCATAATGAACATAATAACCTCTTATGAGAAATTGTCTCCGGCAGATAAAAGAGATTAGCAGCTTTCACCACCAATATTTATAATATAATTACATCTTAGTTGCAGATTTCCATGAGACTGAACCCTCTGAAATACAGACATGTATTAATCTTAAATTACTGAAATTCAGTTAACAATTAAACACCCATTGGTGCTGGGAATTTGAAAAAAACATGGCAATAACTTGTGTATGGATTAACAGAAATTTTAGTTATCTTATTTCACCTCAGACATTATTATATTTATCATTCTTACAAGTAGTAAAAAAAAATAAACCGTATTTTAAACTTTTCAGTGCACATCACAAACCTCCTTGCAATCCAGGTTCAGTGAGTTGCCCCCGACCTGTATGTCTGTGAGGACGACCTCATAATACCATTCCTTGTAGACAGGTGTGTAGAAAAGTTCACTTTTTGTCATATCTGGGTCAATCCCTCCCAAAATCTGCACAGGAGGACAGAAGACAGAAATTGAGGTCCCTTTAGATTGGAAATAATTGGAAATTAATGGTTAAATAGGAGCATGATACTGAAACCAGAAAAAAGCAGGTATATTCATGGCATTTAAAGATGTTAATGAAAATGAGATGTTACATGAATTGTATATGATATTCAATATACAATCAAGAGCTGACTAGAATTTTGATTTTTTTTTTTTAGGCTGGTCAGGTTTTCCAGATTATTTATGAGAGGAAAAAATGAAAACAAAGCTGGAGGATTTTTTAGACACTCAGACACTCAAAACAACAAAGAAAAAGCTTTCACTATGAACCATACAGTTCTCTATCTTTCCTGGGTTGGTATCACAAAACAGGGCTAAGAAAAACCAAGAGGTTTGTCAGTGCTCTGCAAGGAGATATATTCCATAAAGCTAGCCTTAACCACGTTAATAATAATTTTCGAGGAAGGGGGGGGGGTAAAAACATTTTTATGAAACATCCACTTTGAAGTTGTCCACTGAATTATAGAGTCATGTTCTTTTGGGTTTTTTTTTATTATTTTATTTTGATTCTTATTTTTTTTTTTTAGTTTTGGTTTTGCCAACACTTAGTAACAGTAGGCAAATATGTTATATATACTTTGTGTGGTGTCTTTTAGTCAAGCTGAGTTATCAGAAATCTGCACACAAACACACAAAATTAAATGGCATTCTACAGGCGGGATGTAACTATAGATAAATTGTGAGATGTGATTAAAGATTGAATTCGCAGAAATTGTGAGGTGTGACTAAAGATATAATTCACACAGATTGAATTCACAGAAATTGTGAGATGGACTAAAGATTGAATTCCTATAAATTGTGAGATGTGACCATAGATTGAATATACAGAAATTGTGAGATGGACTTCAGATTGAATTGTTATAAATTGTGAGATGTGACTATAGGTTGAATTCACAGAAATTGTGAGATGGACTAAAGATTGAATTCCTATAAATTGTGAGATGTGACCATAGATTGAATATACAGAAATTGTGAGATGGACTTCAGATTGAATTGTTATAAATTGTGAGATGTGACTATAGGTTGAATTCACAGAAATTGTAAGATGGACTAAAGATTGAATTCCTATAAATTGTGAGATGTGACCATAGATTGAATTCACAGAAATTGTGAGATGGACTTCAGATTGAATTGTTATAAATTGTGAGATGTGACTATAGGTTGAATTCACAGAAATTGTAAGATGGACTAAAGATTGAATTCCTATAAATTATGAGATGTGACACAGAAATAAACTCGTGAAGGTTGTAGTGTGTGGGTGTCAACATTTCTACTGAAATCCATTACTCAGCTTACAGCCTCAGACCTGAGGAGAAAGTTAGAATAAGAAAACAATGGGAAAAAGCTAAAAAAAAAACTCTTCATTTTGCTCTTCTGCTTAACAGCAATGACACAGCTGTTGTATGATCTGCAGATAAAACGAATATTTTCTACAGCGCACAAATTTATGCAAATCTGATATTTAGTCAATACAGCCCAGCAGAAATGACAATATTCTTAACTATAGGCTGTATAGGGAAAGCTTATAAAAAGATAGAGATATACAGTGTGTATACATATATATATATATATATACACACACACACATATACTTATATATGTAGGTCTAATGGTAAATGGAACACTCTATAATTTCAGTGACAACAGAAATAGAAGCAGAGATATGATAGGGGGAGGATTTTAGACAAGATGTGACAGGAAGAAGAAATAATTTTAAAGTAGATTGAAAGGAAGATTTTTAAATGAACACAAATAAAGATAGATATAAATAACTCAAGAAAAATGCCATGGACCATTCCAGCAACTCAAGATTTCTCAGCGACCAAACAGAAAACAAAATAAAGGCTACAAATTTCCTTTGAACTAAACGTTTTAGTAAATCATATTTTTGAAGGCTTCGTGAAAGCCAAATTTAAATTACAGAATTTAGTCAATTATGCCCGCAAACCAGATTTTTCTTTTTTATTTTATTAAGGGTAGCAGGGCTAGTTGTCCCTGGGTTCTGAGACTGGTTTTTGGCCCCAACCACCCCCTGTGAGCTGTGTGTATTCCCAGACTCCATTTTTTCTCTTCATAATTATTTTTGTTGACATGATTACTTCAGTGTGTGATTGTTTTAAACCACCAGGCTCATCATCTTAACGTAAGGAACTAACGGTAATAATCATATACGTATCCTCAAAAATCTGTTTCCTTGACACTAGACTGATTACTTACCAAAGAGCCTTCCAACAGGGGTCTGTCTTGTGAATGGACAAATGAATTACCACAGAGTTGCATAGAAAAGATGTTGTCAAGGTTCCCATTTTCTTCTACCAGAGAGTCCAGAAAAGGCACATACGACGGCTCAGGCTGAGAATAAGTTGGAAAAGAATGCATCAAATATTCTAAACCAGAAAGAGTTAAAACTATCACTGTTGAATATACAAAAAAAAATAAAATTTCTCGGCTGCCACCCTTATCTGAAATACAATAAAAAGGAAAATGAAGATTTGAATACTAAATGTTTGTATGAGGAACATACATCCAGATTGCACTGGACTGTACAGCATATGCTCTGTAGGAGTCACTGAAAGAAGCAGTTTTAAAACTTGGTCAATATGTAACTGGTCATAATAGCATAGGGTATTTTTGCTTTTTTGGATTGCTATTAAACTCGATAGCATAGTTTAATATGTTCAAAATATATTGATACTTATTAATCTGGCAAGAAAACTGAATTAGCGAAGGTTGGCTGGAAGAGAAATGTAGAGAGTGTGAGTCAGAGCAACACAGAAAGAGGGAGATGAAAAGGGAATCCCGAGCAGGCTGAGTGAAACTTACTCTCGACAGAGCTTTATAGGCCAGACCCAAAATTCCTTGCCAGTCTGCACCTTGAACGTAAAAATCCTTTGATTGGGTGATACAGGACACATAGGCCGTTGCTGAGAAGTTGGGGGCAGTAGCAATTTGAACAACATCTGAACCTAGCTGGCCGTTCCACTCCCCCTCTGTGTAGGGAACGTGTATACTTGTTTCTTGGTCCACAAATGATGACGATCTAAAAAATGTAAAAAAAAAATTTTAAAAATATCCGCAACTGCTTTCAAACAATTTGTGCTTGTATATTTGAAATGTACAATTATAATTTATTGCAAGAGAGACAAAGTTATTTGTGTTTAGGTTTGTCATAATAAACTTAAAGTTTTAACTATAAAGTATTAGTCCTTGTCACCTATGACACAGTCTTGCTAGTGCTTTTCATGAATGCAGACAAAACATTGCATGTGACCGAGAGGGACATTTTTATGATATATTTAGACATGACATATTCATGTTCTCTATTATGTATACAAATTGAACTACAATGTAACTTTGTATGAGAATGATATGATCATGGGAAAAATGAAAAAAAAATTGAGGTTGACATATCTAAGTGTTAATAAAGTGCCTTTAGAAACCTGTGTAGGCTTAAGTGCTGCAATTGCACTACAGACCATTTAAATAGCATGAGAAAAGTTAAAATGTGATTTAAAAATATTTTCCTCTTAACGCTAACATATGAAATATTTTTAAAATTTAGCTTTTCACACAACTGTGGCTTCTATGATTGCATGAAATGTGAATCTGCTTTTGACTTAGAAAAGACAACATTGATGTACGAATTTCATCATCCTCACTTAAATTATCTTCAAAACATTATATTGCAACCAGTTCTAGTGAGTTTTACATCTGAATTTTGAATTTTAAAGAATAGCCATTTTTAAGTACACAAAAAAATTTTCTGACCTTGCAAAAAAAACAGCTGAATATTACATATCTCTTCAGAGAGAGAAGATAATGTCAAGTAACTAACTATTTTAACTGAAATGCTCAAAGGAACCCATTTTTTTTTTAACACAAACGCTTTTACATCCAAATGGGACATGAGCAGCATGCAACTCATTTGTACTAGAATGCGATACACATATCGTGATAAAGGCATACTTTTCTCGTTGGAAGTAGTGGTCAACATTACTGTCTGGCTCACACGCAACAGCCAAGTTCGAGCTCCCAGTATCAACCAAAAGTTGCACCTGGAAGCAGAAGTCAAGATTGACAGGGATCACAAGGGACAATACATTTTATTTTTTGTAGTTACGGCACCACAATAGATATAGAGCAGATATTCGCAAGGTCAGTTTGGGGTTACAATATCGGTTTTCGGATAAAGATCGTCATATCATTTAATATGTTGTAAATAAATGTATTCAGCCAAAATTTAATAGCCCAAACATCACATGTTACATTTTCTTCATGTTTCGATCTTTTTTCCTTACTGCAAAGTATAAAATAAGTTAAACTGTTAAAATGTTTTCCTACCTTGCAAAACTAATTATCTCAAAACTCCATGAAAAATAAGTCTGAGACAGATTTTTTTCATGTAACTGATAACACTAAAATATTCTTAATTATTGTCACTCTTTTTCAACCATTGTAGTCGACGTTATGATCTAGCACAATTTTAAGAGTTTCATTTAATTAAGGTTTTTTTTTTTTAATTTATCTTTTTGTCTCTAGAGATGAATATCACTCATCAAAGGAAAGAAAATAAAAGAAACAAACATACCTTTTTATTTTTATTTTTTCAAATATTAAAAATTTCAGTAGATTCTACCTGAAGGCCTTTG
>JAWDGP010007744.1:220000-250000 GCA_033675545.1 Elysia crispata | reverse complement strand
GATATTCAGTAATCCAGCACTCTCATTAAGATATTCAGTAATCTAACAGTCTCATTAAGATATATAGTAATCTAGAACTGTCATTAAGATATTTAGTACTCTAGCACTCTCATTAAGATATTTAGTACTCAAACACTCTCATTAAGATATTCAATAATCTAACACTAAGATATTCAGTAATCTAGAAATCTCATTACGAGATTCAGTGCTCTAGGGCTGTCATTAACAGATTCAGTGCTCAAGGACTCACATTAACAGATTTAGTGCTCTAGGACTCTCATTAAGCGATTCAGTGCTCTAGGACTCACATTAACAGATTTAGTGCTCTAGGTCTCACATTAACAGATTTAGTGCTCTAGGACTCTCATTAAGCGATTCAGTGCTCTAGGACTCACATTAACAGATTTAGTGCTCTAGGACTCTCATTACGAGATTCAGTGCTCTAGGACTGTCATTAAGCGATTCAGTGCTCAAGGACTCACATTAACAGATTTAGTGCTCTAGGACTCTCATTAAGCGATTCAGTGCTCTAGGACTCACATTAACAGATTTAGTGCTCTAGGTCTCACATTAACAGATTTAGTGCTCTAGGACTCTCATTAAGCGATTCAGTGCTCTAGGACTCACATTAACAGATTTAGTGCTCTAGGTCTCTCATTAAGAGATTCAGTGCTCTAGGACTCTCAGTAAGAGATTCAGTGCTCTAGGACTCTCATTATAGGAGAGTGGGTTTTTCTTCTTTTCTTTTTAAGATCGGGGTAAAAAATTAGCAACATTTAACATTAATTTTCAAATTTGCTTACATCATGCCGTGATTAAAAGAAATAATATTAGCATTTTATAACTTTCATACAGTTTTTTAATCACCCCATCTTAGGTAATTGTCAAACTATTAACATTCTACTAGCTTGAAAATACTTGAGAATAATTTAGGCGTCAAACATGTTGACAGGCTGACGAACCAGATCTTTTACATCGAAACTATTGATTTCAAATGAAACAAAAAAAGAGACCGCGTGTTACACACTGCACGTGTCTCGTATAGATAGTTCGACCCTTCCCCTCCCTCCCTCCACCCCCACCTCCCCAAATCACTGTATTATATCGAGTGTTTGGGACTTTGAACAAGAATCAATTGACACTTCGAAAAGAATAAATTACTATCTTCCTTCTTTATCATTATTCCTTTCTCTGACACTCTTCTCTTTCTCTCTCTCTCTCTCTCTCTCTCTCTCTCTCTCTCTCTCTCTCTCTCTCTCTCTCTCTCTCTCTCTCTCTCTCTCTCTCTCTCTCTCTTTATTATATTATATATATACATATATCGTTCTTTCTTTCTCTCATTCTATCTTTCTATTTCTCTCTCCACTTTTCCTATCATATCTCTTTATCTCCCCTCCCCCCTATTCCCTCTATCTCTCTTTCTCTCTTTGTTTTTCTTTCTCTCTTATTTTTTTACTTTTCACTTTTCGATTCCTTAAACATTATTTCTTTAGTTTTCAATTTTTTTCTCAGTAGCCCTAGTTTCAACACAACCGTAAAATATTCATATGTTCCTCTAAGCTCGTGCAAGGTCATTGACACTGTGGCAGAATATAAAACTTGTGCACAGGTTTGAGTTTATTTCCCTCTTACATATACTTGGTAATATGAAATTGTTGTTTAAGGAAGCTGATAAGAGGAAACTTATAGAAACTTTTTCTATAAAGCCATCACAAAAGTAACGGTAGATTTTTTTTTTTATACGAGCTGTTCACTGTCCATTTTACTCAACACTCAACACATTTTACCGTTACATAGCTTTTTTATGTGAAGCTTTTTTTTTTTTTTTTTTTTGGCTTTTTCATTGTCTGAGATCACTTCGCAGTGGGAAAACTATTTCAATCAAGAAAACAAATCAGCCCAATAAAACGACTAAAAATGGGTTTGTGCGTTTGTGTTTTTTTCCTGCTTTTGCCATGTTTCTAAACTCAACCCACACCATCTGCCTTAGGTCCAGCAGTAACCCAGCAACAAAAATCTCTGTGGTTATCGGTATTACCATGGGTAGAAAGCAATATTATTCTCTGTGGTTATCGGTATTACCACGGGTAGAAAGCAATATTAATCTCTGTAGTTATCGGTATTACCACGGGTAGAAAGCAATATTAATCTCTGTAGTTATCGATATTACCGCGGGTAGAAAGCAATATTAATCTCTGTAGTTATCGATATTACCACGGGTAGAAAGCAATATTAATCTCTGTAGTTACTGGTATTACCACGGGTAAAATGCAATAGTAATCTCTGTAGTTATCGATATTACCACGGGTAGAATGCAACATTAATATCTGTAGTTATCGATATTACCGCAGGTAGAATGCAATATTAATCTCTGAAATTATCGATATTACCGCGGGTAGAATGCAATATTAAAATCTGTAGTTATCGGTATTATCACGGGTAGAAAGCAACATTAATCTCTGTGGTTATTGCCTTTTAACAGGGTAGAAAGCATTATTAAACTCTGTGATTATTTGCATTACTACGTCACTCAATTCGGTTATTGACTCTTTATTACTTTTTGCCCATATATCGGCTCACTCATATTGGCTATATATTTCATTGCTCCTTCTAATTAAGAAAATTAACTCAGTCCAAACCCATAGAATAATGAAGGAGGTAAAGAGCTAAGAGAGTTTTGGGTTTTGCAAGAAAAGGCTTCGCTATGATCTGAATTCACAACTCCTAGCTCTGAACTTTAAAGCTTGATTGGAAGATCAATCTAGGGCTCACCATGTTTCATGATTTGCACAATCGAAGTAACAGATGGCATTAACTGTGGGGTTAACAGGTTGTAAAATTGACACCTTTAGCTGCAATAAACTGATTTTTTTCATATTCTTAAGAAATTAAAATCATTAGAGTTTGAGCTTTGCATTATCTGTGGAGCCACAATTTATCCTGCCCTCCCTTAAAATCCCTAGGAGCCTTGCAAAAATTATATAAAATCACTTTTGTTGCAAGTGAAGTTAATGATACCTGTTGCTTCTCCAGCAAATGTTCACAGAAGTCTTGAAATAAGAAACAGCTAGTTGTGTTTCGTCTTCCACCTACCGTGACTATATCACCAATCACTAGCTGTACCCTAATAAAATTAATTTACAGCTTGTTGAAAATTAATCATTTGGGATGCCATAGTTTCTTTAGGAAGTCACCATTTTTTTAACGAGTAATACACAGATTTTTTTCTCGAATATTTCGACATATACATAAAGATAAGAGCAATAGAGGAAGAATGATTTTCAATTGCAAAATTGAAAATAAAAAAAGTGATTAAAACCAGGCCCAATAATTTGAGCTATGTCGACATGTCATTGTATATCATAGCGTGGACAAGCAGACAGACACAATGATGTAAAGTAATCAATATTTTAAATATATCGCTTGGATACAAAAAATCGACTGTTACAGAGGCATTTAAATGTTCATTCGAAATTTGTGAATTTTCTTCTTCTTCTTCTTCTTCTTCTTCTTCTTCTTCTTCTTCTTCTTCTTCTTCTTCTTCTTCTTCTTCTT
The DNA here is from genome assembly GCA_033675545.1 of Elysia crispata. Taxonomy (NCBI): domain Eukaryota; kingdom Metazoa; phylum Mollusca; class Gastropoda; family Plakobranchidae; genus Elysia; species Elysia crispata. The sequence goes on along the minus strand of JAWDGP010007744.1, from coordinate 246,445 downwards.
CTTCTTCTTCTTCTTCTTCTTCTTCTTCTTCTTCTTCTTCTTCTTCTTCTTCTTCTTCTTCTTCTTCTTCTTCTTCTTCTTCTTCTTCTTCTTCTTCTTCTTCTTCTTCTTCTTCTTCTTCTTCTTCTTCTTCTTCTTCTTCTTCTTCTTCTTCTTCTTCTTCTTCTTCTTCTTCTTCTTCTTCTTCTTCTTCTTCTTCTTCTTCTTCTTCTTCTTCTTCTTCTTCTTCTTCTTCTTCTTCTTCTTCTTCTTCTTCTTCTTCTTCTTCTTCTTCTTCTTCTTCTTCTTCTTCTTCTTCTTCTTCTTCTTCTTCTTCTTCTTCTTCTTCTTCTTCTTCTTCTTCTTCTTCTTCTTCTTCTTCTTCTTCTTCTTCTTCTTCTTCTTCTTCTTCTTCTTCTTCTTCTTCTTCTTCTTCTTCTTCTTCTTCTTCTTCTTCTTCTTCTTCTTCTTCTTCTTCTTCTTCTTCTTCTTCTTCTTCTTCTTATTATTATTATTATTATTATTATTATTATTATTATTATTATTATTATTATTATTATTATTATTATTATTATTATTATTATTATTATTATTTTTCGTTTTCTTCTTCTTCTTATCCTTCTTCTTCTTTACCCCTTCTCTTCCTTATTCGCTCTTCTCTCTTCCTTTCTTTCCTGCTTTGTTTATATATGTCCTCCCCAAGCCACAACCCTGTAATGCCCCGGCCACTTGTTGCCTCCCGCCAAGACCAGGTTTTCAAATGTTGACCACACCTGAAAACATGATCCTCTCGACACCCCTAACAATAAGCAAGTAAATGTTTTGTAGCTTATATTCTTCCACCAATAATTCGATCAGCTATTCGCGTCAAATTAAGGTCATATGAATCATCTCAACACCTGTGTGAAAGAAGGCAAATAAAAAAATACAGGTCTTTTTAACTATGTAAACAACCCCTCATACTCTCATTAAGTTATGTTTGTTGCTGGTATTTATCCGTTTTTATTTTCTTTGTATCCAAAAATTTTTAAATGGCCTATAACTTTTCTTTTTTGTTATACTGAATGAGGTTTCACAGTTAGTATGACTTTATGAGCTTGATAAAAACCTCTAATCTTTAGTGACGGTTCTTGATTGTAAACTTTGTATTATGGTTTCAAAGTGGTGCATTGAAGATAAGAAATTCACCCAAGCAGTCATGCGGTGAAAATAAGAAACTCATCCAAGCATGGATCCTCTTAGCGAACATGAACATTAGGGATTTAATTGGCTCAAACCAGAAATAGCAGAAGAACTGTGCTGCTTTGTGAAAAGGAGAGAGAGAGAGAGAGAGAGAGAGAGAGAGAGAGAGAGAGAGAGAGAGAGAGAGAGAGACAGAGAGAGAGAGACAGACAGACAGAGAGAGACAGAGAGAGAGACAGAGACAGAGAGAGAGAGACAGAGAGAGAGAGAGGCAGAGACAGAGAGACAGAGAGAGGTACAACAAGAGATAATTATGTGCATCCTAATACTCTAGTAAATTTACAACACCAAAAACTCTGTGGTATGGTCAAAACATCTTAAAACATAACAATACTCGTATTTTCTCACCTGTCACTAGATTCCTAGTTATGTTATACTGTGCTCCAAACCACGAATATACATTTTCATTTTATGTAGATAGGTATGTGAGTGTGTTCATCATTTTCATGTGTGTGAGTGTCTCTCTCTCTCTCTCTCTCTCTCTCTCTCTCTCTCTCTCTCTCTCTCTCTCTCTCTCTCTCTCTCTCTCTCTCTCTCTCTCTCTCTCTCTCTCTCTCTCTCTCTCTCTCTCTCTCTCTCTCTCTCTCTCTCTCTCTCTCTCTCTCTCTCTCTCTTCATGTTCTTTGTTTTCTTTGGCGGTTTTAAATTAGATCTAGGTTTGTGACTGAGTTTTCTATTTTTTATGTCTTATTTACAATCACTTGCATCTTTAGAACCTTAGGTCTAGGTGCAGCCTTTATCATTCTCTGGCTGCCTTCTAAGTAAATGTCTGGCCCTGTCTGTCTGTCTGTCTGTCTGTCTGTCTGTCTCTCTCTCTCTCTCTCTCTCTCTCTCTCTCTCTCTCTCTCTGTCTCTGTCTCTGTCTCTCTCTCTCTGTCTCTCTCTCTGTCTCTCTCTCTGTCTCTCTCTCTCTGTCTCTCTCTCTCTCTCTCTCTCTCTCTCTCTCTCTCTCTCTCTCTCTCTCTCTCTCTCTCTCTCTCTCTCTCTCTCTCTCTCTCTCTCTCTCTCTCTCTCTCTCTCTCTCTCTCTCTCTCTCTCTCTGTCTCTCTCTCTCTCTCTCTCTCTCTCTCTCTCTCTCTCTGTCTCTCTCTCTGTCTCTCTCTCTCTGTCTCTCTCTCTCTCTGTCTCTCTCTCTCTCTCTCTCTGTCTCTCTCTCTCTCTCTCTCTCTCTCTCTCTCTCTCTCTCTCTCTCTCTCTCTCTCTCTCTCTCTCTCTCTCTCCCTCTCTCTCTCTCTCTTTTCTATCTTGTTTTTTTTTCCAGGTATGTTTTTCTTCCCATAAATGTGTTTTAAAGCAAATCATGCAGATGTTGGGGAGATAGGTTTATATAATTCAGCTAGAGATTTCGATAGATTCAAAATTAAACCAGGCTTCCGTCTCTCGTTGAAGTATGCTTACGATATGTCCGGACCAATCTCTAGGCAGTTATTAAAAATAATAAAATAAGTAAATGAAAACCAACGTTAATAAACGAAACAAAAACTATATAAACGTTCATAGGTTCCGTCCTTTTCCCCTCCACATATTCTCCGCGATTAACTCTGAACAACCCATAGATCTAAACTGCTACGCTTTAGAGTGGGCTAGAATTTTCAGCCTCCACGATTAACTCTGAACAACCCATAGATCTAAACTGCTACGCTTTAGAGTGGGCTAGAATTTTCAGCCTCCACGATTAACTCTGAACAACCCATAGAACTAAACTGCTACGCTTTAGAGTGGGCTAGAATTTTCAGCCTCCACGATTAACTCTGAACAACCCATAGATCTTAACTGCTACGCTTTAGAGTGGGCTAGAATTTTCAGCCTCCACGATTAACTCTGAACAACCCATAGATCTTAACTGCTACGCTTTAGAGTGGGCTAGAATTTTCAGCCTCCACGATTAACTCTGAACAACCCATAGATCTAAACTGCTACGCTTTAGAGTGGGCTAGAATTTTCAGCCTCCACGATTATATATGTCAAGTCGGTGTCTGTGCCCATGTTACCTGCTGGCCAGGTGATCATTTCTATAAACAAATGCGAAGAAGTAAGTGATGCCTAGCCGCGCATCCTTAGGAATTTTTTTGCGGAAATTCATAGCCTCCTTTTCGGCGTTGAAAAGAATCTTAAAATAGACTTAGAAAGTAGAAGTCTAAGAGTTTCTGTTATATTATATAAAAGTGACACTACCAAGAATCAAATTTCGAACTACCGTTATTATCATAATATTATTATTCATGTTACGGGGGTATTTCGACCGTAGGCATATGCCTATGTTTTTATCGTCAGATAACCAATGTTTACATCTAAAAACTGCCTTCAATGAACCATAGCTCAAGCCTAAACTTAAATTTAAACCTTTGACTTCGTATCAACCGTAAATTGGTAGTCGATTCAGTTTTGTTTTGTTTGGTTTTTTATTTGTTGTTTTTGTTTGTTGTTGTTTTTTTTTTCTTGTTGTTTTTTTGCGAATCTACATTTAGTATAATAGTCATCGCTTCTGTTGTCAGTTGGTGTTTGGGCAGCAAACTGATCTTTTGTATGAAAGTTTTCATTCTCACAGCATAAGAGTATCCTGCACTGTGAGCTGGATGAATTAAGGAGATTTATTATTCTGGTTTATCTAAGCGAATTAACACACAGTAGCTTTCGGCGCCTCTTTTACAATATAGACTTGTGATCTTCAGATCTACGATGGTTTATATTTAGCAAAGTCTCTTGGAACTTGTAAAAATGTCTTGGTTTTCGATAATTCCGGTGAACTCTGCAGTGATTGGTGGATGTTTACGTGGCGAACACAAGGATCTTCCAGTTACCCTACCCCCTTCGCTATCACCACCCCTCTGGCCATCTCTGTGTTCAGCAGTGAGACCAGATGGTAGGGCGGATCAACATTATATTGACGCCCTGGCAAAGGTTTCATATCACAATCAATCATTCGATCGAAATGCTTCATCTTGAGGTGAGGACATTTAAAAAAGAAAAGAAAAGAAAATCCATTACCTTCTGAAAACCTAAATATGTGCCCTATCCATTGTAAAATTTTTATGGAAGATAAATTGTCACATTATTTTATTCCATAGAGAAGAGCATAAAAAAAAACAGGTGGTTCGCTAAAAACAATAAAAGCTTTCAGCCGGTACAAGGAAACAAAAGTTTTTGTAACAAACCAGTCATAAGTACGTGTTATTAGTTATGATTTCTAACAACATGTGGCATCTTCGTGTATTGGGGCCCAGGTAAGAGGCTCTAGTTTTATTACGTCTATGTATGTGTTGATAAAAATTGTATACAAGTTCAAAAAGTGTCCTTCATAGACACATGACGAGTAGATTTATGTTACCCGTGTTGGAAACGTTTACCCTGTTTCGATGAGGCAGCTATTTCGAATCTCTCTTTCTCTCTCTCTCTGTGTGACCGTGGTTTCCACAACAAAATAGCTTTCAAGTAACAAAATATGATCCGTGCAAAAAGTTTACAACCAGACTTTTCAAGTGCAATTCAGACATAACGGTTAGGATGCTTTTAAATATGTGTCCTTTTAATTTGATACTATGCATACTTGGGTTAAAAATTAGCTCGGCTATTATAAAATCGTTTGCTTTATCGTAGAGTACAAATTTCGTGTCAGATTTCTAAAAGGCCCTATAAGTCTTAGTCAAGATGCGTTGTGGTTGATAGATCAGATTCAGGCAGAGGATATTTCCCGGAGCAGCGATTGAGTTGAGTTCGGTTGAGTTCGACATCGGATGTTTAAATCGAAGATCTAGACAGGACACAGCTTAGCAAAGATGATCAGGGCAGATTGGTTCCTGACTTATTGCAGCTTCATGTTGCCATTCTATGAAACACAGCCTGTAATTATCTTATACTAGCCTCAACACCACAGGGAACCATTACGTGAAGTATCTAAACTCTATTTTCTTTTGAAATAAACTTTAAACCTCTGGAAAACCGTTTGGTGATGGCCATAACTATAACCATCTACACCGTCAAGACAGACGAATTTGCGACACTTTTTAAAATATTCACAGTATAGAATTGCTGAAGATAGTGCCGATGGAGTCGAGGTTTTTTTGACACGTTATCTGCGTAGGCCTTTTGATTGTTTCACTTACAGAATCTACCGGGTAACTTTTTTTTTCTCAGATTTTGTTCTAAACCTGTATTATTTCCGGTATTTAATCATTAAGAGGAACATTAAGAACAGTAACAGTTCACGACTTTTGTAAGTTTCGAATCGATCTATAAAACCGTTTAAATACTGATTATCTTGAAGTTAACATAAATGGACCGATAGGATTTCATGCTAGGCAGTGCGCCCCTCAGGACATTTTTTTGTTGAAATCCACAATAATAAGCTTTTAAAAGGGTCTTAAAATAGAGTAGAAAGCACAGAAAAAGCTCATTGTCCGCTTTGGTAGGCAGTGTAGACGACTGTCACTGTTTATTTTCATACCCAGAAGCAATGACTATTATGTGATGACCCAAGATACTGTAATGAAGCATCCACCATGAAAGTAATTTAGCAGTAAGGCACAAAACTTTTGAATTTGCATTTCACAAAGAATCTCAATAAACGACTTCAAAAACTGTTTCTTTTTCAACCAAAAAAGATTTAAGCGATTACTTTGGGAATTTTTTTGAGTATCGACATTGATAATTTCATCTTTTTAAGGTTATTTCTGTTTTGTGATAAGATCTAGACTCTCGACTTAGATCTGACGTTAAGAACTAGGAACAGCTCTTCTCCGTCACAATGGCGAAGCGTCTAGTCATTGTCAGGTGCGCAGAGAATGGGATAGATAAATATCATTGGATGATGTTAAGAAGTCGGTTCGGCCAAAAGCTAAAACCTTCCCACTCACAGGGACTTCAGTATTAGCTTGCTGTTAAGACCTAGCCTCTGTACTAGGTCTAGCTAGAACAAGCCATGTTCTGATCCGATAGCGAAATCTTGGTATTGTCAGTCCACTGCGGAGATATCCGAAACTCTCAGAACTCGGTATACAGTAAGAAATAAATATTTTTTAAATTCAAATTTATTTACAGATTATCATTAAGATTTAAATAACTACGCGACTAAGAATTCCTGCAAGGCAGTGCACATTTATGCACTTAATACAAAAATTCACAACTTTCTATTCAAATAGAGTAACAGATTGATGGCGATCATTGTCACCATATAAGACTCTGCCGGAGAGCATCACTACAAACCTGGTTCCTGTCATAATAGTCTAAGAGAGTTTTGGTAATAAATGCTTTGTTTTACTTTCTCCTCAAGCCCAACATAGATGTGTCACATAAAACGTTCTGGCTTCCATTATTTTTAAAATAGCTGAGACGGATATCGCTTCAACAGCTTTTGAATTCTCAGAATAATTGACTTTGGAACCGAAAATCTCAACTCAAAATACCATGAATTGCAACAACGCGCTAACATTGTGTGGAAGGAACAAGTTGGTACCCCTGTTGGCGTTACTTGCAACTGGACTGATATGGTCGCTGCTGTTACAGTCAGCAGCATTCGTCACTCCAATACCCCAGAGCACAAAGTCTGTTGATCAGGAAGACAACCAGGTACATTTTTTCAGGTAAGCTGAACTTACTACTTTTTCTTGAATTTTTTTTTAATCTTCCAATATTTTATCTTCCATTATTTTCGTTCCCTCTTGTTTTTTTTTTCTTTTTTCTCTCTCTCCACCTCTCTTTTTCTCTCCCCCTCCTCTATTCCTCTCTCTCTCTTTCTCTTTCTCTCTTTCTTTTCTCTCTCTCCATCTCTCTCTCTCTCTCTCTCTCTCTCTCTCTCTCTCTGCCTCTCTGACTTTCTCTTACTTAAGTAAAGTAAACCAAAACCTTTAAGTCTTACGCAACTCAATAGATTATAATTATACTAAAATGACTTATCCGCATCAGAGTTTAACCCAAAATCTAAGTGAAGTGCCTTCGTCTATGACACAGTATCATGAATAGAGGGGAAAAAAACATGTCATAATTTTTATTAAATTTTATATTCCTGCAGCCATTCTAAATTTCAAGAAGTGTTTATGAACCTAAAACAAGAAAACTTTACATAACTTGCGACTTTCCATTCAAAGCGATGATCTTTTATTTAAAAATGGATAACATCAGGTCATGTTTTCAAGAACAAAATATATGGAGATAAATATTAATGTTTCGCAGTGCAGTCTTATAATTACAATGGGTTGTTTTTTTTTTGTTTTTTTTTTTTTGGTCAAGTTTGGCCTACTGATCTTTTAAGAAAATTATGCTGATGCTACGACAGTTTAATGAATTCTAGGCATTCTGATTGTTTTTTTTTTAATTTGATATTTATATCTCTGTCATAACCATATGATTTGAAAACAAAACAGCTTACTGTAATACAATCTTGCGAAAAGCGGCTGAAATGTGCAGCGACACGTTAATAGTTTTATAAGGTTAAACCCATTATGTGGCAAGCTAGGAAACAAAATTGTCAACTGGACAAAAAGCACTGTAATTTAAACGTAAATTAGGCTTCTAGCTATGAAATGAAAAAAAAACATCATTGTTTTATATCTCAATAAATATTATCTAAGTATTCACAAACATCAATGAGTATTGTATTTCATAACTAAAGTCATGTAAGTGCAGCTTGTTGACATGCAAGACGTGGTAATATTAATCCTGTGAAAACCTGAACTGGCAACATGTCTCCTTGTCTCCTTGTCTTTCCCTTCTTTCACCTCTTTAACTCCATTTATAGCGTACCCTCTTTCTTTGTTAATCTTTGCTTCCCTTGCTCTCCGTCTCTGCTTCTGTATTTCTCTACCTCTTTTTCTCTGTGCTTCTCTTTCTCTCTCTCTCTCTCTCTCTCTCTCTCTCTCTCTCTCTCTCTCTCTCTCTCTCTCTCTCTCTCTCTCTCTCTTTCTTTTTCCCTCTCTCTCTTTTTTCAGTAAATCTATCTCCGTCATTGTCTTTATTTCTCTTTGTGTAACAATTCCGTCTCTCTCTGTCTTTCTGTTTATCTCATAGTGTCTCTGTCTCTGTCTGTCTGTCTCTGTCTCTGTCTTGCTCTCTCTCTCTCTCTCTCTCTCTCTCTCTCTCTCTCTCTCTCTCTCTCTCTCTCTCTCTCTCTCTCTCTCTCTCTCTCTCTCTCTTGTCACCCCCCCCCCCCACCCTCCATTTTTCCCATTGGTGATGTTAATCCTCTCACACGCCTCCTGTTTTTATTTCCACCAGTATTCCAACATCACTCCCGCCGTCACCAGCACCATCAAAAAGACAACCACTACTACCAACACCAACACCTCCAACACCACCAACAACAACATCACTAGAGGTCGAATCATCAAAAACATCTAAACCAGCAGCAACAGCAACTAAGCCTAAACAACCCAAAGCAAAATCTCCACCAGTGGTACGAAAGCCTCCTAAGTCGGCTGAGTCTTTAAGAACGTTCAAGATTTTCAACGCTCACCCGTCCCCATGGCACACGTTCAACTTCTCAGAGTGTCCCTACTCCAGGTGTGTGATGACCAGCAAACCACTGCAAGCTGACCTGATCATGGCCCAGGCGGCCAAACTGAAGAACTATCCCCTTCCCCCCCGCAAACCGGGGGCTTTGTAAGTGTCTGGTGAGGGGGGGGGGGGGGAGAGTTATAAATTTATGCGCAAGTTTGAGAAAATTGAGAATAGTGACAGTTTGTTTGATTGATTGATTGATTAACTGATTGATTCAATGGTTGGCTGATTGATTGATTGATTGAATCGTTGGCTGGTTGATTGAATGGTTGGCTGTTTGCTTGCTTGCTTGATTGATTGATTGACTGATTGATGGCTGATTGATTGAATGTATATTTACTTGATGAATATTGATGGATTGATTTGTTGATTAATTATTTGAGACTGTGAGATATATTCCACTGATAAGGAAAAAAGATCATTTTCAAACTAGATGCGCTCAGAAACTAAACATTATACAGATTATGAAAATCGAATCGTAAAATTCCACTCGAATAAGTGTTTCAAAGGAGGAGAAATTTCATGCATAATTTTTTGTGATGTAATGTAAGCGCAGGAACGATTCATACTTTGTCATAATAGAACTGAATTTTCAAGGGGGGAAAAAAATTCTTTTGAGGACTAGGTTTGTTATCTCAATAAATATTGTCGAGTTATTTCCATGTATTTTGATATGTCCTTTTGAGACCAACACAACAAGGCAATTGAGAAAAAATTAATCACTTGAGGTGTCTAAATTAGAAAAATAAGCTTTATCTTGAATTCCTTTACCCTAAATTGAACCCGCAATTTTTTAGGTTATTGCGAACGACCATAATATGGAAACCAAATATTGCATGCAAATTATATTTTAAAAACGATATCTGATGAAAGTTGAAGAGAAAAAAAAAACAGAAATAATTAGCAATAGCTGGTTAATTGTACAAATCCAGACGTCAAAGATTTATCCATCTTTTGAGTTTTTCAAATAAAATCTGGTTGTCCTCGTTAAAAATATGTTCTGGTATTGATCTAGCTAAAATTGAAGTAATGAACTTTAGTGTTTTCACATTTTAAAAGAATGTATCAAATCCTGCTTGGATATCAAACACACATCCATCTCTCATGGGGTATTCGCCCCGAATGTTCCAAACTATTCTCTTCAAAATTCACTGGTTTAGTGGCGCTGCACAAACACTCATGTATTTGTATCTCGATTTTCTCAGGAGACGTTTTTGTTCCCCAAAATTTTCAAGCTAAACGGTTTTAATAATCGTTGTTGTTTTTATTTTTGTCTTTTTTTTGTTTTTGTTTTTTGTTTTGTTTTGTTGTTTGTTTGTTGTTGTTTTTTTGTTTGTTTTTTTGGGTGTTTTTTTTTGGGGGGGTGTTTTTATTTTGTTTTGTTTTTTGTTTTGATCGGGCGATTCATTCGTTTCCCATGTCCTCCTTGTCGCAGCTCTACCTCGAAGAGTGCCATCACTGTGAGGTTGGAGTGATCGCTCTCAGATCAGCTAGTATCGTTTTTGCGGGTTCGAGCCCAACACCGCCATTAGGGGAGTTTAGGACCTTTACTTCTCAGTTTCGCCCGCTTGAGAAAGCCTTATATCATCTGGTTATCGACAGTCTATATCAAAGAACCAACAAATTATCCCAACATAAAAGCAATCCGATGTATCTATGTATTAATATACTAGAGACTTGTAACTGCTACATCGCATGCGTCCCAGGTTGTTGATGTATACCAAAGAGCCGCCAACGTTCAAGAGGTTCCGTCACCTGAACAGGACTGATCTGATGGGAACCGTCAACTGGACACGCACTGTCTTCAGAGATTCAACCTTCAGAGCGTTCTACGGCAGAATTGTTAGTCGGAGTAACGAGCCGGACAAAGATTACGGTGAGTTGGATAAACAAGAACGTTATTGGGAGGAGTGCGGCAAACAGAGATGGCGGTGAGTTAATTAACTTAGAAAAACGTGTAGAGGGACGCGGTGGGTAAAGATCAAGATGAGTCAGATAAGTCAGAAAGTTATTGATAGGGACGGGGCGGTAAAGATCAAGATGAGTCAGATAAGTCAGAAAGTTATTGAGAGGGACGCGGCGGGTAAAGATCAAGATGAGTCAGATAAGTCAGAAAGTTATTGAGAGGGACGCGGCGGGTAAAGATCAAGATGAGTCAGATAAGTCAGAAAGTTATTGAGAGGGACGCGGCGGATAAAGATCAAGATGAGTCAGATAAGTCAGAAAGTTATTGAGAGGGACGGGGCGGGTAAAGATCAAGATGAGTCAGATAAGTCAGAAAGTTATTGAGAGGGACGCGGCGGATAAAGATCAAGATGAGTCAGATAAGTCAGAAAGTTATTGATAGGGTCGCGGCGGATAAAGATCAAGATGAGTCAGATAAGTCGGAAAGTTATTGAGAGGGACACGGCGGATATCAAGATGAGTCAGATAAGTCAGAAAGTTATTGAGAGGGACGGGGCGGGTAAAGATCAAGATGAGTCAGATAAGTCAGAAAGTTATCGAGAGGGACGCGGCGGGTAAAGATCAAGGTGAGTCAAATAAGTCAGAAAGTTATTGAGAGGGACGCGGCGGGTAAAGATCAAGGTGAGTCAAATAAGTCAGAAAGTTATTGAGAGGGACGCGGCGGGTAAAGATCAAGATGAGTCAGATAAGTCAGAAAGTTATTGAGAGGGACGCGGCGGATATCAAGATGAGTCAGATAAGTCAGAAAGTTATTGAGAGGGACGCGGCGGGTAAAGATCAAGATGAGTCAGATAAGTCAGAAAGTTATTGAGAGGGACGCGGCGGGTAAAGATCAAGATAAGTCATATAAGTCAGAAAGTTATTGAGAGGGACGCGGCGGATAAAGATCAAGATAAGTCAGATAAGTCAAAAAGTTATTGAGAGGGACGCGGCGGGTAAAGATCAAGATGAGTCAGATAAGTCAGAAAGTTATTGAGAGGGACGCGGCGGGTAAAGATCAAGATGAGTCAGATAAGTCAGAAAGTTATTGAGAGGGACGCGGCGGGTAAAGATCAAGATAAGTCAGATAAGTCAGAAAGTTATTGAGAGGGACGCGGCGGATAAAGATCAAGATGAGTCAGATAAGTCAGAAAGTTATTGAGAGGGACGCGGCGGATAAAGATCAAGATAAGTCAGATAAGTCAGAAAGTTATTGAGAGGGACGCGGCGGGTAAAGATCAAGATGAGTCAGATAAGTCAGAAAGTTATTGAGAGGGACGCGGCGGGTAAAGATCAAGATGAGTCAGATAAGTCAGAAAGTTATTGAGAGGGACGCGGCGGGTAAAGATCAAGATGAGTCAGATAAGTCAGAAAGTTATTGAGAGGGACGCGGCGGGTAAAGATCAAGATGAGTCAGATAAGTCAGAAAGTTATTGAGAGGGACGCGGCGGATAAAGATCAAGATAAGTCAGATAAGTCAGAAAGTTATTGAGAGGGACGCGGCGGGTAAAGATCAAGATGAGTCAGATAAGTCAGAAAGTTATTGAGAGGGACGCGGCGGGTAAAGATCAAGATGAGTCAGATAAGTCAGAAAGTTATTGAGAGGGACGCGTCGGGTAAAGATCAAGATAAGTCAGATAAGTCAGAAAGTTATTGAGAGGGACGGGGCGGGTAAAGATCAAGATGAGTCAGATAAGTCAGAAAGTTATTGAGAGGGACGCGGCGGGTAAAGATCAAGATGAGTCAGATAAGTCAGAAAGTTATTGAGAGGGACGCGGCGGGTAAAGATCAAGATGAGTCAGATAAGTCAGAAAGTTATTGAGAGGGACGGGGCGGGTAAAGATCAAGATGAGTCAGATAAGTCAGAAAGTTATTGAGAGGGACGCGGCGGGTAAAGGTGGTGATTAATTTCGCTAGGAAAGCTATTAAGATAGATGCACTTTCTATGATTACAGTGAGTAAAATTGTGTACACAGTTATTTAGAGATCGTGCCATAAAATGAATATTAAGTTAAAAACGGCATAATATGATTAGAAAGAAATCATTATACTGTTTATATGATTACCAATACAGGAAAGTGTAGATTGCTAGCCATGTTTTCAAGACATGTTCTTGTAGTTTTATTATTATTATTATTATTATTATTATTATTATTATTATTATTATTATTATTATTATTATTATTATTATTATTATTATTATTATTATTATTACTATTTTACAATTGCTATTGCACGTATTTTTATCACTATTGTTTAAAAAGTATTTTGGGAGGACTTGATTGGAACAGGTATTATTTACTACCAACTGCTCCCCACTAAACATTCAATTCACGGTTTGCATGTTGGGTGTTAACAACACAGGAGTAATTTTACTTGCTCTGGCGTAATGAAAGACTTGTTCTCACGTTACAAACATTTGCCAAGCACGCTAGATCTGATGGCTTCGAAATGAATGAATTCGCGGGCATTAGGTAAATCTTACGAGCCATGTGGTCTTTTTCAATGACCTGGTTAGAAGAAATGATAGCGTAAGCACGTTGGAAGTTGTGGAAAAGTTGAGGGAGTCTAGATCCATCCAGATGCGTCGTCTTGAACTACTGCTAAATATTTCAGAATTTATCTCAGCTTCAAGTAACCCTCGAAAAGTTTGCTGTACATGTTACAACTGTATTCACAGGTACAACTTCACAATTTTTTTTCAATAAGGATAATCTTTTCATTGTGTTTTCGTCCTATCTTGCTTCAGACGAGATTTTCCGAGAGAAACACCTCAAGGTTGCTTGGTTTGTGAGTCACTGTGAAACTCAGAGCAAACGTGAGGACTATGTGGCTCGACTGGCGAAAGTCATTCAAGTGGACATCTTTGGGGCGTGTGGCAAGATGGCCTGCGGCAAATACGGGTTTGAAATGGGCGGGCAGAAGGAAAGCTGTATGGACATGCTCAGTCGAGATTATAAGTACGCTATTGTTTTAAGTGAAGGAAGTGGTGGGAAAAAAACTTTTTGAAGGCTAGGAATTTATAACTTACCTGCTGCTCTTTCTTTCTTTCTTTCTTCTGTATTTTTCAAACTTTAGTCTTGCAATGTAGCCGACACTAGATAGATTATTGATCAACTTCGATCATTTTATACAAATCTGCATCAACGATGTTTGGTACAATTTTTCGTTATGGTTATGTAAATATTTCGGATTTTATTAAAAAAAAAGTGGAAAAGAAAAACCATGGAGCTGCAAGCATGAGGAAGGAAATTATCGTAGCATTGGCTCCTACACATGTATTCATTGACATTAAGATCTGTAAATAAAAAGATTGGACAAAAAGCTGTACAGTGAAATCTGGATAACACCTCTGGGTCGAAAAAATTAGTTGATTTTATTAGGCAAGAGTTGACTTTAATCATAATATAAAGAGTTACAAAATAGGACTGCCAAAAGAGTTGTCTTCAAGCAAAATTTTCCCTTGAAGGTGTTGATTTTAAGTGGATCACACTGTACCTGAACTGTAAATTAACTACGGTTTCAAATTGTTGGTGTATCTAGTTTAGTTATGTCCTTTCTGAACGACACAGCGTCAAACTGTTGGTGTATCTAGTTCAGCTATGTCCTTTCTGAGCTACACAGCGTCAAACTGTTGGTCTATCTAGTTTAGTTATGTCCTTTCTGAGCGACATAGCGTCAAATTGTTGATGTATCTAGTTTAGTTATGTCCTTTCTGAGCGACACTGCGTCATATTGTTGATGTATCTAGTTTAGCTATGTCTTTTCTGAGCGACACAGCGTCAAACTGTTGGTGTATCTAGTTTAGTTATGTCCTTTCTGAGTGACACTGCGTCAAATTGTTAGTGTATCTAGTTTAGTTATGTCCTTTCTGAGCGACACTGCGTCAAACTGTTAGTGTATCTAGTTTAGTTATGTCCTTTCTGAGCGACACTGCGTCAAACTGTTAGTGTATCTAGTTTAGTTAAACTGCGTCAAACTGTTAGTGTATCTCGTTTAATTATGTCCTCTCTGAGAGTCACAGCGCATTCCTCAACTGAAAAATTTCGAACTCTGCACAAAGAAGAGATTTTAAAGAAAAATAGCCCTGTTTGAAAAATAAAAATATATCAACCAATGAAGTTATTCAGGAGCTCATTGGTTTCTTAAACCCTTTATGCAGCAGATGCTGTTGAAAGTCAAAACTGTTCGAGCCCTTCCGACTGAACCAGATCATCTTTGGCTTTTAATTTCCGATAACCTTAAGACCTACAAGGGTTACAGGCATGATTATTAAATTGATCCGAAAACTTTTAAGATAGATAAAAAATTATATATAAATTATTTTATAGGACGAAATCCCTAATTATCTTCGAAATTGTGTCGGTAATGACTAATATTTTTTTTAAAAAGATTGATTTCTACAAAAAAAGGGTCCATTTTCTATCAGAAAACCTTTTTTATAAATGACTTCATAAAAAGAAATTGATAATAATTTCCCAGGCCCTAAATTTTCTTATTTTTACTAGCCTAGATGCTCTTACATGCTCTTACATTTGATCTTCTAAACACGACATACTGATTATCAGATTGACTGCCTGGTTGATTATTTGGATTAGAATCGATGGATCACTTTAATCAGTAACTAAAGGATTTTATGACAAAACGAGCTATACAATCTTTTAAAAAAGCTGAGGAAAAAAAGGTTATAAGCAGCGACTTTTTCCCTTATAAAATTTTGCATCTTATCACCCTTTACTGTGGTTTAGCACCTCTATCATCATCAGACACTGAATACCAAAAAGGGCCGAACAAGAAGTTTATTCTGACAACGTCAACACTGATCAACACTAGTGTTCTCACATTTGACCTAAATTTTTAAAATTGGATATGAAGCATTTTGTCACGGTATATCTACACCCAAATCATCTTATTTTCTTTTAATTTGAGATGTTGGTTGATTTTAACGGTTGATTCTAATGAAATAATTATTACTTTTACACATTTTTTTCATTTGTGCAAACTTTTGTTGATTTTCAGATTTTATATTTCTTTTGAGAACTCTATGTGTTCTGATTACGTCACGGAAAAGTTGTTCAACATGTATGAAGACGTTGACGTCATCCCTGTGGTCCGTGGTGGCGCCACCTATAGGTCTGTTTTGCTTTTACTTTACCTCTTTTGTTTTAACTTCATTGTAAAATCCTTAAGGAGCGAAGGTTCTATAATGGATAGGATAAGGATGAAAACTTCAGAAATTGTCTATGAAAACAAGCTCTATGTTCTTATAATTCCATTGCGCGCGATGATAATTAATAAAATGTATATTTTATGTCGGAACAAACTTTGTTTCCTTAGGAGTGGTCCTTTCTCAACAATATAACTTATACAGACCACAGAATAGAGATCACGCACAGAAGTACTAATAAGCCCTTCGGCATGTCCCGGGTATTGTCATAATTTACCGTTGTCTGTTTTGGTCAGAAAAGGATTAAACTTTTTTTTCCTTCTGTCAAATTAAAGCCATTATATTCTGATGAAATATTGTGAAGAAAAGGTTCTTAAAATTCGATAATGGGAAAATGTTCGTCATATTTACAATTTTTTGAAAGTTGGCAATAGCAGTCTTTGTTTCTATGATAAGATTAAGTACATTTGCAAATTAGAAGTAGATCTAAATCTAGATTAGGTCTACATCGAGATATATGTAAGTCTAGATCTTGATGTTTGTATTTTTGACTTGAGGGTGTGTATTACCTAATACATGTATTGTTCAGGAATAATTAGATCGAGGTCTTGAAAGGTTAAATTAAAGTAGACTGTATTTAATGGATGCAGATGAAGTATAATTTGTTTTCACTAGTGTGATTCTGAATAGGTAGAGTAACGCTTTCAAGAGGGTTACGAGGTAGTCTTGATAATTGGTTATTAGGATTTTGAAAGATTTTGATTAAAGTTACTTTATAAATATCTACATCTAGGACTAGTTTTAGGTCTAGATTTTAGATCTGCACGGGAAAATTTGACATCAGGTGCATTTTTACTTCGTAGTGCTTTATTTAGATACATATAAAGAGTAAATTTGTGGATGTATAACTTATGTGATTTTGTTTTTAAATGATAATAAAAGAAAATAGCACTTTGAGTAATCTCAAACGGGCTCAGTCTATAGAGGATTGGCATCGATTTCAGGCTGCAGTATTCGATAACTATTACAGTTCCTTGGTTGTTGTGCAATAGGAAGCCTTGAAAAGTGTTTTCTTAATTTCCAGTTGAAAATTTAACGATGCAAATTGTAAATATGTATATTTGGACCAGAAAAATGCTGGTAGAGTAAGTGTTATAAGCTTTTTGTCATGGGTAGGAAGCAATTTATGCCCAAAAAAATTATGGCGAACGATTTTAGAGACCACAGAAACGAAAATAAATATTTAGTGAAGTATATGTACATTAATTTGCTCAGACGGGGTGTCGGAGTTTTCTCTAGTTTGTGATATGGACTGTAGTTTTCCGTATCAACACACGTATAGCAAATCAGCTGCATTGAAACGAAACAAGAATTCTACTGAATAGAAGGGGTTTTTTTCAGTTTCCATTCCTATATTTTGCCCGACCTTTAAGGTAGGATCTTTGGTTAGTTTTGCGTCTCCTAAGTTTATCGAACGCGGCTCGTTAGATGGGATTTAACCTCAAACGAGTCAGCGCAACACTTTGCCGATTGAGTTAGTTCGCACCATCATGACTTTGCGACAACCTCCCTATTCTGGTGATACAGATTGTAATGCGTCTTCTCATACACTATGGGCTTTAGCTTTACAGCAAGGACTTCCTGTTCATCTTTCACCAGTCGTCCTCATCTCTCGATCATTTATCACCAAGTGCCTTTCAGAGAAACAAGCAAGGATTCCCCATCCATTTTACTAGCGGGACGGCCGGTCTCAATTGATGGTGCAGTTCAAATTTCAGTTGAAAGTTTTTGTCCTACTTCGTGTAAAGATTTTGGGAGTATTTCTGTAAAATGAACTGTATTTTTTTTCTTTTGTGTGTGTGTGTGTGTAGTAGTGGTAGTAGCAGTAATGAGTGCTACTGAAAAAAAAAGGTATCGATGAGTGCCTGATCCCTGACCACCGTTGTCGGGTGTTTGTTTATGATTGCCCTAGAGGTAGAGAAAAGGATGTTATGGCAACATAGGATGACGATAATGTTGATGGTGGTAATTCTGGGAAATATCATGAAAAAGACAGTGTTTGGATGATGACGACCATGAGGAAGAGAAAGAGCAGGTGAGGACAAATTGAAAAGCCAAGATAATAACCATGGTGCTAGCGATGATGATGGTGATAAATAATGTTGCCATGGCGATAGCAGTGATGACGGTAACAAATAATGTTGCCATGGTGATAGTATTGATGACGGTAACAAATAATGTTGCCATGGTGAGAGCGATGATGATGGTGACAAATAATGTTGCCATGGCGATAGCAGTGATGACGGTAACAAATAATGTTGCCATGGTGATAGCGATGATGGTAACAAATAATGTTGCCATGGTGATAGCGATGATGACGGTAACAAATAATGTTGCCATGGCGATAGCAGTGATGATGGTAACAAATAATGTTGCCATGGCGATAGCAGTGATGACGGTAACAAATAATGTTGCCATGGCGATAGCAGTGATGACGGTAACAAATAATGTTGCCATGGTGATAGCAGTGATGACGGTAACAAATAATGTTGACATGGTGATAGCAGTGATGACGGTAACAAATAATGTTGCCATGGCGATAGCAGTGATGACGGTAACAAATAATGTTGCCATGGCGATAGCGATGATGATGGTGACAAATAATGTTGCCATGGCGATAGCAGTGATGACGGTAACAAATAATGTTGCCATGGCGATAGCGATGATGATGGTGACAAATAATGTTGCCATGGCGATAGCGATGATGACGGTAACAAATAATGTTGCCATGGCGATAGCGATGATGATGGTGACAAATAATGTTGCCATGGCGATAGCAGTGATGACGGTAATAAATAATGTTGCCATGGCGATAACAGTGATGACGGTAACAAATAATGTTGCCATGGCGATAGCAGTGATGACGGTAATAAATAATGTTGCCATGGCGATAACAGTGATGACGGTAACAAATAATGTTGCCATGGCGATAGCAGTGATGACGGTAACAAATAATGTTGCCATGGCGATAGCAGTGATGACGGTAACAAATAATATTCATGAAACTGATCGCAGTTTGAGATGGAGAACAAACATATGACCAAAATTCGTACATATCGTTTAGCAATTTTGTTTTTCTAATGTAAAAACTCGATAATCATCTTTGCAGTGAGATTGCTCCAAAGGGCACATACGTAGACGCCAAGGACTTCTCAAGTCCCGAGGAGCTGGGCAATTACCTGAACATTCTCGGGAGTAACAAAGCGCGCTATACAGAAATGCTGAGAAAAAAAAACAGGTAAGATCAGACGCTAAATATTTAAAAATAGGAATCTTATGCGTATTTTAAATTCAAATATATTTATGCATATAATCCCTTTTAAAAATGTTATGTATTACATGATTAATACGGGAAAAAAATCAAAGAGCAGTTTATTCCCGTTAAATTGTGCACCTTATTTTTGTTGTTGTTGTTGTTGGAACGAATAGCATTCTGAGAAGCGTTGTAAATGATCTTTTAAATGATGGGGAAAGTACTAAATAAGCTGAAGTCTTGTACTAAGGAAAAGTCGGGTTAGGGTTAGAGTTAGGATATCATTAAACCATCCAAGTTCAGTCGAATATTTAAGCTACCACTAGATACTGAACAAGAAAAATCCTGCCACTCAAGTTCATTTAGTATTCCTCTTTTACTTGATTAAATGTTATTTAATAACCCACACACACACACACCGAAAGCGACTTATTTTCATTCTCTTTCTCTCTCTCTCTCTCTCTCTCTCTCTCTCTCTCTCTCTCTCTCTCTCTCTCTCTCTCTCTCTCTCTCTCTCTCTCTCTCTCTCTCTAACTTTATTGGAAAAAGTCAACACCTCGGGACCTCAACAATTCGTTATCTTTGCAAAAGAATAAAGAAATACAAAGTAGGACTGCCAAACAGAGATGATTTTAAGAAAGAGCTTCCCTTAATGGTGTTGACTTTAAGTTGATTCCACTGTAACTGCGAACAAAAATTAATATACTTAAAAAAATCTCGCTGGTGATGAAAATTCTTTCCAAATCTTGCTTTTCTGAATGGAATCCACAGACAATTAAGAGATGTTCTGATTTATTATTAGATCCGTATTTAGTGACGTAGGAGCGCATTCTTCAGCTGTAGTACAATGTAGTGTTGTTTTGTTGTTTTGTCTTTCAGCTTTTTGGCCATTCTCCAGCTGTAGTACAGTGTAGTGTTGTTTTGTTGTTTTGTCTTTCAGCTATTCGGCCATTCTTCAGTTGTAGTACAGTGTAGTGTTGTTTTGTTGTTTTGTCTTTCAGCTATTCGGCCATTCTCCAGCTGTAGTACAGTGTAGTGTTGTTTTGTTGTTTTGTCTTTCAGCTATTCGGCCATTCTCCAGCTGTAGTACAATGTAGTGTTGTTTTGTTGTTTTGTCTTTCAGCTGTTTGGCCATTCTCCAGCTGTAGTACAGTGTAGTGTTGTTTTGTTGTTTTGTCTTTCAGCTATTTGGCCATTCCTCAGCTGTAGTACAGCATAGTGTTGTTTTGTCTTTCAGCTATTCGGCCATTCTTCAGTTGTAGTTCAGCATAGTGTTGTTTTGTCTTTCAGCTATTTGGCCAGGCCTGTCACGAAGAAATTCCACTGCTCAGTATGTGAGGCGATGCACACGAGAAGGTCTGTCCATTCTGTGGTCCCAGATTTCTTACAGTGGATGACCAAACATTGTTGGGAACCGGATGATCTTTGACCACTGAATGTCCTGCGCTTGGATGATGCTCAATACTTTTATTAATATGAGTATGATGATATTTTTAGATTATCCGTGTTTCTTTCTCTCTCTCTCTCTCTCTCTCTCTCTCTCTCTCTCTCTCTCTCTCTCTCTCTCTCTCTCTCTCTCTCTCTCTCTCTCTCTCTCTCTCTCTTTCTCTCTCTCTCTTTTTTTTTGAGGGGTTTTTAGAATGCACAAAAATATAATTATATATATTATCATAATATGGTAGTATGGGAGGAGGGGGGGCAGGTGAAACTGTTTTTCTCATGTCTTTAGAACAAGGAAAAAAAGCTGTGACACCACTTCCCCTTAACTGCGTCTAGTTACCAGTACCGGCCCTGAACAATGTACCGCTAGTTGTCAATCAAAAGAAAATTGACCAAAGTATATTTAAAACTTACTATCGACCTAGAGCAGTCTTGATTTTATTAGGGGCTATGTGACGTGACTGTTACTCAGTACAATAGTTGGTGAAAACTTTGGAGCTAATCAAAGGAGTTAAAACGAGTATTACTCAATGCAGTACTTGGTGAAAACCTGGGGATGGATAAATTCAAGCGTGTTCAACCAAGTTTTATTTAGTGCAGTACTTAGTGAAAACCTTGTGGAGAATCAAAGATGCAAACTCTTAAAAGTCGTTTCAGATAAAGCGCTCACTGATTTGCCAAGGCGTGAGTGCCGAGCCAGTAACAGTTTCGGGAGCACGTTCTTAGTTCACTAACGGGTCTACTTATGTGAAAATCGCTGATGATAAAACGCTGGGGGGTTTTATACCCTTAAGTTTATGGACATCCATAGAAATATACATTTTCTGAGACTTCATCGTTTACTCTTTGCACTAGAGTTTTATATTTTTTTTTTCAATTGAGGTCATAAAGAAAAGGAAAAGTGTTGATGACGCACATATCAGTAGCAAGAAGAATAACAACGAGACTAATTTTATAGCTAAAAATAATTACAAGTTCCATTAGTTTTCTAGTATCTACTAGGCTTTGAAAGATGTCTAAACCAAACACCTTGTGCTATTTCGCACCAATCATGATCCACAAAGCAAAGTTTTTGAACCAATCAGGATCGCCCATCAAGTCAATTCCACCAGCGTCTTACAGCTAATACAAACGTAACGACACCAACAAATCAATTCCACCAGCGTCTTATAGCTAATGCAGACTTAACAACACCAACAAGTCAATTCCACCAGCGTCTTACAGCTAATACAGACTTAACAACACCAACAAGTCAATTTGACCAGCGTCTTACAGCTAATACAAACGTAATGACACCAACGAGTCAATTCCACCAGCGTCTTACAGCTAATACAAACGTAACGACACCAACGAGTCAATTCCTCCAGTGTCTTACAGCTAAAACAAACGTAATGACACCAACGAGTCAATTCCACCAGCGTCTTACAGCTAATACAAACGTAACGACACCAACGAGTCAATTCCTCCAGTGTCTTACAGCTAAAACAAACGTAACGACACCAACGAGTCAATTCCACCAGTGTCTTACAGCTAATACAAACGTAACGACACCAACGAGTCAATTCCTCCAGTGTCTTACAGCTAAAACAAACGTAACGACACCAACGAGTCAATTCCACCAGCGTCTTACAGCTAATACAAACGTAATGACACTAACGAGTCAATTCCTCCAGCGTCTTACAGCTAAAACAAACGTAACGACACCAACGAGTCAATTCCACCAGTGTCTTACAGCTAATACAAACGTAACGACACTAACGAGTCAATTCCTCCAGCGTCTTACAGCTAAAACAAACGTAACGACACCAACGAGTCAATTCCACCAGTGTCTTACAGCTAAAACAAACGTAGCGACACCAACGAGTCAATTCCGCCAGCGTCTTACAGCTAAAACAAATGTAACAACACCAACGAGCAATTCCACCAGCGTCTTACAGCTAAAACAAACGTAACGACACCAACGAGTCAATTCCACCTGCGTCTTACAGCTAAAACAAACGTAACGACACCAACGAGTCAATTCCACCTGCGTCTTACAGCTAAAACAAACGTAACGACACCAACGAGTCAATTCCACCTGCGTCTTACAGCTAAAACAAACGTAACGACACCAACGAGTCAATTCCACCTGCGTCTTACAGCTAAAACAAACGTAACGACACCAACGAGTCAATTCCACCTGCGTCTTACAGCTAATACAAGCGTATCGACACCAACAAGCCTCGAGGGAACAACCCCTCTCTTCACAGAAACCCTACCCCTATTTTTTCTTTTTTTTTTTTTTTTTTTTGGAAGAGGAAGTGGTGTGGGAGAAATTTAGTAAGCAGACACAACAGTCCAAAAATAAAAAAACGCATCATTGTTCTATATCTTCTTTATTAGATCTTATTAATAATATATTTGGAAACAAAATTGAATTGTCTATGATTTATAAAGCACATTAGGATTTGTGACGTTACTGATGAAACGTATAAAATTCTCACGCTGATATGAGGATTCCAAATTGCAGCTGTAGCAAAATCAGGGCGCCACCTCAAGTTGATGCCATAGACGCTAACACATGGCCCAAACCACATCGCACCTCACCGACAGTACATTACTACATGGAATAGAAAGACTTGAAATCATTGAAGTTGACTGTAAAATCATTGGTTGAAAATCTACCACGAACACAATACAGTGGACCTTGACTATTACAAAATCGGCCGTAACGAAACCTCGACCATAACGAAGGGATTATAAAGGACATTTTTTCTTTCTCTAAACAGTGGTATGAGAACCTCTGTCTTTACGAAAAACCTCGGGCATAACGAAGTTGTGGAGGTTAAAGAGTATTGAAAATACCATTGCCAGACCGGCACCCGTATGTCTGGTCTAGGTTTGCATATCTCCCAGGTCTATACGTAACACCTACTAGGTGTGAACTTGACTGAAGGCTAAAATTAGCGACCACCTGTGGGCTAGGGTGAGGAGTGGGGTGCGAGTCGACGATGAGTCATTCACTGCAGCTGGACATTGCCTCGAGGAAAGTAGGGCATGTCTTTTTAATTTCTTTTGTTTGAATTAAAAAACTTTAATAAAAATAAATTAAAGTGACAGACTGGAGTCTTTTGTGACTGAAGATATCAACTGGCGTAAGGCTGTGGGCATCCTTTTCGTCTACAAGCAGAGAGGGGTGTGTATGGGAGAGAGGGGAAAAGGGTGGGCTGGTGTGTGTGTGTGGGGGGGGGGAGGATTGTGCATGTGGGAATTCATAACTAATAAAATAAGGCAGTTCTGGTTAGGAACTAAGGTTGCCATCGTTGCATTGTCTGTGATTGGCTGATTGCTACATAGGCCCACTCTTCACTCTTGTATTTTGGGAATTACTGATGCTTAGATCTACAGCAGCTCTCCAGACCCATCATTTGACTCTGGGTCCGGCGTTTCGAGTCACTTTCAGTCTGTCAATTTCATTCTTGAATTAGCCTTCACATACAGTATGTTGAACTAGGTCTAGATCTACACTCTGTCTCAATAAGAGTCGTATACCCTTTCATTTTAGAAATTGATCTTTGATATAGCATTATGACATCGATGAAAAGGAGGTGCATATCGTTTGGGGCAAAGCTTAAACTGATAGAGGCAGTAGAAAAAGGGGAAAAAATTTTACTTGTGTGTATGTGTGAATGAGTGTCATAAGTTACTCGTCAATTGCACAAAATATGCAATATGTTGAAAGTTTGTGCAGAGGTAAGACTGCATTAAGAGACAAAAGAACAGAAAAAGATAGGGATCGGGTAGAGGCAAATGAGGAGTTTAGTTGAACTTGTATGTAACGAAATTTAAGCCCTGGACCGCTAATTTTGTTATATCCGAGATCTGCTGTACCAGACTGGCCAAGTGCCACGTCCCTGAATCGGTGGTAAAGTAAATGTAGAGGTCATAGAGTAATGTTTACCTGTTCGTAACTTCGCAAGCACTTTCAAATAAACTGAAAAGTTATCGGTTATAGTTGCAACATTAAATGAATGTATAATTGATTACGGTTGCATTTCAGGCAGAGCAGAAAATACCATTAAAAGAAGAGAGCCAAAGATGATTCTGAAGATCATCAACCTAACTTCATAGATTACTCCACGTCTTTCCGTAGAACAAGAAACACCAAGTAAACGGCAAAAATAATTATCATATTTTATTGCAAAATCACACTAGATTAGTACTGACGATTTTATTATAGACTCAGTCTTTTATCTATGAAAAGAGACATAGTCTACGGTGATCATATGCAACCCCAAGGCAGTGGATAAAAAATGTACAGGCGTAGTTTCCATCTTCAAATTAAATTTGCCATCCGTAAAGCTAGAAACTTAAAAAAACTGCAAATTTACCTGCGACAATTGCAGAATCACATAAGACCCATTATAGGCCCCACAGTAGAGTGCTTAGATTAAAAGAGGTGAATGTACCGTGATACATATCTACACTTCTTGCCTTACTTGTTGATAAGTGTCTGGGTCGAACCATAGACAACATATTATCTGTGGAATTGTCTCAAAATATGCGTAAATAACTGCCATGTTTCTTGCGAGTGTTACTCAGTACCGTACTTGTTGAAAACCTTGGGGGTAAATCAAAGGTGTTAGAGCGAGTGTTACTCAGTGCAGCACTTGTTGAAAACCTTGGGGGTAAATCAAAGGTGTTAGAGTGAGTGTTACTCAGTGCAGCACTTGTTGAAAACCTTGGGGATATATCAAAGGTGTTAGAGTGAGTGTTACTCAGTACCGTACTTGTTGAAAACCTTGGGGGTAAATCAAAGGTGTTAGAGCGAGTGTTACTCAGTGCAGCACTTGTTGAAAACCTTGGGGGTAAATCAAAGGTGTTAGAGTGAGTGTTACTCAGGGCAGCACTTGTTGAAAACCTTGGGGATATATCAAAGGTGTTAGAGTGAGTGTTACTCAGTACCGTACTTGTTGAAAACCTTGGGGATATATCAAAGGTGTTAGAGTGAGTGTTACTCAGTACCGTACTTGTTGAAAACCTTGGGGGTAAATCAAAGGTGTTAGAGCGAGTGTTACTCAGTGCAGCACTTGTTGAAAACCTTGGGGGTAAATCAAAGGTGTTAGAGTGAGTGTTACTCAGGGCAGCACTTGTTGAAAACCTTGGGGATATATCAAAGGTGTTAGAGTGAGTGTTACTCAGTGCAGCACTTGTTGAAAACCTTGGGGGTAAATCAAAGGTGTTAGAGCGAGTGTTACTCAGTGCACTACTTGGTGAAAACCTTGGGGATATATCAAAGGTGTTAGAGTGAGTGTTACTCAGTGCAGGTGTACGGGAGTCTTGGGTAGGAGGTCATGGGTGTCGCGTTTGTTTCTAACATAAAAACCTCGATCACGATGTTTTGGATCGCAAAGTTATGTTTTTGACTTTTTTTTATTACTATTATTATTATTATTTTTAGGTTGTCTTGAATGCCATGGACAAGTTATGGAAGCTCTATAACCGATGATTGTTTCACCAGGGCAGGTGTCTGCAGTCTATTTATGTGGGGAAAAAAAGGGCGGAAAAGATGAAACACATTATTTCCCTCAATAAACGAAAGTTTTGTCTTTTTATTTTTCATCATTTTTTCTTTGCCTGTTCAGCATTTTTATGCAATTATATTAACTGTTCGACGCGGCGATATAGGCTAAAACTATAAACTGAGCTTTATTGTTGGCATTTTATGAGATTGTGAGAGAGTTTTGTTAATGTGTTTTATGTGGAGCTAATAAAAAAAAAGTATTGCCATTGATCATCATATTTTATTCCCCGTTTCTCTCCGCTCTACTTAGTATTAATTCTTATCCTTGTGAACAAGAGACATTAATATATTTGTCCTCAGCGACTT
>JAWDGP010007744.1:62500-217500 GCA_033675545.1 Elysia crispata | reverse complement strand
ACACACACATATAATATATATATATATAACAGCTGCAACAGCTCTCGATGTCTTACACACACATATAATATATATATATAACAGCTGCAACAGCTCTCGATGTCTTACACACACATATAATATATATATATAACAGCTGCAACAGCTCTCGATGTCTTACACACACATATAATATATATATATAACAGCTGCAACAGCTCTCGATGTCTTACACACACATATAATATATATATATAACAGCTGCAACAGCTCTCGATGTCTTACAAATAAAAAAGCATTGATGTTAAGTAAAGTATCACAAAAAATTCTAAGCCAAATTTTTTGAGAAATGGGATTCGTCCGGCAGGAGATATTAACCTACAAAAAGCTTTCTCATCTTTCTTTCAAGAGAGAATGTGGTGGAAGTGTCAAGGGGTCAAGAAGTAGGCCTGTCGAAAGAATTGATCGGCTGTGATACACTACATGGACCTTGATGTGACGATGAAAACGATTGCCAAATACCCAAATATATCCATTGAATTTCTGGGTCAATATGGTGATACTGTACATGGGAAATTTCGAAAAAATACCTTTTGTTCAAAGTTGATACTACAGGTAACACGAAGCGGTCTCTTCCACCGTCTGAAACTTGAGATTCATACTTTGCCTTACTTTTAATCAAGTTAATTTTATGAAAAAAAAAATACTGTTTAGTTCGCTATAAACAATATCCCTGCGCGAATTATTGAGTTGAGCCTAGACAAGTTTCCTGCTAAACAGGACTGTGAATATTTTTTTTTCTTTCCGACACAGGCTCCCAGAGTTCAAAAATGGATTGCATACTCCATAGCCTTTGTATTGATAGCGGGTATTGTAAACTTGTCAAAAGGGAAATTATGGATGAAACTATTTCTTTACTGCCGAGCAAAAAAAAT
Source organism: Elysia crispata (assembly GCA_033675545.1). Taxonomy (NCBI): domain Eukaryota; kingdom Metazoa; phylum Mollusca; class Gastropoda; family Plakobranchidae; genus Elysia; species Elysia crispata. Next base: position 216,586 of record JAWDGP010007744.1, on the reverse strand, counting down.
TGAGAGTAACAGATGTTGAAAAAGCATTTTCAAAAAACACATAACATTTTTTCTTCTAAATGTTACCAATACCCTGACATTGCATTAACAATTTGCATCGGAAATGAAAAAAACTTCTCATAATTCATCTCATGGAAAACTTTAAAACCCATTTGTGAATCCATGCATTATGGCCTTTTCAAAACAAATTTTTCCCGAAAAAAAATGGCAATCAATGACACAACGAGAATAAAAATCCCATAATCTTTTTTGTGGCTCATTTAGCTCATTCTATCCAAGATACCCATGTGCTTGAATACAAAGCACGGCAAGACACACATCATTGCAGAAATAAAACCCCATACTCTTTTTTTATGTTGTCAATTTATAGTCTGTTTAATTGTTTTTCTTCTTGCTTACATAAAATCATATTTTAGAACATTGATGGAATGGCAATGTAAAAAAAGGCCCTTGATATATATATATATATATAAATGTTATAAATATATCATATCACAGTTTCCAGAGCAATAAGACACACACTAACATCCCAAAATAACCTGCACAGGAAATGCAAAGTAATGTGCAACTCTACTTTGGTCCACAAGCCCTGGGGTCTAGAAGATACATGTACAACCTTAATTTTTTTTTTCTGTTTTCAATTTAATTTCACTTTCATATTGTCACAAGAGTAAACACACAAAAAAATGCCAATAGAATGTCAATACATGTATTTCTTTAGCTGAGAAATTGTGAAGTGTTTAAAAAAGAGAAAATCAACATAAATCTTTAGAAGCATTGACGACAGTTAAAAGAAACAATGATAAAAATCTGTGACTTATTCTGAGTTTCTTCTTCAAAAAATAATCAAAAGTTTTTGTCTGATAAAAAAAAATAAAAAAAAAAATACATGCTCAGTAAGATTCTTAGGGTTTTTATCTCTTTCCATAATGAAACGTGCAGTGTGTACTATATCTCCTCAGGATTTCAAAGACATTTGAAAGAAATAGGTTGAGATATCGAACTTTAAGTTTAATCAAGACCTCCACTATAAATGACACTTACTTATAACAGCAATGTAATAGACTCTGATTATTCTTCATCCATGGGCAAATATTCAGCATCAGATATTAATAACACATTAAAGAGAGCAGTTAAAAAAAATCCCACAACCGTTACACAAAATTTTCTTTATCTTCAATTGAAAAGAAAAAGTATTGAAAGAAAAATCTGGACACAGAAAATACAGTAAATAAATATCATTGATCATGACTCATATATTTATATTCTACATAAAGCAAATAATTTGATGTTACTCCTTTAATACAAACCCTTCACACAACCGCATGAAAACATTCCAAATTTGGGCAGAGCCTAGGTATTATCAGCTAGGATTTGCTTACAATTTAAGAAGGGGGCGCATTGCACAAACACCTAGATGGGACACGAAATTGTAAAAATCATAATTTCCCCATGTGTAGGCCATTTTGTTTTCTATTAGGACAATGACTGAGATATTGACATAGATATGTTTGGTGGGAGAAGGCAAAATGTCATACTTGAAAAACAAATTAATGAGTCTTTTGCTAATAGTAAAAGAGTAAAACAAACCTTGAGAAGTGATGAGATATCCATCTAGATCCTATCGGTCCTGAACTACTCTTGACTTCGCTGAAAAGCTCATTTTAACAAAGAATTTTACTTCAGATGAACTTTTTTGAGCGGCATAGGCGGGAGCACTCTATCTCTTGCCCACTAAATTAAAACAAATTTTGATTTCATACAGAGCCATGATTCTACAGCTTCATTGTCTTCCTGGTTTAGCCCATTTTTTTTCTCTATGCTCAGACTCAGAGATTGAATGACCTGTGTAGCCCATCTACAGCTGCTGCTTTCTGTGTTTTACTGGCTCAACTGAGGCAATGTAAAGGTCTACTGATCATAGTGTACACAAAGGTCTATATTCTAGCTTACATATTAAGCACTGCTCTCCTCATCTTTATCTTTCTTAAGACATTTGAGCTGAATATGATAAATATCGATTAGGTCTTTAAGTTCTCACTACCCTCCTGACCATGTAAAAAGAAAAATAATAATATAACATTTAGATCTAGATTTATTACTATTTATCTTGGAATGAAAACTACCTACCACTGTACTAGAAGTAGAACTATAGTCTCAAGTCAAGTCATGCTGGGTTTTAACTATAAGATCCAGATTTACTCTAGATCTAGGTCTATTTAGTTACTCTCATCAACCTTAATTATCGACTAGATTCAGATAATGTATATTGACCAAAAAGAAGGCAATGCTGGTCAAATTAACTATTTTCAGATGAAGAAACAAGAATGATCTGTTGTTGGAAATAATGATGAGATCTGGGAGTGAAGATCCAGCGAACGAATTTCGGACTAACGTACAATAACGTAAACGACTTGAAGGCACCAATATCTTGGATGGTTTCAAAATATCAATGTTTGAATTGAAAAATATAATAATTATGAAAAATACACAACACCAATATAATATATCGCCCACTTTTGTAATTTCGCAAAGTTGATACTGATGATGGAAAAATACTGTATTCATCGTAAAATTATATTTACACTATTTCTTTTTCCGTAAAATTGTACACACGGATCAACGGATCAAACTGACAGATAAAAGTGTCTGGCACAAGGACAGGCTTTACAGAGGATCACATGATTGTTCCAAAATATACAGAATTTCGTAAATTTACAGAAAATTCTGTTCCATGCAAGGCCTTCAAGAGATATCTTTTTTTTTTTTTTTAATTTTAACGTCAGAGAAGTTTCAAATCAGGTGATAATTCTTTAAAGGATCTGGAGAGATGAGTAACAGAGGATCAATGAACAAAAAAATATTTGGGTTTTACTATTATTAATTTAAGTTTGGTAATGACAAAATTTTTATCATACCTTTGAACAGCCATCATTCTCTTTACACATTATCTGCCTTCTTTTTAAGATGACTCATTAATATTATAATTATACATAATACAAAGTTTATAATAACTAATATATCTTAAATTTTTAAACACTGAGATTTCATTGTAAATAGAAGTATTGAGCTGTCATAGTGAATGTATTACTCCAAAAAGCCCAGAATGTGACGAGTAAGTTACAGTTTAAAAAAAATTTTAACCCTAAAATAAGAGGCAACTGGTGCTGTGCTCTCTTCAACCAGTCTAACTCTAAGGGAGACTTGGACAGATAGACTTTACAATATCACTACCTTACAAATATATTTATTGTGCAGAAGTCAATATAAATTATTAAATATCAATTGTAATATCAGGAAAGCAGCCAATTCTGTACTAGCCTGATCTATTTCAACAGTTTTCTAAAAACTCAGAATAAGGCTAAGAATCCTTCAAAAATAGTGGTTTGAGGTGTGACACCTTGCTGTATTGATAGCTACTTATCTATTTCAAACTGCATATAAAAGAGTGTGTAAATAGGTAGCTCACTGTTTTAACACAAGCCTGCCATTCTGTAGCTTTCCATATTGAAACAAAAGTGAGTGAACTAAAATAAATTCCTACATGAGAACATTTTTAATGTCAAACACAGAGACCAGATTCTCCCTATACCAACATTTCTGGACCGAGAGTTTTCTCGAGGCTTAACTATTATGAATTTGATAATATTGAAGCTGTAATTCCAAGTCGTGAATTTTGTGCCTGAAGCGCTATGACTGTACTCAGACTTGGCCATCTCCAGCCCTGAGCTTATCCAGTACACCTGTCAACATCTGGTTACAAAGAGCTGCATATGGGTTTAGTGCAACCAACATCTGCTTGGCAAAGGCTCCTCCGAGAGACGCAGCTTTCTCAAGATCTTCCTTGGCACCGCCATCATCACCTTTTTGAGATTTAAAAAAAAAAGTAGGGGGTTTTTATCTTAAAATTTTAATAATTTTAATATATTTTATACCCAATGAAAAGGAAACCTTTAGACAAGCAAAGACACAAAAACAGAAGAAGTTCCTCTTACTTGAATGAAATTTTAAAATTATATTAGTTAGAAAAAAAAGAAAATTATAAGCACTATTAAGACATATAAGCTCCAATAATCTCTTATTATATAGTATCAATAAAATTTAAAATGGATATCAAAAACACTTCATTCATGTTTACGACAAGATCCACAAGATCCAATAATAAGCAAGCCATCAACACTTCGTCATACAAATCAATTCAATTAAGAATGAACATGTTGAACTGCTGTTTTTTGCACGAAACCTACTTGGCCACAAAAATTCAAAATTTCAACACCATCATGTCTCTCAGAGCCACCCACAATAATTTATGAACCTTTATTTTCTATAAACATCCTGTGCAATTAACCTTTTATACAGGTAATAATTATATTGTAATTTGTGTCATAAAAATGTGTTTTCTTCATAACAAATTTTGATTACTTTTTTTGACAAATACTTCTCTGTTTATCCAGCAAATTTTCAAAAAAAACAACAAAAAACAATGAGAAAGGAATTTAGACAATTTTCCTCGTTTTTGTTTATGTCCCTTTTATTGGTCCAACTTTTTTTTTTTAAATCATGTTTTCCCCACCATGTGTAAAGTGCAAAAATTTAAAAATCTATTTTCCAATGTTTTGTGCAGAATACTTTTTCTCTGTTTTTAGAATTTCACAGGATTCTATCAAGAAATATAGAAGGACAAGTATTTTTTTGTTGTTAGTGTTACCATTGAGACCTCCAAGAAAATTTGTGTGAGAACTTTTTTCTTAAATCATTCTGACCTATGTTACATGGTCAAACATAAACGATCCACCTAAAACCAAGTATGAAGACAATCTATTTTTCACCTGCAGTCCCTTTGACACCTTTGAAATAATATTCCCTTTGAAAAGAAAAAAGTAGGTTTATCTAAGTGTGAAGTGATCGGTCCGAATGTCAGGAATTTCAATTAAATCCACAACTTTTGGGGAGGGGAAGTGAAGTTGCCATTTTAAATTGTAAGTGAAAAGAGACAGAGAAGAACGCACCCTCTTTTTTCTTGATGAGTCCCCGCTGCGTGTAAGCCTGGCAGGCGGCAGTCCCTCGGCCATGGCTCAGCTCTATAGCCCTGTCCAGATCGGCCCTAGCACCTGCAAATGGGGGGGGGAGAAAGGGCAGGTGAATCATAGCATCACCCCTGCATTGAATTTTAAAAAAAAAATTTTATAAGAACACTTGGTTAATGTATTTCTGATAAAAGGTTTTCATGCATGCCTAACCAAGCAGCAGGGACAAAGCCAATCCTTGGGCACCCAGGCGGAAGGAGTTCAAATCATCCATTCATATTATCATAATAAATCACTACCTAACACTAGTAAAAGCATGAATTAATATTTTAATTTGTTCACCTTTTCTACATGAATTTTCCTCCAAAGGAATTCAGTAATTGTAAGAAAATGATTTGCAACTTTATTTAAGGAAAATTTATAAGTTTTTCCCCTAGTTTAAATGAAAAATATGTTCCTTTCTTTACATGTAATGATCTAATGATCTATTTAAACTTGTAATGTTATTTTTCTAGGTTACTGGGCACTTACTCCTTAGTCATGTAAATAGCTCAATTTTTTTATTGGGATACTTCCCAATTTTAAAAAATATCAAATTGACCAAGAAAAGTGCTAATAAATTTTTCTCAAAAATTATGTCTCCACTACAACAAAAAATCAACATTCTATCTAGGCCTAGTGCAGCCATATAACTTAAAAGCACAATGAAAATTAATCAAGAAATGTTGGCAATTTGATTTTAAATATAAAACCACATTAATTCTTTGTGTACATTCCCTTCTAGTTCTAGTCCTGCAAACAATCTACATATTATATAACCTAGCAGAAACACATCCATTTGAAGATGTAAAGGAAAAAAATAACCTGGTCTTAGCTAGAATGAGTGTTCCTACTCTATTCTTGGTTATAAAATTGAATATGATTTATATTGAGTTTCACCTGGAACATCTCCTTTTAGTCTCAGGGCCTGGGCACGGTTGTTGTAGGCTGATGGCCACTGGGGAGCTGAATCCACAGCTTTCTGGAAAAATCCTAGGGCAGCATCCACATTGCCTGATTCAGCTTCACGCACACCTTGAATCTCAAACGCCTTAGCCTGTTCTACTGCCTCACTGTCATCTGAAAAAAAAATTTTGGTTAATACGTGTTAGGCCAATCGATGAGTTTATTCCGACTAGAAGTTCTAATAATAACAAAAAAGAAAGGAATGAAATGGTCAATAACATAGAGTAATTAGATCTAGATAGAATCTAGATCCACATTTCATTACAAATTAAAGTTCAAATCAATCTTAAATTATCTTAAGTTATAATTATTTGTGATAGTCTTCTTTTTTAATCTCATAGTCAATGTCATACGAGAATCGAGAATCTAGATCTAGATCTACGATCAAAAAAAGTTTTTAAGCATCGGCAAAATGGGGGTGTAACGTTAAATCTAATTATTAAATCTATAATCTTTCGATTTACCTGCTTGCGGTATGTTGTCTCCAGAATCTGAGTCCACTTCATCGCCATATGGCAATCCTGGGTTAAAGATTTGATTTAAAATCTCCTTGTCGTGTGAAGTCATTTGAATATCATCTTTTCCATTTATAGCATAAGACATTATAAATTTCAGAGAGTCTCTAAATGCGAAACTGAATAACTTTAAGGCCTTGAAAAATCCAGAAAGATCTAACGCTACAACTAAATCTAGATCTACTGTCCTGGTAAAGTTAGCTGTCAACTCGCGTACTGAAAACAGATCTTAACAAGAGTACAGCCCCTTTCGCTGTACAAATCACTGCATAATAATTTATTATTAAAAAATAACAGGTTATTGGGGAAGTACAGAGTTAGTTAACCTGCCTATTTTTAGGCCAACATAAAATACAAGCACGATTGCCCGTTCAAGTGAACTGGTGGGGAAGACATTTACAATGAAGAACAGCAAATTTTACAACAGCAGATATCTGCTCCAAAGCAAACTTTACATCAATAACAAATATTATATATCTCCTCCTGAGACACTCATAGTCCAGTTTTAATATATATATATATATATATATATATATATATATATAGAGAGAGAGAGAGAGAGAGAGAGAGAGAGAGAGAGAGAGAGAGAGAGAGAGAGAGAGAGAGAGAGAGAGAGAGAGAGAGAGCCTTGAAATATTGGAATACTTCTCAAACAGTATAAGTCCCAATTAAGCATTTTGTGGATCAAATCCTTTTTAAGGATTGTTTTGTTTTTAAACTCCAGAGTCTGTAAATCGAGTTTTAGATATTCAAAACCATGTATCTTACACATGATCTCACATCGATATGAGGGGCTCTTCACTATCCAAACATCGTAGCGTGGGACGCAGATGGGAGAAGTAGGAAAAGTCTCTATGTTCTTCTTCATCTTGTTGCGGTTGTTTTTATGATGTTTATACATCTGCTAATGTTATCGTCGTTTTCTTCGATTTCCTCTTGTTGTCTTGGTTTTTGTTGTTGCTCTTGTTGTTATTGCTGTTGTTGTTGCTGTTGTATCTAGTGTATTCTTTTGTTGCTGTTTTAGTTCCATGTAGGCCTATCTGGCTTTCATTTGAGTGGATTAATAAAGCTTGTTTTTACATATATATATATATATATATATATATATATATATATATATATATATATATGATTTTAAAAGTTTTCTCCTTTTTTTTTCTTAGTTCTAAACAATTCCATCAAAATATATTACTTATATTACTTATCTTTTTATTTCATTTCCATCAGATAAAATATTGTGATGTTTTTTTTTTACACAGTGAAACTATAATATCTCCATTATCCTTTATCAGGTTTCATCGAAAATGTTTCCAAGGGGTTCCGTTTGATGCTGTTTTACTTTTGCTTTTCAAAGTCGATCCAATAAACTTGCACATTGTAATATTTTAACAGCATTCAAACTTGGAAGAGTCGCGTTTCTGATGACACATTTATTCCTTGCCTTCACGTTGCCGATTTTTTTTTCTTTGATTTCTTTGTGTTGCCTTTTTTTGTTTTCGTTTTGCCTGTGTTTTTTTTTTTTTTCTATTGTAGGACAACAAGATAACTTCGTAGTTTGTTTGTTTTGTTTGTTCGTTTTTAGTTACTTATTTAGTTATCAAATACATTAAATTCTGCCACATAGTTGTTCAGGTGGTGTAGAACAGACACTCCGCTATGAGTAAGAGGCCACCAAGTTCGAAAACAACCAGTATGAAATGCATGACGGGTAGACGGGAGTGGTGAGTTCGTCGTCGGTCAAAGCTCCTTGTGGACATGTAGAGTTTTAATTTCTTTGTGAAATGAAAAGATCCAATATTTTGTTAAATAAAATCAAATTAACAGAATGCTAAAATTCTCAACATTTTTATTTTCAGATGAAAACTTTCACAGGCACAACCCTGTACATGGCTAGCTGAATCAACTACCAACTCCTCCCTCTCTCTCTCTCTCTCTCTCTCTCTCTCTCTCTCTCTCTCTCTCTCTCTCTCTCTCTCTCTCTCTCTCTCTCTCTCTCTCCCCTTCTCTTTCTCTTTATTCTCTCTCATTCTCTCCCTCGATCTTTCCTCGCTTCTGGAATGGAGATGAGTACCGGAAGATCTGAACTTTCCGAAGCCATTGGGAAGCAGGACATTGACACGGTGGAGATTCTCTTGACCTCTGGCCTATGTTCACCTGACGGAGTCAACGCTGATGGAGACCCTCCCATTGTCGAATGCGTCTTGTATGGAGGTCTGCCCTACCCTAAGGGAGACGAGAAGAGATGCGAGATTCTGAAGATTCTGGTGCAGCATGGTGCAGATATTAACGGCCGAGCTAACTCTCGAGACTTCACGTTCTCTTACATCGAGACGAAAGGGATGACAGCGCTTAGCTTGGCTGCAGCTCGAGGCTTCATCACCTGCCTGCGATTTTTACACGCGTCCGGTGCAGATTTAACGCTTGAAACCCCAGAAGGGCAAACCGCGCTGACTGCTGCTGTGATGGAAGGCCGCACTAAGTGTGTGGAATACTTGGTCCAACAACTGCCTTTGAGTTTTCTGAGCCATGCACATGGGAATGGAATAATAGCGTTGATGCGGGCGGTGCATCCGTTTAGGTTGTTGAGCTTGGATCGTGATGCCCGTGAGAAAAATTGTCACTCAGCCGTCATGCTGGTGCTGTTAGGCATGAACTGTCGGGTGCTGAAACTCCTCTTGGACAATGGTGCTCTCATCAATACGTTGAACGCTGAAGGACACAGTCCGCTCTCACATGAAATTGCCTACTATAACCACATTGGCAGTGCGTACTGTAGAGAGCGCTTGAACAAGGTTATCCTCTGGCTCCTGAGCCACGGCGCTGACCCAACCATATCTCGCCTTCACCTGGATCTTGTCCATATCATGGTTGCCTGGGGAAACAAGCCTTTAGTACGCGGACTGGTCTGCAGCGGGTGCCCTCCACTGGACATCAAAAGCGCTAACATGCAGCTGCATCGCACTCCTTCAGTTTATGTAAATTCTCAAAAACACTTATCTCCCCTGGCAGTTGCCCTCGCTTGGAAACGCTCTGATATCGCGCGATATTTTATCGCAAACCGCTTCTTCACTCAGCGGGATCTTGTCCGACTCGGCTGGGACAAAGATCTCTGGACTTGCTTGTCGGGTCAAGACTCGGAGCACAGTGAGGGTGACCGGGGTGGACACAGCGCTGTAGATCACCATAAGAGCCGAGTAATAGAGATAGTTGAGTTCCTCGCGGCCACTCCACAGTCTCTACTCAACCTTTGCCTGGTTGCCGTGAGATCGGCCTTGACCTGTCACTTAGTCTACGAGGAGTCGGACCAAGGCTATAACATGGCGAGGTGTTTCAGTACTGTCGTTAAACCGACAAGTAAGGATCGACACTCGCGGATCGCAAGGCCAACTCTGAGAGAAAAGGTTCAAGGATTAGGTTTGCCGCCGATCTTCGAAAGGGAGCTGCTGACACAGACAGCATGTGCTAGGATCTGCTGTCCGACTTGGGGCGAGATACCACTTGATAGTGGTAGGGAGTTTCAGGCCTGGAAAAGGAGAGAAAGACAGAGACAGAGACACATAGAGAGAGACAGAGAGAGACAGACAGAGAGAGAGAGAGACGGAGAGATTCAGAGAGACAGAGAGAGACAGAGATCAAAATCATGCTGATACCAAATGAGGACGGTACGACTGAGATAAACGGCAGTCCTGCCGGAAACCACAGGTTTATGAAAATTTAAAAACATCGAATTCATATGAAATTACAGAATCCGTCGGATACATCTTCTGAGTAACTGTTTTGAAATACTACTGGACCAAAGTAATTATGAATGTGTGATGTATATTTTATTATTTTATAAGCTTTTTTCAGTAATAAATTCTTGTCTTCTCAGTTTCTCTCGGAGCTCTTTATATATATATATATATATATATATAGTAGTAGTCATACTCCCCGAAAATAAATACCATAAATATTTAACTTTTGAAGCTAACACTGCTACTTTTAGTATTACTATTATTATGCCATACGGTAACGGTACTCATTAAAAACAGAAGAAAAAAAAATAAGAGCCTAGATTTAGCGCTAGCGATCTGACTTGAAAAAAAAAATAATTAAAAACTTATATCCACGTGTTAATTTTTATCGCTAGCGATCTGACCTGAAAAAAATAATTTATTACACTACTTGTACCCACGTATTGTTTTTTATTAAGAGTATTATCCATGGTCATGTGCGGAATGAGAACCGCTGACAATCTTGGGCACTGTATTGCACTGTATTGCACTGTCTTGCACTGTATTGCACTGTATTGCACTGTATTGCACTGTATTGCACACATGCACACTCAGGCTAAACAAGCCTAGGCCTACATCCTAGGTGCTAGCTTTAGATTGCCTCTAGTAGAACTAGAAATTTACCGACGCGCGCGGGGGTTTTAAAATTTTTGGAACTTGGAAAGACTTTTTTTTTTCAATCTGTCCAACTCCATTCAGCTTGCACTGACCCACACGTTTGATATATTTTTACTACTGGTCTTAGACTAGTAGTAAACTAGTGTTACTAGATGTAAAACAGCAAGTAAAGCGAGGTTGGGGAAACATTTGAAGGGAGAGGGACAATTTAAACGTAATTATTTAGGTATTACTAGTAGTTGCGTTAGGGTAGTTGTAGCTCCATACTTTTTCTTCCATGCAAATACAAATAAAGTTCATGTATTTATCATTTGATAGAAAAACATCCAAAAATTAAAAAGGAAGACAATGAATTATTTTCTAAACTTTCATTCAAAGGAAAAAAAACGCCAAAAAAAAAAAAAAGCAACAATTTTTTTTTTTTTTTTTTTTTTTTTTGGATCTTCAATTTTTATTTTCAAAACCCGTACATAAAAAAAATTATTTTCAAAACACGTGCATCAAAAATGTAGCATTAATTTATGGGAAACTTTAAGGGAAAAAACGCCTAAAAATTTAAAAAAAAAAATTATAAACAATTTAGGAAAAAAAACATTGTTTTCTTTATAAACTTTCATTTAAAATGAGCACACGCGGGCACGAACGGGGCGTGGGAACCGCTACAAACAACAGTCCAGTGAGAATAAATAACAGCCACTCTGGGGCCCCTTTGCAAAGTGCCTCGGACGCGCATTCGAGCCCCGCTAGGGAAAGCCTGCTCGATCTTCTCTGTTCTAGAAGCCTTTTTCTCAACAGTATATAGATGCATACTTATCAAAACAAAAAACAGCATCAATTTCCACAATTACACCAATGACATTATGGCTCATTGAAAATGATTCAAAACCGCATGTCCACTTTTCATGGTGTAGGAATCAATAAACAAAACGGAAACACTGTATCATATCTAATTGAGTATTCACAACTGCTCAAAACCTGGGACAGCGTGGATGTGGACTCTGGTGATCATGACCCTTACTTCTAAACCTTGCGTCCATCTCTTCAGATAATAATAATAATATTTATTGAACAGTGATCAGTACTGACACAGATTGTATTAATTTACTATTATGTAGAAACAGAAATCAGGCGTGAAACTACTGTAAATTTACGTGAAAGCGTGTGGCAGAATGTATAAATTATTTTGTCCTTAATCATTAATGTTTTGGGTTTTCATTTGTGTTTTTTTGTTAGATTTTTTTTTCTATTTGTGTGTGTGTGTGTGTGGGGGGGGGGGTGAGGTACCAAAAAATACATGTCATTAAGGTATGTTTCTATTTCTTTTGCCTTCAAATAGATAGTATATTCTCACGAGCCATAAAGAATTCAGTTCGTTGTAGGTATATTAATATCATCAAGGTTGTAAAGTCAATTTAGTTATGTTAAAAAAACATTATTTTCGTATAAAATTTGAAAAATAAAAAAAAAGAAGCTGAAATGAAGAAAGATAACTTACTTAAGAGACAATCAATAAATCAAAGTTCTAAAGGAAAATAGTTACCAATGTCATATTTTATTTCTTTATCGCGTTAAATATTTGTTTATTTTCCCCATAGTTAACCTTATATTCGGCGTCTCTGTTATTTTAAACAATATTTCCACAGATTATGATTCTGCTAGAATAGACCAGTGAGCAGAGCTTGACCAAGCCTTGTCCAGTTGTCTCGGAACATGAAGAAACAAACCTAACAGGCGCCGTCGTTAGGTTCATGTTCTAGCACGTATCACGCTGGTTAGAATCGATCAAAACAGCTTTTATTGAGAACATGAGAGGCAGTTCTTGATATTTCCGGATTAACCAATCAGGTGCGCTGCTCTTTAGCGTAGGCGATCATGACCTTCCACGCATCTCGATCCTTCGTCGATTTCAGTGTATCTACACTCGTTCTACTTTTTTCTCCATTACTTTTTTCTCCATTACTTTTTTCCATCCAACATCATTTTTCGCTGTTTTCCCCCGCTGCTTTTTCCATCTATCATTTCAGTTGTCACTATATGTTCTAGTTTCTCTCTTCTCATCACATGGCCAAACAAGGTTGCCTGGCGTTTACGTGTTCTGTTTATGAGTGATCTTGTTGTGTCGGCTCTTCCTATCAATGTTTCGCTTGATTTCTTTGCAGTCCTTGAGATTCGTAGCATTCTCTGGAGGATAGATGGTGAAAAAAAACAACAACTTGCTTCTTGTTAAAACTATTGAGGTTTACCGAGGTTTTTTTTTCTTTTTCTCATTTCAACTTTGGCAGGTGTGTAATAATTTTTCTAACATTTCAATGGCTCTTTGTTTCCGCTATGCAGTGTATTATACATTTCTTACTCAATTTAGCCAAGCTCTTTGACACTCGCACGAACTCCGTGGTGGTGAGTGTAAAAGCAAAGCTGTCGAACACATTGATCTCTAGTCTTTCATGGTTTACACGTTGAAAATAGAACAAAAGAACAATGAAGAGCAAAACAGGAAAACGATGAACAAAACTTTATCCAAAGTGTTCGCTGACATTCGACAGGAATTGTCCGAGTTTCTGTTTTTCCTGCTAATTCTCGAAAACCGGAGAAGTTTCCGGAGAATTCTGCGGCACCGCGTATCTACTTCCACAAAGTTGTCTCTAGTAGCCTCCCTTTCATTTGGCGGCCATGATTTCGGACAACCCGAGGTCATTTCCGTTGCAAAAAATTTTGATTTGTGGTCCAAAATATTTCTATCCTTTGTTCTGAATTCAACTACTGGAACGTCCTCTTGTGGTGCACTGTGGGTCATTTCGCCATCAGAATCACGTGGTGATTTTGGTCTCGGTTTATCCGGGTCCTTGTTTAGAGTGTCGGCTGCCCGTTTCAGCTCCGTTTCGTGAAGATACATGGAGATGATGGTAGCTATCAACACGAGGATACACTGTATTAAGTTGAAGGTCACAAACAGAATCATCCGAGGGGCATTCAATAGGCCAAAGTCCTTTCTCGGCAGTGTGTCGCTACAAAAATAAGATATAAAAGATCATTGAAAGAAGCTTTATGTATATTTTCCACTTAGAAAAGTTTATTTGATAGGTATTTTCATCATGTAAAGTATAGTTATGTGCCATTATGATCTTTTAAGTAAGTTGGATTTTTTTGGCTCTGCTGGCTGGCATGTGAAAAGTTCGTGATTATTTTTACCTTTTTTGAAGCATGAGTCTAAATTGTGAACTCCTTTTGATCTAGTCTACCTGAAGCGAGTTTGTGTGGTTTTAGTACATGCCTTAGTTATTAGTGAGCAGCAGCAGCAAACTATAAACCGAACCAATCCAGTTAGGTAACTTCATCATTAAACAATAAACCCAACCAACCCAGCTACGTAACTTCATCATTAAACAATAAACCCAACCAACCCAGCTACGTAGCTTCATCATTAAACAATAAACCGAACCAACCCAGCTCCTACACAGATGTTTCGGAGGTCGAACCTGCCCTATCTTTCTCTTCTTGAGGAATCTTACACCGAGAACCGCATCAGACATGGCTGATTCGGATCGTGCGCTTTCAATACCGGAACTTAACCACAGTTTGTATGGCGGTAAAGAACCGTCTTAAGATCTGTTGTTAGTTAACCGGTTTCTCCAAACAATAAACTGAAATAATCCAGATGCTACTGAGCCGAGTCAGTCCATATTATTGTTGAGATTAACATTGAGATTGTTTAGTGTTTGAGAATCGCATGGTTTTCATTTGTTAATTTGGACGGCTACCTGAACCAGTAATCCAACTCATGTTTTAAATGGATGTCTTTAGGATATCATCCTTAACGTCGGCCTGTGCACTGTTGAAGAACTAGTTTTATGATTAGTAAATCATCTGCATAAAACAAAAATTAATTGCTTACTTAATTAGACTAGTCTTAAGACCTTTGAACTAGTTTTAAAAGATTACTCATGGAAATTATTTATAAAGTCGACCTTCGCAGCCTGCCCCAGATAGAGAGTCGTGGACACGTAGATGGTCATCAGAAAGGAGATGGCCAACTAGCTTGACCTAGATAGAGTGGTGGACACGTAGATGGTTATCAGGAAGGAGATACTTACCTAGATACAGAGTGGTTGACACGCAGATGGTCATCAGAAAGGAGATGCCCAACTAGCTTGACCTAGATAGAGAGTGGCTGACACGTAGATGGTCATCAGGAAGGAGATACTTACCTAGATAGAGAGTGGTTGACACGTAGATGGTCATCAGGAAGGAGATAATTACCTAGCTTGACCCAGATAGAGAGTGGTTGACACGTAGATGCTCATCAGGAAGGAAATTCTCTCCCCTGCAGCCGGCGGGATCCAGAACACGAGAAGGCTGAGTTGAGACGTGGCCGCCATGGGGACCAGAACACACAGAGTATAGTACATGGATGACCTGTCCAGCTCCACAGTGTAGGTGACCAGAGACATTCCAGCCGCAGGGACGCTGACCAATAAAAGGAAAATATTATGGAAATTTCAGTAGTTTCTTGCCACTGTCCAGACAAATTAGTTAGCTTGTGGTTTGTTTGCTTTTTTAGCAAAATTCAAACATGTTTTTTTTAAATACAAAGAGTATTACTTTTAACACTAGGGGATTCGAGCTAAATCTGTGAATTTCAAATCTCTTGTAAGATCTTCAATAAGCATGCCTAAAAGAAGACTGCAGCCTTTCCACTGAAACTGTCTAAATGTGCACTGCCTCGCTGGAGTTCTTTGCCGCGCATCTATTTAAAACTTTATGACAAGGAATGCTTGAATGATCTACAAATAGAGTTGGAGCATTAGACATTAAATCTCTGGGTAAAAAAAGTTTTAGTTTTGCTAAGACAATATTTTTTCATTGATTTGAAAACTAGAGAAGTTTGAACAAAGGAGTAATGGCAAAGTTGTAACCAATTGTGTATAAACACTGAATAGAACAAGTCACTCTTTTTTTTCCTTTTTCCTTTTTTCTTCTTTTTTATTTCAATGTATTTAAGTATTCTTCTAACACCACTCCTAAAAAGTGCAAACTTTTTAAATTATAATGAGACCTTTGATAGAATAAAACTTATAAAAGCCAAAAGATGTGTAGAGGTTCTCTTTAGTGTGGACGTGATATTCTACCAATTTTTAGTTCTAAGGTCCAAGTGATAACGCGATCTCTTGTATCCAGACGCAAAGTCCAAGACATAAGAATCATGTTGATTACGTTTGCTCGATGTTTATCGTGTTACACTATTCAACACCCGCCCTCTCACCAATGAGATGAAGCCATGATGTCGCTACCCCTTATCACGTTCTACACCAACTACAGTTTTCCTCTCTGAAGGTGTTTTTTCGCGCTTGATATAACCCGTGCACAATTCGGTGCTGTCAGGCGTTTTTATCAAACCAAACTTAAGGCCGGTATGGCAGGGTGGGACCAAAAAGATGAGGCCCTTATTCTAAATAGTAAGAGTAGTTGTAGTAGTAGTAGTAGTAGTAGTAGTAGTAGTAGTAGTAGTAGTAGTAGTAGTAGTAGTAGTAGTAGTAGTAGTAGTAGCAGCAGCAGCGGCAGCAGCAGCAGTAGTAGTAGTAGTAGTAGTAGTAGTAGTAGTAGTAGTAGTAGTAGTAGTAGTAGTAGTAGTAGTAGTAGTAGTAGTAGTAGTAGTAGTAGTAGTAGTAGTAGTAGTAGTAGTAGTAGTAGTAGTAGTAGTAGTAGTAGTAGTAGTAGTAGTAGTAGTAGTAGTAGTAGTAGTAGTAGTAGTAGTAGTAGTAGTAGTAGTAGTAGTAGTAGTAGTAATAGCAGTAGATTTGAAATATTATGTCTATGAGAATTGGTAGAATCAGTAAAGGTTTGTTATTTCCGGCTAGTTGTTTGTTTCCAGTTTTACTCACACTCTGAGGTGGTGAGATACGACCTTCCACTCTCCAGGTATGGTCACCTGCTCATTCACGCCAGCTATCAAATCAACTTTTCGGGCTATTGGCAATATATCCACATCGTATCCTTTATGACAGAAGAGAAAGAGAGAGAGAGAGAGATAGAAAACTGGACGTTATGGTGGTCATTATGATACGATGTTGGGCGCTATTGGTATGGGTGGTAGCGTTCATTGGTGCTGCCGCTGATGATTTAATAATAATAGTAATAATGATAATCGTAATAATAATAATAATAATAATAATAATAATAATAATAATAATAATAATAATAATAATAATAATAATAATAATAATAATAATAACAGCATTTAGGATTATGATGATGATGATGATGATGATGATGATGATGATGATGGTAATGATAAAGATGGTATGATGATCATGGCGGTGGAGATGTTGATAATGGTAATTCCGATAGACTTATTGCAGATTGATTTTCCTGACTATTGCATTTTTCATTAAATAAATGCAAAGTATCGTAAAGGTAAAGTATCGTAAAGTATCCTGCCTTTTTGTTGGTTGTTTTGTTTGTTGTTTTTTTTTTTTTTGGTTTTGGTTTTGGTTTTTTTTTTTTTTGTACGTTATCCTCATTACTATTAAGAGACTCATTTTACAGAAGTTAAGTCAAAGTCTTTCTTGATGATATGAATAAATCCAAATGAAATACATCTTTATCCATTGCAGGATTAATCATGTATCGTAAGGAAAACTAAAATTGGAAAAGAAATAATTCTCTACTTACTTTTCTAAGCTATTTAAAGATCCTTTTGAACGTCTGTTAGAATTTTACATTTTAAAGCTAAAAGAATGCCCAAAGATGCACAGCTTTGCCGGAATTCATAGCTTCCCAGTTTATAAGCTCAATGCTTTAAACAACTCATAATTCTCATTGCATGCAGAATTTACCGCCCAGTCCTAGCATGACTGTACAGGTTTGTTTGTCGAACGGGTAATACTTCAGGTCGACCAGGCAGTGGGTTCCGAGCACAACCCCATCTGTCATCCTAGACACACCCTCGTGAGAGAGATCCAGTTTCTCAACCGAAGAAAATATGGAGAAGGTTTCAGTGGCCGAGTTCAAACTGATGATTGCTGGGGTCCACACACTGGGGATGGAGTATGACTCACCTGTTTAGATCACGGACACAAAAATACTCGTCTAAAGCTGTGCTTGACGGAAATTCTCTCTTTCGTAAATATTTGGCCTTGGTTTTAGAGACCACGTTACTTAATATTTTGTGGCTGTGACCGGAATAAAGTCATTCAGTAGATAAGATCCACAGAAGATGTTGATTTCCTACAAATCAGACAGTAAATAAGGGCGACAGAAGATGGTGACTTCCTACAAATCAGACAGTAGATAAGGTCGACAGAAGATGTTGACTTCCTACAAATCAGACAGTAGATAAGGTCAACAGAAGATGTTGACTTCCTACAAATCAGACAGTAGATAAGGGTGACAGAAGATGTTGACTTCCTACAAATCAGACAGTAGATAAGGTCGACAGAAGATGGTGACTTCCTACAAATCAGACAGTAGATAAGGTCGACAGAAGATGTTGACTTCCTACAAATCAGACAGTAGATAAGGGTGACAGAAGATGTTGACTTCCTACAAATCAGACAGTAGATAAGGTCGACAGAAGATGTTGACTTCCTACAAATCAGACAGTAGATAAGGTCGACAGAAGATGTTGACTTCCTACAAATCAGACAGTAGATAAGGGTGACAGAAGATGGTGACTTCCTACAAATCAGACAGTAGATAAGGGTGACAGAAGATGGTTGCTTCCTACAAGTCAGACAGTAGATAAGGTCGGCAGAAGATGTTGACTTCCTAAAAGTCAGACAGTAGATAAGGTCGGCAGAAGATGTTGACTTCCTACAAGTCAGACAGTAGATAAGGTCGACAGAAGATGTTGACTTCCTACAAATCAGAGAGTAGATAAGGTCGGCAGAAGATGTTGACTTCCTACAAGTCAGACAGTAGATGAGGGCGACACCAGATGTTGACTTCCTACATTTCAGACAGTAGATAAGGTTGAAAGACGTTTGTGTCCTACATCCCATAAGACAAATAAGTCGACAGCTTAGAAAGTTGAGAAGGTCGTGGAGATGTTTGCGTTTTACACGTCGCCCGACAGATATGTCATGATAACTTTGTCAGTGTCCTACTATCAGACGATAGATAAAGTCATGATAGTTTTGTCAGTGTCCTACCTGTAAGACGATAGATAAAGTCATGATAATCATGTTGGTGTCCTACCTATCAGACGATAGATAAAGTCATGATAATCATGTTGGTATCCTACCTGTCAGACGATAGATAAAGTCATGATAATCATGTTGGTGTCCTACCTATCAGACGATAGATAAAGTCATGATAATCATGTTGGTATCCTACCTGTCAGACGATAGATAAAGTCATGACAATTATGTTGGTGTCCTACCTATCGAGCGATAGATAAAATCACGACAATCATGTTTTTGTCCTGCCAATCAGACGATAGATAAAGTCATAATAGTTTTGTTAGTGTCCTACCTGTAAGACGGTAGATTAAGTCATGATAATCATGTTGGTGTCCTATCTGTCAGGCGATAGGTAAAGCCATGATAGCTTTGTCAGTGTCCTACCTGTGGGCGGGCAGATATGCCCTGGAGATGTTAGCGTAGTCCTCAGGATCCCAGGCTAGTCCTTCGTCCCTCCACGCGACCTCCATGTACAGAGAAGCGGTCATCACCTGTGCTACTTCCTGCACTGCCATGACCTGCGTCAAGAGGAAGCAAATTGGAGAAACACTTAATGTCTCCAGCGTATAAATAACCATACCCATACAGTAATTTAATTTAGGATATTTTTTATTGTTAATTCCTTTTCTTTCAGTAACAGATAGACCCCATTCCCTCCCACACACACAAAGTGAAAACGTAAATGGGCACCGAGTTGTTGGTTGGCATGCCTAGGTGTACTCTTCGTTTCGCTCCCGAGTGCTGATATTTTTTTTTAATTTAAGTGTATATTGAGTATTAAACATAATCAGGTAGGCCTAGAGATGATTGCCATGAATCATTTTTGGCTTTGGCAATAGCGTTCACCTCCCCCCCCCCCCACACACACACACACATCTCCAACTTTCCTTATTCCGTACAGCAGTAGGACTAAATCTTCTCTATGGCTTTCAAAATTTATCTGACCTTAATGGTTCTATAAAATAATCACAAGACTTGATCTTTCATTGTTGAAATTACCTTATAGCCCTAAAATAATTATCATACAACTTTACCTATCATTGTTGAAGTCATCTTATAGCCTCACAAGAATTATCATACAATTTGACCTTTCATTGTTGAACTTACCTTATACAAGTTCATGCCAATGTTTACCTCCACTGGTCCATCTGGTGAAAGTGGAAACATCTTGTTCTGAAGGACTGGGCTCGACTCTATGTCACTGTAGAGCCTTGCTCTTGCTTCCCTCTGGGTTCCGGTGAGATTCTGGAACCTTCCATGAACAGACCTCAACCTCCCGGACATTATAACCGTTATGATAACGAGGAGAGGGAGGAATGCGGCGCGCATCGAAGGGACGTTGTCAATAAAAGCCATGTTGTGAATAATCAACTAGCGTGTTTCTGAGGATTCTATGTTTATTGTTTACAGGAGAATCTAGGATTCTGTCGTCCAGATATCATGCGAGGTCCAGCTGACTCTGCCAAGAGCTGTAGACTACCTGGTTGTATTGGGCAGATCTTTGGCGACACGGGCTACAGTTTTTTGTTACATTCTGGTAATATTTTTACTTGAAAATGCGATGAAGATACGGTGCTCTCTCTAAGGATGAAGGAGTAAAGAGTGAAGAGTGGATCGTCGCCGCTGAGAGTAGTCTGTGGGCGACCAGGCAGCTTCCATCTCAAACTGATTTTTCTTAAACAAGTCCCCTTGTTTGAGGACTATGAACACACCTCCCGAAAATTAAAACAAAACAAAAACTTTACAGAATTATTGAAGACCAATTTAAAAAATCTTTTACAGCGATTTCCTTATTAGGAATAAGACGGTGACAGAGAAGTTTAAACAAGTTTATTGTAACTTAAAATTCTTTTTTTTTTCCTGGCGACGGAAACGATGACCTCCTCCTGTGCTTTCCTAAGTTTCGAGTCGTACGCAGCCAGTCTTCACTTCTCACGCTGAGCTCAACCACAGATTGGATGTTTACTCAACTGGAAACGTTTCAATGGTTCTTTTTTCACCTTTTCGCTTCTTCACGTGTTTCTCCCACAGCCTCTTTGGTGTCCAATAATGCCTGTAGTTAGGACCTAACTTAGATCTTTACTTTCTGACAAGTTGGCTTTTGGAAATGGATTATTTGGATTTAGCTCAGATCCGTCTAAATAGGACGATATAGTAATGCCTGATTAGACCTTGACCTGCAGCCTGTAGCGTGACTCTCACCACATAAGTGAGATATCGAAACTTAATGGAGCCAATGCAAATCTAGGCGAGTGCTAAAAGCATTTGAAGGAGCAATATGAATAATGGGACCGACTCGTTATCCTTTGCATTTGCTAGGTGTAAAGGTCTAATGTTTGATTTTCACAAGTCATAACCCAAATATTTACTCAACATAAAATAAATACTAAGCAGTCAATATTTGCTATTGCTTCGCTTATTGGCAGCTTTCTATGGTGTTTTTAGAAGGAAGCAATCTTTCTCTACATACAATGTATTAGACATGATGTCTAAAATAAGCATTGCTGAAACCGAGATATGGGCAATAATGGTTTCCAGCATTAATTTGTAAATCATTTGTTCATGACGTTACATGATTCGAATAACTTGAATGATATGAAAGTCTGTCAAATCAGAATTGATACAAATATGTTTAGCTGGCCGATTTGCATGTTGGCTTCAAGGTTAAGTGTACCTAATAGGCCTACATCTCTATATTGTCTACTTTTATTTTGCTTGCCAGTGGTACAGCGGCAACAATTGATTTTTTTTTCATTAACACAACAATCGTCTTTAGCAGTTTAATAACTGATGTTGTTTTATTTGTATTATTAAACTATTTTAAAATGTTTTATTGACTATATTAATCATATATGACTTACTTGACTTATTGCCGTGTCGCATCCCAGTTCACCGTCTGTGACGCTTCGGCAGCTTTCTCTATCCTCGCAGAGAGTTCTCTCCACTGTTTCCTGTCCTTTGCGAGCTCAGTGATTTTGACCAGATCATCGGTTGAATGGAGTCTAAAATGGTCAATTAGTCCTAGATCTTTGTTCAGTACGATTGGGAGAGTTGTTGTCGGCCGTCCTCTTAGTTTGTGGCCATATTGGATGAAGTAGGCTCTTGTTGCTCTGTTGGCAGGGATGTCGCTGTCTCTACGAAGAATATGCCCAAAGAGGTTCCACCGGGCTTTTAGAATTTGCAGCGAGAGGGGCTTTTCCTGGCATTTTTTATACAGTGACTTATTTGTGATTTTTACTGGAAATTTAATGTTTAGGACCTTTTTCAGTTGTTTTCGGTGGAAAGCGTTTATTTTCTCTTCTTCGGTGAGAGTCAGTGCCCATGTGCTACAGTTGTATAGTAGTATGGATTTCACAAGGGACTTATAAAGTTGTATTTTGGTTGTGGTTTTGAGTTTATTTCCTTTCATCCACACGTGGTAAAGCTTGTTGAGGGCTGCGGTGGAGAGCTGTTTTCTCCTTTCTACATCCTCGAGATCACCAATGAGTGAGCCCACTTTCTTTGCGTTTTTCCAGTCTTCCTCGTTTTTTTGAAAGAGCTGTGAATTCTGTTTTGTCTGTGTTTACTTTTAGTTGGTACTTATGTAGCGTTTCTTGGATTTCGTTGATGTTAACGTAGTCCTGTCCGATAAAATTCACGTCGTCTGCGTAAGCTATCTCGTTTGGAATTTCTTTTTCATATTTCACTATTGGTCTGGGTAGTGTGGTTCTGACCTCCTTCAGAGCGTGTTCTAGATAAAAAGGACTGGACTAAGGCTATCTCCTTGGGGAGTCCCGACATTGCTTATAAATGTATTTGTTTTTGTGGCGCCATTGATTCTTGTTTTTATTTTTGTATTGCTCAAAAGAAAGCGTATTATTCTCAGCTCATCTTCGTTTACGATGGTTGCGATTATGTTGAGCAGTTGGTTTCTATCTATTGTGTCAAACGCCGCACTCATGTCAATCCCTGAAATTTTTATGATGACATCTTCTTTCAGTGTTTTTGCGGCCAACCATTTGTGGGTCCAGACAACATCTGCCGTGCTACGGTCTGGGCGGAATCCACTTTGACTCTTCGATAGGTATTCTTCTACAAAGGGTCTTATCCTGTTCAGAGTGATGATTGACAAGGCTTTGCGTAATGAGTTGAGTAGGGTTATCGGTCGCAAGTTATTTGGGGGACCTTTCTATATATATATATTTACATACATCCCAAATCTATCGCGGCATAAGGTTTACAGAGATTTAAGTCCGTTTACACGAAGCTTTTTGCAGCTAGCAACACCCTTCCGGAAAATACTGTAACGTCACAAGCAGCAATTCATATTGTTTACGATTTTTTTAAAAGCAGGATTTATTTCAACTTTAAAATGATTGCTGTTTATAATGTTAGAGCATTTTGTGGAGAGCTGTTGCTATCTGCAATTTGCTTCGTGTAAACATATTCTACGCTTAGAAGATGGTTAATTACAACGAAAATAAGAAGAGGAAAAAAAAAACACTTAGCGGCTCTAACATTGCTAACGGTTTAATTTTTTAACCGCTAGAAGAAAATGGGCGGTTGGAGTCCATATATTGATTTGGGCAGGGTTTGTCACCCCGAGAGAGATTCTGACAATAATCTCGCGCCACTTGTGCTTGATAGCCGTTCAACTAAACATTGCACAAAACATCTGCTAAAGCAATGAGCCTCGCTCGTGCTTGATACTGATAGCCGTACAACGAAACATTGCACAAAACATCTGCTGAAGCAATGAGCCTCGCTCGTGCTTGATACTGATAGCCGTTCAACTAAACATTGCACAAAACATCTGCTAAAGCAATGAGCCTCGCTCGTGCTTGATACTGATAGCCGTTCAACTAAACATTGCACAAAACATCTGCTAAAGCAATGAGAAAGCCATAGACGTTGGGAGGAGGAAAATATGAAAGGCCTACATCGACATCGATAGCCAAATAGAAGTGGGACAAATAACTTCCCGTTGATTTCATGAGTGTGCTCGTCATCAAAATCTATTCTCTCTCTCTCTCTCTCTCTCTCTCTCTCTCTCTCTCTCTCTCTCTCTCTCTCTCTCTCTCTCTCTCTCTCTCTCTCTCTCTCTCTCTCTCTCTCTCTCTCTCTCTCTCTCTCTCTCTCTTCCGTATCTTAGTTGAAATTTTTAGACTGTGAAACCAGAAGACACATCAATGGTCATGAATATTGGAGGATCGCGTCATATGAACGAATTAAAAATATACCATCAATATTATCGTTATATTGTAATAAACCTCTTTCTAAGCTTCAGTATTGATCTTCAGTAGTTACTATCGACCTGTCAAGGATGTTGTTAAATGTCACGGTTTTGCCATGGCCTAATTAGCTTTTGACGGCCCGCGCCCAACGTGTTTTGTTTCTCGAACAATCGCTGTACAGTGCCTCCAGTCTCTTGGTGCTCGCTTTGTTTGGGCTAGTGATGGCGCGTGCAAGCCACTCAGCTGAAGTGTGTTGACTCCTAGCTTGGCTTTGATGACCAAGCTAGTGACACGCACTGTAAGCAACAGGTTATGTCTGGCTTACTTTAATTAAAAAAAAAAAATTTGATTTTGAGTTGTCACCCTTATAATGTTTTGTGGGCGTGAAAGAAATATTGCCGTTCTATTCTACAGCACAAATGACATATCAGCACAAATGACATATCAGCGCAAATTATCATCTTGATAAAACCTGTCAACGAGCTTTCATTCGTTTTTTTTTTTTTGGTTTTTTTTTTGTTTTTTTTTTTGGTTTTTTGTCTTCTTCATACAAGTTCATATCAAGAATAGTGGTAGTTTTATTTACTTTCTTCTTAATAGGAAAAATCATTCTCTCTCTCTCTCTCTCTCTCTCTCTCTCTCTCTCTCTCTCTCTCTCTCTCTCTCTCTCTCTCTCTCTCTCTCTCTCTCTCTCTCTCTCTCTCTCTCTCTCTCTCTCTTTCTCTCTATCTATCTTTCTCTTTCTGTCTCTCTCTCTCTCTGTTTCTTTCTTTCTCTCTCCATCTATCAATCTGTTGTTCTATATTTTTCTCTGTCTTTCTTTTCTATCAGGATTTACCAAAATCGTATCAAATGATTATTAGTAATATTACATAGATTTAAAATAGAGGACACAATAATGCGAATTTCGTTTATCAATTAATTTAATTAACAAGGTTAAGGGTTTAAAATAGTACGCGAGATGGAGAGAAAATACGATTAAACAAAATGAATTGGGTTAAATACATCTCAACATAATAATATAAAAGACTTCTGAATGCCTGAACATTCAGACGTGTGGACTGGTACAATAATAACAAGATAGTTTTTTCTTTCTTCGCTGCAAAAAGTGGTCAAAAGTAATTTTTTTTTTTTTATCTGGATGGTATCAAAATATGCTGGTGTGTTTCGTTTGTGCATTGTGTGTTTGATTGAGGTAAACATGTGTTACTTACAGTGGTCTCTCTAAACCTTCTTTCCCTTATTCTTGTCTTCTAGTTTTTAAACTTCCTAGTAGTACTTGGTCCTTGAGAATGGCACAATGATACCAGAATGATTCTTTCAATTTATCGGTCCTTTAGAGTGGCACAATGATACCAGAATGATTCTTTCAATTGATCGGTCCTTTAGAGTGGCACAATGATACCACAATGATTCTTTCAATTTATCGGTCCTTTAGAGTGGCACAATGATACCACAATGATTCTTGCAATTCATCGGTCCTTTAGAATGGCACAATGATACCACAATGATTCTTTCAATTCATCGGTCCTTTAGAGTGGCACAATGATTCCAGAATGATTCTTGCAATTCATCGGTCCTTTAAGAATGGCACAATGATACCAGAATGATTCTTTCAATTCATCGGTCCTTTAGAGTGGCACAATGATACCACAATGATTCTTTCAATTTATCGGTCCTTTAGAATGGCAC
Source organism: Elysia crispata (assembly GCA_033675545.1). Classification (NCBI taxonomy): domain Eukaryota; kingdom Metazoa; phylum Mollusca; class Gastropoda; family Plakobranchidae; genus Elysia; species Elysia crispata. The sequence continues at coordinate 190,566 of JAWDGP010007744.1, read as the reverse complement.
AATGATTCTTTCAATTTATCGGTCCTTTAGAGTGGCACAATGATACCACAATGATTCTTTCAATTTATCGGTCCTTTAGAGTGGCACAATGATACCACAATGATTCTTTCAATTGATCGGTCCTTTAGAGTGGCACAATGATACCACAATGATTCTTTCAATTTATCGGTCCTTTAGAGTGGCACAATGATTCTTTCAATTTATCGGTCCTTTAGAGTGGCACAATGATTCTTTCAATTTATCGGTCCTTTAGAGTGGCACAATGATTCTTTCAATTCATCGGTCCTTTAGAGTGGCACAATAATTCCAGAATGATTCTTTCAATTTATCACAAAGAGAATAATTTGACTTCAGTGCAAATTTTTTACATATGAAATTCAATAAACAAACAAACAAAAAATTGTTCTTTCGAATTAGAAAAGTAAAAATTTTCATAAAATTTGAGAGGTGTGCTCATAATTCTCAGCATTTATGATAAGTGGAAACTTTTTTTTAAAGCATCTTAAAATTAATAAACTTACATAAATGGAGCAAAGCTTAAAAAAATATACATATACATGTAAGTTTAAATAAATCGAGCCTTGATTCCTCTAACTATCAACGCGATAGGGATACAAAAATGATCAAAAAAAATAATTAGATCCTTCGTGGTTTTTCTTTATATCAAAAGCGGCAATGGCAAAGCAAAAGAAATGTATCGCTAGCCTTTTTTTCTTTTCTTTTCTTTTTGCACTTTTTATACAAACAATATTGGTAAATCAGATGGCCCTCCTTATCATTGGTCTATGATGAAAAAATATTCACTTACACCAAACATAATTAATCGTTTTCTTTATATCATTCATATTTATACACGACTTATTTCAATTTCTGACAATTTTAACATCTTTGTGTTTTGCTGAGATTTTAATTACATGTAAAATTTTACGAAACGATATATAAACAGTAGTATTCTAGTAATGAGATACATTGCTAAGTGTCACTAATTTTCCAACATCAAACAAATCAAGTAAAACAAGACAGGATCAACTGATTCAAAATACAGAATGGTTATAACCAAAGGCTTATTATAAGTTTACTAAGTTTTCTTTTTTTTTTTTTAAGATCTCTTTAGATAATTAGGGCCATCGTTGCCTTAACATTTTTCCGTCATTTTCTGTAGTCACCACGATACTAAACTCTATTATTTCCAGGAATTTTGTCAAGCAGGTATTTTTTTTTTTTTTTTTTGCATCAGGAAGCCCGTACATGTGGTATTTTTAATTAAAATTATGAAAGCTATTATACGCACAGTGATGCATTTTTGTGTGGCTTTAAAAAAGGTGAAAATATGTCTCTTTCTTCTTTACCTCTCTCATTTCTTTTCTGTGCCTCTGTGTAGATCATTTTATTTCTCTATGTGTCGATATTACTTTCTTATTTCTTTTTCTTTCTCTTTCACTCTCTCCCTGTCTCTATCTGTTTGTTTCTCTCTCTCTCTCTCTCTCTCTCTCTCTCTCTCTCTCTCTCTCTCTCTCTCTCTCTCTCTCTCTCTCTCTCTCTCTCTCTCTCTCTTTCTCTCTGCCTGTCTGTCTCTCTCTCTTTTACTCCATATTTTACTTAGATCCTCGAGCACGGCTTACATCAAGGGTGATATTAAAAATAATTAAATACTATGATTGTGTTTCTTTGTGCAACAATCTCTCTCACTCACTCACTCTCTCTCTCTCTCTCTCTCTCTCTCTCTCTCTCTCTCTCTCTCTCTCTCTCTCTCTCTCTCTCTCTCTCTCTCTCTCTCTCTCTCTCTCTCTCTCGATTTATTGGGTTTTTTTTCTCCATCTAACTCGTGTAACTCGAGTACGGTATATCTCGTGTATTTTGTAAACCATGTTTGTGTGGAGCAGTCTTAGTATGCTACCCTATTGGAAAGGAGTTAAACTCGTAAGAGGATAGACGGAGAGGTAGAGAGAGAGAGAGAGAGAGAGAGAGAGAGAGAAGGAAAAAAAGGGAGAAAGAAAACAGAGATGTACCAACGATAGAGATCGACCAAGGGAAACATACACAAGAAATGCTGGCACCAGCTGCTTGACAGAACTGTCTAAATCACCGGTACAGGGTGCAATAAGAACAATAGCGGCAGTTATAACTCCAAAGAACAACAACACCAACAATAGCAATGCGCCTAGGTTGGATGTGGCTGGTCCATCAAAAGTTTGGGAACCTGTGGAGTTACATACCTAAAGCCATCTTAACGGAGGGGTTTAGAACTTAGGACCAACAGCCATCATATATAGACTTTATAAAAAAAATGTTTTTAATTAATCATGGAAAGAAATGGAAAACAAAACAGAGAAACAGGAAAAGTTACAAAAGAAAAAGAAAAGACAAAAACAATAACTAACAATGAGATATTAAAAATACGGACCAACCGGGTCAGATAAAACAGCAGTGAAAAGGTACGCGGAAGCACATTAACAACAACAACAACAACAAATGAAAACAAAACAAACCAACGACAAATGAATCTGGAACCCTTTAAAAAAGTCTTCGCGCCCTAAGTTATTTCAAAACAGAATTATTTTATCTTACCCATTCCTTCTCTCTCTCTCTCTCTCTCTCTCTCTCTCTCTCTCTCTCTCTCTCTCTCTCTCTCTCTCTCTCTCTCTCTCTCTCTCTCTCTCTCTCTTTCTCTCTGCCTGTCTGTCTCTCTCTCTTTTACTCCATATTTTACTTAGATCCTCGAGCACGGCTTACATCAAGGGTGATATTAAATACTATGATTGTGTTTCTTTGTGCAACAATCTCTCTCACTCACTCTCCTCTCTCTCTCTCTCTCTCTCTCTCTCTCTCTCTCTCTCTCTCTCTCTCTCTCTCTCTCTCTTTCTCTCTCGATTTATCTATCTCTTTGGGTTTTTTTTCTCCATCTAACTCGTGTAACTCGAGTACGGTATATCTCGTGTATTTTGTAAACCATGTCTATTGGAAAGGAGTTAAACTCGTAAGAGGATAGAGAGAGAGAGAGAGAGAGAGAGAGAGAGAGAGAGAGAGAGAGAGAGAGAGAGAGAGAGAGAGAAGGAAAAAAAGGGAGAAAGAAAACAGAGATGTACCAACGATAGAGATCGACCAAGGGAAACATACACAAGAAAAGCTAGCACCAGCTGCTTGACAGAACTGTCTAAATCACCGGTACAGGGTGCAATAAGAACAATAGCGGCAGTTATAACTCCAAACAACAACAACAACAATAATAGCAATGCGCCTAGGTTGGATGTGGCTGGTCCATCAAAAGTTTGGGAACCTGTGGAGTTACATACCTAAAGCCATCTTAACGGAGGGGTTTAGAACTTAGGACCAACAGCCATCATATATAGACTTTATAAAAAAAAATGTTTTTAATTAATCATGGAAAGAAATGGAAAACAAAACAGAGAAACAGGAAAAGTTACAAAAGAAAAAGAAAAGACAAAAACAATAACTAACAATGAGATATTAAAAATACGGACCAACCGGGTCAGATAAAACAGCAGTGAAAAGGTACTCGGAAGCACATTAACAAAAACAACAACAACAACAACAACAAATGAAAACAAAACAAAACCAACGACAAATGAATCTGGAACCCTTTAAAAAAGTCTTCGCGCCTTAAGTTATTTCAAAACAGAATTATTTTATCTTACCCATTCCTTCTCTCTCTCTCTCTCTCTCTCTCTCTCTCTCTCTCTCTCTCTCTCTCTCTCTCTCTCTCTCTCTCTCTCTCTCTCTCTCTCTCTCTCTCTCTCTCTCTCTCTCTGCCTCACTCTCGGACTAACGAAATGAAAAGTAAAGGCAGACAAAGGGTTCGCGTTTAGGTCGGACGGCTTTTTTATGATTTATAAAAGACATGCGAAAACGAAAATTACTCTGATAGTTTAGAAATTTAAACATCATTATCTCATAGATCGAATCTCTTTTTACTCTATTCGTTGCGTAGTTGAACTTGTTAGTTATAACCCACACAAGAGGCAGTCACGGTCAGACGAAAAAATAAGCAACCCCCCAGGCGTGTTGACAACGTGAACAAATTCATTTGTTGATACAAAGTTAATCAGTTATGGCATTAAGTTACATATCTTAAATCCCATACAACATAGAATCACGGTTTTAAATGTTTTTTCTGAAAAGTTAAAGATTCATCCCACTATGTATCATGACACTGACAGAGAAAAAAAGTTGTTATTCATTTAATTTTCGATAAGAAGTGCAGCTTTAGTTCAACTTCACGGTATTTTACTTTTATAAAATAGGTATTGAACAACATTGTGAGAATATACGTTGCAGGTAAACCGCTGGAAGAAAGTGTGTCACTGTTTACTTAAATATGAATCAGGAGAAATTAAACTTTGCCTGGCAAGGCAACTTCGAGCCCTAACAGTGTTAAGACCCCTAAAACGGTCAATGTCCACATACTAACTTACTATATTAACGGCTCGCGCCCATCGTCATTTTATGTTTTGGGTCTGATGTGGCTCCTCCCAATAATCCCATAAAACACCGGGATGCGCAATGCTCTTGTGTGCATCACTTTGGTGCTTGGATGCCGGCAGGGAAGTTTTGTTGTGGGTTGTGTGATAAGCACAACCTGCTCAGAGGTACCGGCGACTTGGGTACCTCGTCGATGTGGTGTCGGTGGGCCGGCTATTCTGAGAGTGTCTATATGGCGGAGGTTCAGAGCTGAAACCCTTCATCCCCTGCAATCTTTCTAACACATCTCCCATTATAGGGAACTGAATACACCTGTACCTCTCTTTACAGGGAGATTTTGTTCTTCATTTGAAAGGGGCATTATCTTTTTTTTTTTTTTTTTTTACTTTGAAAGGGGCACTATCCTTGAAAGATGCAACATCCTCCTTTTTATTTGTTATCTTCCATGGTAGAGGCAATTCACATGATTTTCCATGACTGATTCTGAAACTTCAATACATTTTATATGCTTATGTCCTTTTCTGTGGGTCAAAGTATTACTCGATGTTTCTCTTTAACTGTGTTTCGCTAATTTTTTCATATTTTCTGATTTTCCTCTTCTCTTTCTGATTCTTCCCTTTCCACTTTTTCTTTCACTCCTATTACTTCCTTCTTTGCCTATCTCTTCTCCTTCTCTCTCGTCTGTGAATTACGATACTGTTTAAGTGTTTTCATCTTCATGGTTTTTTTCCTCTACGTCAGTATACAATTTACTTCATGTATTTGACCTCTACCTGTGTTTCTATATTTCTTTCTTCTAATTCTATTTCACTCTCTCTCTTTCCCCTCTTCTTCTCTCGCCTTTTCAACTTTTGTTATTTTTTTTTTCTTTTTGTCCCTCTCTGTACCTCACTCTCTCTCTCTCCTCATTGCCCATTCCTCCCACTATCGATTCGCTCTTTTTATTTTTGTTTATCTCTGTCTGTGTTAGTATTATTACACTGTATTATTATTGCTGGTTCTCTCCAATGGCATCGCTATTTCATGGTTATTTTTTTCTTAAAGCTATGTACGTGCTATTTCTTTCTTTCAGTTCGTACATCTGCTACTAACAGGCTTTTATATCTAAACTTTTGTTCCCTATTTACTATTAAATTCCTGTATATCAATTTTTTTTCAGTAATTGCAAGTTGTTTCGTATACATAAATATATATACTTGTTTGCGTTGATTGTATCACTATTCTAGGTGAAATTAATTTTGATATGTTAAAAATTGCAAGAGTGTTTAAGTTTTTTGACTCTCCTGCTCAATTTAAAATTTGTCGCTTACAGGAGTTTTTGACTCAGGCGACGAGCAAGTCGTTATCATCAAGATACTCAGCCATTCTCACTGAAACTGAAAACCATGGAAATAATGCGCATTGCACATGTCAGCAATGAGCAAAGTTCACCTGGAAAGCCTTTTAGCGCCACCGCCCACAACCTCAGACTCGAGGATGGGCCCCTGTACATGTAGATGGCACTACATTGACAGGTAAACCGGTTGTGGAATGTCTCAGTTTTACCTTAAGACCAGCTTAGTTGGAATGAAGATGTGTAGCTGCGTTTACGTTTTGTGGTAGAATGTATGGCTCTACATGTACTATATTAGTACATGTATATTTATTGCAGATATTAATGTGGTGAGTAGCGTGTGATAACTTTAAATATTTTCTTGTACTGTTTCACATTAGCATGCTAAAACTTTAAATTTGGAAACGGTGGCTGAGGAAGGTACATGTACAAGAAAAGATCTACGATCTGTTTTAAGCTAAGGGTGACTATCCAGTCAGAAAATTGAGTTGACCTATTAAGACAAGAGTTAGTGGGAGTCATAATAGGAGTCAACTTTTCCTAATCAATAACATTTACCCTCAAGTTAAAATTGCAATTGCTTTTTTTTAATTTGTTAAAAAGCATCTTTTCAAACTTTTGGATTTGCATATTAGTGTGTAAAACTAGACATATTCACTTCCCCAAAGCTACCTGATGAGAGCAACAGGACTCAAAATTCAAAGTTTTTTTTTAGAGGGAAGAATGAGGTCATTTTTGAAGTATTCACAAAATATAAATGTTTGGGTTTCCCCCCACTCCCCATTCATCAAATGGTAACTCTGTTTATGCTGGGAATTGTGTTGTTTATGCTTGTATTTACTCTATCTTTTTTTTATGTTATGCAAAATATTGCATTTATACAGTGAATTGCCTAATTTTTTTTTATAATTTGTCATTTCGAAGTACCCTATTTTTATTGCAAGCAATCAATTGGCACCTACTTCAGGTATTTGTCTGTTTAATAAATAGAGAGATAGATGATATTTGTTGTATATACACTGTATGTTGTGGGTCCTGTTTTTGTAAAAAATTTGATACCAACATCATCAAACTTGATTGAAAAATAAAAATTGTATCAAAATTTGAATTTGGCCAAAAAAGTCGCAATTGCAGGTACTCGCCCAGAATGTGCAAAATTGTGCCACGAAGCATTTTTGTGTGCTTATAATTTGAAAACAATTTAAATTATAAGTTTGGCGCATTCATGTACATGTACATAATTGAATTAAGATATAATGAAATGGGACGTCCTCACAGAAATGTTTTGTCGACAGTTTTTCAAACAAGTTTACAAAAATAATGGAATATCAAAATCTTTGAAAAATCATAACTTTCTTAATTATTGACCGATTTTCATAATTTTTTCACTCTGTTCATACAATCAAAAACTCTATAATACTAATCTAAATAGAAATTTGAATGAACTATTATAAATTTGGGTTCAGACAGCCTATTTTTTATTTTTTTTTGCAATGAACAAATGCGAGGAATTGTCATTTTTGTTATGATCATAAATTACTGGGCATGTGAAAAGCAATACCCTATCCATTGAGATGTTAAGTTTCCTATAGACTAGGCCACAAGAGCAAAAATTGACTGAACCATGTAAAAAAAATTCCATTGTGACACCTACAGGTATGTGTGGTAGAATTTATAATCTCAGGCTTATGCATGCCTAAGGTACTTTCTTGTGAAATTTCATAAAGTTTAAGAAACACACACATATATACTTTCACCATCAAGAAGAGCGAGCCAAAACAAGATTGAGGGTCTCATAACATATTTTATTGCAGTTCACTTCATGCATCTTATTGTCCCCTCCTCTCAACAGCCTCTACTTGCCAGGGAGGATGATACCGTCATACTGAGAAGAAATAAAAGAATGAAAGAAATGTATTTTGTTACTTGCTATAGAAAACACTTAAGACCAAAAATGTAAGAATTTGTAATAAATTTTAGGAAAATGACTGTTACAAAAGAAAATAACATGAAACTATTTGCCCTTAGTAAAGTTTTTGATACATAGATGCTTGCAATGGCAATAGTACCAGATAATACTAGTAATAAAACTTTGTATACAAATTTAATATCTATCAGAATGAAAAGAAAAACGAGACAAAAGTAAACTCATATCATATACGTTGCACAAGGAGAGGAAGAACTATTAAGTTTTCTTCAATTCATGCCATAATAAGGGAAGTCGAGAAAAGGGCTGCCATGTATTTTCCTCTTCTACTCAGCAAACAGTAAACAATAAAAATTTAACTTAAAGCCTTCTCTGGGTCTGTGACTAGTTATACACATGTGATCTTGGCTGAAAAATGGCAGCTGATCACCTTTAGACTGTATACCCCAACCTCTTTCCCCCCCCTTATTGCTCTGCTAAAAATAAGTAGGAAGGTAACACAACACCCTTGAAATGGTTGCACTCAGAACAATGCATTGCCTTTTTTCAGTTAAGCACAATACTTTTCAGAGAAAAAAAAAACAAAAAAAAAAACATTGAATAGTGACTTTCAATTAATAGGATCTATTAATTTGTCAGACTTTAACTCAATCCCACCTAAATAACTCCAGCTTAGGTAAAGCCCTGACTCTAAAAGAAGGGACGTAACTCTATACAAAAATAGATCTATACATTAAAAAAAATATTAGTCAAACAAAAGAAGATAAAATTATGAAATAAATTGTAAAAAAAAAAAACTAGAGGTGTTAAATTTTTGTAAAGCTGGGTTTCATGATAGTAAACCAATTTTTTAAGACTTCTCCTTCCCTTCAGGCTGACTCTACCACCATTTCAATTTTTCACCATCAACATCTCATTTCACCACCATCTCAACATCACTCCTGATGTCAAATGGACAAAGGTCATTATTTTAAGCTGATTGTATGGATAACCATGCAGACAACCAAAATAAATGGTTTCTATAGCATCCCTGAGATGATTTTAGTGATCATCCACCTTAACTCAAAGTTTAGATCTAGTCTAGTCCTTAAACGCGGACAAAAACGGTCAATTTCGAACCGGATTTTTAGATCTAAATTTAGCAAAAAAAAAAAAAAAAAAGAAACTAAACTAACCAAAATAAAGTCTAAAGTGTCCTCTAAACATAAATGAGGTTTGCATGAGATTTCCGGTAGTTATAAGGAAAGAAAGTAGAAACTCAGAAAGTGAAAGTAAACGGGCGATGACGGGCCATATAGGTACACAATATAGTGGTCCATACGGGCGACGGCAGGCGATATAAGTGGGATTGAGTTAAAGTTTAGTTTCTATACAGGCTAAAAATGCATATTGTCAGTAAAATAAATTGAATTCAAATTAACTAAAAATTTAAAACCTCTGAGAAATTATTTTGGACTAAAGATGATTTGAATTAAGTTTTTAAACTGTAGCCCTAAAACAGTAACAAATTTAGTCACAAAATGAACTAATTTGTGTTGCACACAGGCGAAATCAATGTCACACAATGTTTTAGTCAGACATTGGTTAAGTAACAACCAAAGCCGTGCAAAAGTGCAGAAATGAACAACTGAAAAGAAAATGAATTGGAAAAAAAAAATTGTACAGTATTCCATATTATCCATGTAGACCACAGCCATATTTCACATAGCTCTAATTTTTGTCTCTTAAAATTCGGGACCAAAGGAAAAATCTAGCCCTGGTGTGTTTTCTTCATGATTTCCAATTATTGGGTATATTTTTTGCAGCAATTATCTGAATAATACTGGTACTCAAAAGTTTTCTATGGTATTTATGGCACACAAAAGAATTAAACCCTACATCATACTTTAAAACTTCAATTGAAAGAATGCATATATCTTGTGACTTGCACTCAAGGGAAATAAGGCTAAAGGTAAGCATACCATTTTAATGTAATTTCCTATACTAAGACTAGTACAGAAGATGAGGTTTCTTGAAAGCATTACTTTGATTAAACTATGATGATACAGGGGATGGTTTCGTGTGTTCAAATTGGACTAACCCTTCGCTAGTTACCATAATGTGGTTTTTGACTAATGCTTTGTCCAAATTTGGCTCTTATCTTTTACAACACCATGAGATAAGGAAAACAAGTTCCTGTGAAGTTTCAGGTTAGGTTTCCAATTGATTGTTATTTTGGGTCAGAAATATTGTCTTGTTACCTGCAAACAGTAACAAATATAGCCACACAATGGACTAATCTGTGTTGCACACAGGCCTAGTTCATGTCGCACAATGTTTTAGTCAGACACAGGCCAATTGAGGACCAGTGCCGTGCCAAAGTGCAAGTAAAAAAAAAAAAAGACATGTCAAAGCTAACCTGATTGCATATAAAGAAAAACAAACAAAACAAACAAAAAAAACCCCAACTATACTAACCTTCTGTTGGAACCACTTCATAGATTCATCTTTTGAAATTTTGTGCTTAGCGCCAATAGAACTCTTTCTACGTCTGCGCTGATTGATATTGAAACCTAAATAAAGATTTAAAAAAAAAAAAATCATGAGGAAGGTCAAGAAATCAAGAGAGAGAGTTATGAGAAAAAAGGAAGAGATTTCAACTGAAGTTCTTATAGCCAAAAATTAAGCAAATTTTAAAAATCTTTTTTTACATTCATATTATTTAAGAGAACTTTAAGAGAAAAAAATAGTGCAGCTAAACAACAGACTTTGAGTTAATTCAAGTTTTTCAGGTATGAAAAAAGAAAATGTGTAAGGCTGCTTGCTGAATGTAATAAAATAGTACGAGATTTAGAAAGAAAACAAATTTAAGAGAAAGCTTAGCTTCACTCTTCAAATTGAAGAAGACAAAATTGTCAGTTTCAAGGCATGAAAGTTAAACACCATGAAAACAAGGTTTAACAGAAAACAGCTAAGTTTCTGTTATAAACTTAAGGTGTATGGGTGTGTAAATGGTTCTGTTATGTAAGTAGCTCAGCTTAAACTTAATTTTATAAATAAAGTTTTTTAAGATGTTCAAAGAATAACAATTAATCTATGCTTCGCTAAGATCCTCATCTCAGCCTTGAAGAGACAATGTTTAGAGAAATTCTTATGCATTTCTCAAAAACTGATACATGTGCTGTAGATCTATACATGGTCTTAAGAGCGAAAAAAAAAAACCCCAATAGATTTGGAACAAATCATGCTGGCATTATGACACAGAAAGTACTAACCTGGGCGTCCAAGAACAATGTAGAAGTCCATGCCGTAGATACCAATACCAGGGTCATACTTGATGCCCAAATCAATGTGTTCTTGAATACCAAATCCAAAGTTGCCAGTGTCAGAGAAATTGTTCTTCCTCAACTCGTACTCACGCACCTGTTAGAAAGATGAATAATTCAATCTATTAAATTCAAGTGTTGTTAACTTATCACTCCTCAGGACTTATATAGTCATCAGCTGCTCATTAGCAGGCGAGATTTAAAACATCTTTTCATAGCTTCTGAAAGAGAGAAATAAATAGTCCAAATACACAAATTCTTACTTCTATTTCTAAAGCTGTCAAAAAGTAGAAATTTGCCGGTAATACTCTTGAGCCTGGTTCTATTCCTCTGTTAAACGAGTCAAAACCCTAATGTAGTTGCCTACTTTAAGTGTTCTATGATCTCAGATTATTTTACTTTACTAAAATCATTTTAGTCTTGTATTCTATCCATTAAAATTTCTTGCTTTGCTTTGTTTTAACTTTTCACAGGTATTTTTTTTTAAGCATTTCAACACTTCAAGACCCCTAAAAGTGAATCTGGCTAGATCTAACAATGTTATAAACTTAGAACTTCTGTGTAAGAACCTTAGTTCTTAAATCTGGATATTCTGGATGATTTATGAAGACATGAGGTGATTAGCTTCACTACCCTTTATTTCAGCCCTTTAACTTCCACCTCCCCCTTACTTATCACTTATTAGATAATTTAATGTCATTTCACTTTTACACTTCATTCTCCTTACTAAACACAAAGGAAAAGTTCTTGCTTAATAGGAGGTTTTATTACCAAGCCAAAGAGGATAATAACATTAAAAAAAATGGCTTTAATGTAAATCTTACTGAGCTCCAAGTTGCTGATCTGATTCCTTTATCTGAGCTACAATGTGAGACATGTATTCATTTAATAGTTATCACAGACTGAAACTTGCTCTCATCAAGCGCATGACTGATTTTCCCCCCCTGTTTAAATAATAAAAAGATAATTGTTGTATTAGACCTTGTTTAGATTAAAGCTAATGATTTAAGCAAAAAGTTTAAAGTAAGCTACATGTTTGTCGACAAACTATTTCCATAGTTATGAAATTAAAGTCTCTTAGAATTATCAAACCTGACCAGGCTGGACTTGAATTAAAATAAAAAAAGCAAAAAAAAAAAACCGTCAACGAACTGCTGCCACATCTCAGGACAAAGGTGGATCAATCAAAACCAAAATAATCTAAGACAGAAACCTTCAAACAGAAAAGCATAGATTCAAGTTCCTTATACATGTCAAATTTTGGCTTTACCTTCAGACCCTTTTCTAGGATTTCTTCTGCCTTTGCGCCACGGACTGTGCAGTGGCACGCAATTTTCTCATTACGTCTTATTCCAAAGGATCTGACAGTGTAGCGAGCTGAAGAAAAACAATGAAAGATCTCGTTAAGATAGTTTTAAAGCTCTGGTTCAACTTCTATTAAAAACCTACAAGGCTATACCACAGTGCTAATAAAGGACTTCAAGAAAAGCAGGTTTCAGATGAACAATATGAGCAATTTTTAGCTGTCTAAAACACAAACAATCAATGGATCTATTTAAGGTTATATCTTTCCAGCCTAACAACTAACAATGAAGAATGAAATGCTCAAGATCAGCTTTTTGGGGGTTTTTTTTTCAGCTCTCAGGAAATTTTGCAGCATATACTCAACTTCACAGTACGTCTGGATGACAAAGTTATCTTAGGGACAGGTAAAATTAATAGAAAACTGAAAGCCAGTTTAAAGTCCGCCTTCTAGCATTCCTGAGTTGAATATTTTTTTTAACCAATTGGGTATTCAGCAATAAAACTTTCTGCCTTTATTTAAATAAAAAAGTCAATGGTTTCAAAAGAAAGGATTACTATCCAGTAGAGATTTTGCCTGCAATACCAGTCCATAAAGGGATTGTAAATTTTGATATCATAAATAAAATAATTTTATCTGATTTTTAAAAGACTGCCTTATAACTTGTTACAGATAACTGAATTGATCAAAATATTGGTTTCTTTTTTTTTTTCATTTTCTTCAACAATTTTGATGGTTTCATGCCATTTTCAGCATTGAAAAACTCAGAAAAACATTTGTTCTAAATATCAACACCCTCTAATGTTGTATCAACCATATGGGAATCATTCAGAGTGGTTGCTAGATTCTTTTTCTTATGCCAGTTCAATATACATAGTAGTCAGTAACCCTATGTCTTAAATAAATGCAAGCTTAGTGCCCACTCAAGGGGGTTGGAAAATTCTGAAAAAAATGCCTCACAATCCACCTTGAAGCCTATTAGCATTTGGGAATCTTCAGGTACTTATTAATAATTTAAAATGAAGTAGTCATAGTCGACATATTTATTCAAAATGCTTGAATTATGGAACTAACACAATGACTTTTTTTTAACTTAGGAGAAGCATTTTACCTTTAGAGAAAACAGGTGCCTGGCCTGTGAGTTGCTCCAGTACTTTGGCTGCCCTAGTCAGCCTGTCACCAGATTCACCCACACAAATATTCAGACAGAGCTTGCGGATCCGCAGCTCGCGCATGACGTTCTGTTTCGTTTTGTCCTTCTCTCCCTTAGTTATGGAACAGAAAATAAAAGATAAGAGGTTAAGAAATAGAAAAAATTTAGCTTAACCATCTATTGCAATAATAAAACATGCTGAAAACAATATGGATCCTGTTATTAATTGTCCCAGAATTATAATATTTTGCTTTCTTTCCGGTTTCCCATTCTCTTTATCAACTCTTTCTATTTCAATAATTTAAATTTGTAAAAACTAAGTAGAATTTGGTCTTTCCAATTTGTATCTTTAAATTCCATTTATAAGTCTTAGATTGACATGTAAGGCTGTAGTTCATGCATTTGTCCAATTATGTCTCAAGGCAATAAACTGTGTGCCTATAAAAGTAACAGTCAAACCAGACTGAAATCAGACAAGATCAGATTTATTTTTAGAATAGTTCCATCACATATAATTTTAATGGACAGCTGTCATACAAGGGTTATAATAGGAAGAAGAAAGGGAAAAGAAAGAGGCAATGGGGGAGACAAAATGAGACACAGAAAGCATGATATTGAAATAGAAAGAAAGAAATTGGAGAGGTAAAGGCTCAAAGAAAGAAACAGAGGCTTAAAAAGGTAAATCTGTCATCTCCATCTAAGATCTTTTCGCACATTTTTGCCCATTTCAGCTGTGATTTTGATGAGCTCGTTCGGTGTTACCTTGGTTATTTTTTTTAATTCAACATCAAATCAAAAAATATAAACACTAAATCTGATTTATTTAAAAAATAATTGATAAATCTTGGTGTCTACATGTATCAAGAAATTGACATGCAGCGAGGCAAGAATGAAAAGAAAGAGTACCTTTAAGGTACGGGAAACAAGAAAGCCCGGAGAAGGGGAATAAGTTAGATAAGAGGCAGAGCTGAAATAAATTAATTTTTTTCTTTGTGTAACCCCAAGCAAAAACCAAGGCCAATCTTTTTCTATGGTACCGATCAAACAAAGCCCTCTTTGGTGTGTAAATTAGTCCGTACCTAAAGGGAACTCTTTCCGAATGAAATGAAGTAAGAGACTATCAGGTAAGGAATTGATATTTTTGTACCTTTAGGTACCCTAAACCCGCCTCAGTGCCCGTCACTCAGGGCAAAAATTACGAATGTCGTCTATCTTCACTTAACTACTGTTTTATTTCTTAACAAAGAACCCCCGTAAAATAAGTATCAATGGAAAGTTTATTTTATCCTTGTTTAATATACAAATAAAAGAATTGAAAATAAATACTTTGATGTGGTGTTTTTGCCTTGTGAAAAATGTGTGTAAACTGCTCTGTGCTTGCTGCTAAAGCGGGTGCGTAGATCTACATGACCTCGAGTTTGGGGCAAGCACAGCACGTCTAACAATAGCACTGCTCTATAAATAGTACCACAGGAAGCAGCAGTGAATGACCTTTAAAACGGTGTAAGGGACTATTTTGTGCAAAGGGTAGAAGTTTGGCAAAAAATCAGTTTTTACGAAAAATCGGCTAAAAAACGCAAAAATATGCCGATTTTGAAAATTCCTGCACAAAATTTTAAAGAAACACCATTTTTCTACAAGAAACCAAAAAATTGTATTCATCCGCCGAACAGACGCTGTGTGCTTCAGCCCTGTGTTACTGTTAGTGCACTATATTCAACACACACACACTTGTGTCGGGCCGACGTGCGGGGGGGGCTGGAGGCCAGTCTTTTTTGCCTCTCTTGTCTAAATATGCAAAAAACGAATTTGCCAAAATTTCTGTTGACATGATGAAGACCTAATAAACTTTGTAGAGATCTGAAAAAAATTGAGCATTGCTTCAGTTTTGGTGTCCTTGTGTACAAAAGATTGTATGTTGTTTGGACGAACGCTTTTTGAGTTATAGGTGCCTAAACTTGGCTTTTCGTGTTGATTTTTTAAAGGCGAAAAAGGGTCAAAAATCGACATACTTTAAAAAGCCATAACTTTCTTAAATATTAACCAATTTACAAAATTTTTTCTGTTCTATTCACTGTTCACCAAGTTCTGTTGAAAGGAATTAAAATATAAGGTGTATCTTCATAATGAAATTTTGGTTTGGGGTACCTAGTACCTTGTAGTTTTAAAACCTCTCAAGAAAACAGAAAGTTTAGAAATCTGTTTTGTACTGAGATCCTAGTTCTAGATCTAGGATCTAGTTATGTTCCTTCCTCCGCCTAGTAGCATAACCGGTATTTTTCTACCTGTACACCCGTCTTGCATTGGCATTTAAAATGATGTTTTTCTGATATATATGCTGAATACGAATTTGAAGGTTTTATTCCTCGCAAATAAATAGTTTTTGAGATATATGACTTCTTGTGTTGGATTATTTCTTCTCTCTTAACCTACTTTGGCGTACTGATTTGCTCGAGGTAGGTGCCTTTTTGCACGTTAATTACTTCCGTCTTTCGCGCATGCGTATTACTTTCTTTATAGTTACTCTTTGCGCATGCGCAAATAAAAGCGCACTTTCTTGGCGTCTTTTGTTTTTCTCATTTAATTGTCTTTACTCATTTCGCTTACCAGCTGATGTGTTTTGATCTTGATCTTGATTTTCTTCATGATGTCATGGCTGCTTGTGATAAGTGTTCTTTAGATTATTTTCAAGTCATTGTTAAATTTCATAATCACGACACTAAATCATTTTCATTTTTACGATCTCATTGTGTTTTACCTTCTGAAGTAATTTGTCCACATTGCAGTTCTAAGTGTACTTACCGTGAGGATCAACGTATTTGGCGCTGTAGAAAATCTACTATTGTACCTAAAACTAAGAAGGGGCGATATTGTGATTTTTCTGTTTCTGACTCTAAAGGAACATTTAGGTAAGAGCTGTATTTATTATTATTTCTTTTTTTTTCTTACTGTGCTGTTTCTTGTCTTTTCGGTTCATCTTGACCTTGATTTGATCATATTATCAAGTGAAAGTCGCTTCGTTCTTGTCTTTTTTTAGGGGGGGGAGGGGGCATCTCCCCCCTCATTTTTTATTTTTTTTTTTATTTACATTTTAACATTCCATAACATTCAGCCTAATGTTGATTGTATTAAGTGAAAGTTGTATCTTTTTTTCCATTTTTTTTTTCAGGGGGAGGGGGGGTTAGCCCCCCCTCTCATTTTTATTTATTTTTTAAACATTTCATAAAATTCTGCCTTGATGAAGTTACGAAATCGTGACAACTTTCACTTATAATACGGTTCTTGCCAAGGCCCAGGTCTACCGGAAAGACAAGAAACAGCACTCTGGTGAGAGCGGGTGTACAGGTATAAAATTATTGTATAACCTTGAAGCTTGCTTTTAAAACTTTAAGACGGAAACTAGATCTAGATCTAGATCTAGGTCCACAATCTCTTAATGTTAAATGTCAAAACATTTAGCAACATAGACAATTTTATTGGTAACATGGCCGATTTTTTATTCTTTTCACAAATATATACTTATAAAGGATTTCAGAATGCCATTTTGAGAAGTTTTGCTTCATGCCTTGTTCAAGAGAGGTAACTTTATTCATTTCGTCAAGAAATGGGTGTATTCTGGTCTAGTTGCAAGTAAGTCTAGATCTAGATCTAGATCTGTGGGACGATGGTTCAGTGAATACTTTCCTTCTGACCCATGCATCAAAATACTGTACATGACTGAAAATAAGCGTATCACTGATGTTGGTGTTTCTTGCTGCCGAGTATAGACCACATTTCAACAGTAAGCTACATTTTCTGACGCAAATGGAGGCCGTATAAATTAATGCAAGGTGATCTGCGGTCTTCCTAGACCTAGATATAAACCTATTACAAATTTTTCAGGTTAGCATTGCCATTTTTGGCTGCCTCGGTTGATTATTGTACGTGGACGTCTAGATCCACTGTCAGGATATAGACAGGTTTAGATCTATTTAGATCTACTGATCTAGGGTCTGGAAACCTGTTGGTAAAATGGCTTTAAATAAAATTTTACCGGTGGCTATCATAAGCAGTAAGATTTTGTAAAATTGAGGAATTGTCACGGTATCATAATAAAAGCATTGATTTAGGGGGAAAGGTTTCAAAATCTAGATGAATGGCGATAGCGTACGAGAAACGTATGTAAACATTACTGACCGCCATGATGAAAATCTTGAAAAAGGAAGTATGAGAAAATTCTTTAGGCGACAGTAATGCCCCTTGGCTCAGTCAATGATTAAATTCGGAAGTAGCCGTTCGTTTCTCGTTAACCGTTCGAGTGAGATAAAAAGATTAAGGATGGCGATGATCTAACACATCAAGTTGCTTAAATATACTCTTTTCTCAGAGGAAAATTCTTCATCTAAATATATTTGCAGATCCTTATATATACATTAACATGTATTTTAAAATAAAATGGGCGCTACAATTTCCCGCAAAGCAATACGCCGTTTGGCACGTTTTTGTGATGATTCATTGCCATCTAATAAGTATTTAATTAAAAATGATACTGAAATAGATTAGGAAAGCACAGAATTTTTTCCCCAGCTAAATACAAGCGATAGATTACCAACACAAAAAAAAAACGAGCGAAATGTAGGCCATGATGAATCCCCAAAGAAAAGATAACAAATAACTTCGATTTGGTTAAAACCATGTAACTAGCTGGAAACAGAATTATCAGTTGAAGGTAGGAAATGCATGAGCCATGACATAGAGACTAATGAGTAGCCTTTTAAGATTGCTATAAATGGTTTAGACTCAGCAGAGCAGAGCCTTTCTCGGTTCCGTTTGATTTTTTTGCAGTCCATGAGATTCGTAGCATTCTCCGAAGGAACAACATTTCTGTTGCCTCCAGTTTCTCTTGAACCTTTTCTGAAAGTGTCCAGGCCTAATTTCCAAACATCTGGTTGTATACCAAGTCACGTTATTACCAACAATAGCCATGTTTCGCAGATTGAGTTACGTACCGTAAGCATGAGTCATAACGTAACAAACACGTGGTTTCCCTAGTGACCTGTGCAAATCGGCCTGCGTTGTTTACATCGGAAGCCGCAAGCGAGCGTTAGGCCTGGTCAGTCTGTTCAGCTGTTTAGACCAGTGAAATCTGCTGCTGCTGGTAAAACTGTCTCGGATTTTGTGATTGTTATGTAATGTAACTGTGTGAGCATGCAGTGGAGCAGTGGAAACACACTTTACATAGCGCGCTTGCACCTGGTCCAGGCTAGTACTCAGTACCGGTAGCATTGGAGCATCGCTGGCAGTCATCATGTAACAATTACATAACAGTTACGTTCACACGAGAGGGCTAGCATGTTTGCGAAAAGCGATTCTGCTACGTACCGCTGATGTCGGTCAGTCTAAAAATATTACATCGTAGTCTAGCTTAAGGCCCGTAAGCCTTTCTTGCGAAACCTCAGAAATTTGTCAATGAGAACGGTACAACTGTCTGCTTCAGCTTTATGTTTACATTTTCATTAACATGATATTTAAAAAAAAATTAACCATGTCAATCGAATCCAAAAAGAAATTGGCTTTAGAAAAAAAAAAAAAAAAAAGCAAAAACAGGCCCCTTGTGTCAATTGCTGAGGCTAGGGTGCGTGAGCGTATTTAAAGAGGCTTATAAATGGTCTTGATACCTCTTTTCTTATTTACATGTTCCAGATACATGCCTCCACCTATCCATCTATACCTAGAATCTAGACATCTCGATACAGATACATGCCTCCACCTATCCATCTATACCTAGAATCTAGACATCTCGATACAGATACATGCCTCCACCTATCCATCTATACCTAGAATCTAGACATCTCGATACAGATGTTTTAAATTCTAAACTTTGGATTCTTCAACATTTGCCTTTGTTTTTTTTTACAAAATTATCATAATAAAAACAAACTGGTCGATCCGAAGTAAACGACTAATAGGCACCCGCAAAATCTTTTTATAGCTATCACGTGGTTTAAAGAAATCGTGGCGGCTGTGCTATTTTTGTCCATCACGTGGTTCAAAATGTACAAACAATGTGTCTATAGGGACATGTGTCCCCATACTCGCCTGAGTCTAAACGGACACGGAATTCCATGTGACGTCACAAAATTCGTGTTTTACCCAGATTTCTCTACCTTGCCACCAATGTTCAAAATGGAGAAAGGACGTGTTTTCAAAACGTAAGAAGAGTTTGAGGCGGCCCCTTAAATCATTTTAGTGGCAACTCACAGTCTATTTGTAAAAAGATCGAGTGAGTCAATGAAAGAACTAATACTGAAGCACCTTAAATATGAAAGCATTCTCTTTTCGTGCAAGCACTCCCCGTCCAAACACACCAGCTCCTCGACGGGTCAGCGCCCATGCCAAAGTCCCATCAATTGCGCTAATGAGATCTAGAGTTAAATATAGATAGGTCTTATAATATATATGACCCATTGCCAAATACAGGTAGCTTAGATCTATCATGATTTTACGCCCATATGGCATGCCTTTATCTTGAAAGTTATAGACATAACTATATAACTCAAAGAAGTAAAGTTGTAGCATAGACCTTTGTCGAAGATATATATATATATATATATATATATATATATATATATATATATATATATATATATTTATATATATATATATATGTATACTTTTTTATATAAGTATTTCAGTATTGACAGAGTTATTGCCCTTGATTGATTACGCAATATTTAAACGGGGTTATTGATATTTTACTCTAAAAATAATCATATTTTGGATAAGCTTAAAGCGAAAAAACGTTGCAATAATCTTTTAATTTAGGATAAAAGCTTAAATAAGATGTTTATTCTTCATTCTTGCCAGAAACTGCCCTTGATACGTAAAATAACACGAAAAAAAACATCTTTTTCAAGCGCTCATAGTCAAAGCATTCTTAATTGAACAAATATTTTTTTTTAAAGATTATATGTTGTAAGAGTATATTATGAAAAATATCAGACCCCGTACTATTTGGAAGTACTCCACAGACTCATAAATTTATCATTAAGTACTACATGTAGGCCTAATGTTTCTTTAGTCTAAAATTGCCTATCCATCAGGGTTATTGTTTGGGAATGTGTTCAAAATTATTTTTATCCTTCTATTCATTATACTGTACCATTATAAAAAACTACATAAACACAAAAAATATATGTAAAAAAACAAACAAAATGTAAAGAAGTCACGCCACTCTCTGCTAATAAGTTCAACTACTGAAGAATGAGAGTTGTGAATGAATTAAAAAAAAAATTAATGTAAGAGGTTCTATTTTCTTATCGATATCTTTGTTAAGTTTTAATTTTTATGAAAAATTGTCAGGTCAAAAACGAACAAAGGAAAGAACTGATAAACAAACAATGAACTGCAATTCTTGAACAAATTCCACAACACTGATCATGTCAAAGATTTAAAAAAATAAAGAACTATGCAAGGAAAGTTTATTGAAATTATGTTGCATCATGAAAATCAAAATAAATTATTGGTATACCTTATTGTAGACAGTATTGCTCTTTTATCTAAAAACAAGCATTTTACACACATTAGTACTTTCCAAGCAGTGGACATATAATTCAAAGAAGAGGAGATGTTTGTCATAGAGAAATAAAAAGCTAGAAATCATAATGATAATCACTTCATCCAATTTGATATTTTCCCATCATTTAAAAAAGTTGCAAAGAATGGGCCTTTTTGTAAACGTTTACATTTGCAAGGATTATAGCATGAAAATTTACAACTCTTATTTAAAATATGATTTTATGAAGTACACATTTATTTAAATCAAATGAGATTGAACTACGCATACACCAAACTGGTCACCTAAGTATTTTTTCATACAAATCACCAAGAATAAAATTTCATTCATGACATAAAGCATCAGATGCATTTAAACTGACCTTTCATCATTCTAATTTGCATTGAGAAATGTTCTTGATAAGTTGTGTTTAAATTGGGCCTTTTCATTGACACCTAAACATGCAATATGTCTTGCATCCCAGGTGAAATGAGAAGCCTTGTAGCAACTACTATTTGATGATAAATCAATTTAAAAAACTTCAAATCATATGCTTTAAAAGTTAAAAGTGTTAACAGAAGTGAAGAAGAATTGTTCTTCAGGTATAAGGGAACCACATTAAATTTGAATCATATACTATGCATTTCTGTAAACAATATCAACAAACATATTTTGTAGATTCAACTAAAGAAAAATCGACCAAATAAAATTAAAATTTCATCTTCACAACTACAATGTAAATGATTTGTAATATTCAAGCTGAATATTTTCAGCTTCAGGCACACTTTAGTAGAGACATTGACTTTTTCAATTTGTATCTCATATTCATACTGCTTTTTATATTTTGCTCCTCCTCCTGCTCCTACTTTAAGTTGCCCCAATAATTCTTTACCAGTAATTTCTGCTTCAAGCAATAGGCTGCCCATTTTTCAGCATCTGTCTTTAGCCTGGCACGGTATTCTGCCTCATGCTTGGCTTTTGGATGTTTTCTTTGGACAAACAAGCTTCTTTTTCTTTGGCCATAAATTCATGAAAAACTGTTCACTGAAAAAGAGAAAAAAAGAGACTATTGAAAGGTACCATTCTAAATGGCTTAAATTGTATTCTAAAGACAAATCTAAAATCATGCAATAGCAATTCTAGAGACGAAAATCAGGATTAGATTCTTTTTAGTCTCTTGAGTAGAATAACACTTGAGTAGAAACTGAAACAACAACAAAAAGAGGAGGAGTCAAGTCTACATTATTTCTCCTCCAAGTGATGTTTTTTTTTTCTTTGTTTTTTTTTTAATTAAAAAAAAAGAAATGAAAAATTGTTTGCATGAAGGGATTTTATAGTAATTAAACTGGCCTTTTAATTTTCTGTGGTGGTATCTCACCAAAGTTAATAGGAGGATGCATAGAGATTATAAATATTATCTTCCTCTTCGAATGTGAGGAGTATCAGAGAGCCAGTGTCGACTACATACTCCAATATGTTCAGTCACTTTCTCAACTTTGTTAGGAAGACTCGAAACCCATTTATGACATTCAGTTGGGTCCTTCGGAAAACCATAATTATAAAATAACCGTTTCACTTTCTTTCTCCTTCTGACTGGCATAGCCGCTCTTACAGTTTGTAACAGTGCACTTTCTTCCCCTAAACAATAAACAGTTAAGGAAATTGATAATGACACCGATACACCATATAATGAAATATGAAACTTAAGGGTAAAGTATTGAGGGCACTTTGAGTATCAGAGATTTTAGTTAAAAGGCTTTTAAAAAACTTTGGCTCCCACTTCAGCACACCTTCTCTCTATAAAGTGATATCGCAGAGACCATAAAGGGAAAAGCTAATTAAACTTAAAGCATATTTAGATGAACTTAACATGTGTAATTGTTTATCAGTCTATATCTATATATATACATAGATCTGTTAGAACAAGGTGCAATCCAAGGGCGAATAACAAAGAATAAGATAAGAAATATAATCCAAGAAAGAATGAATGTAATCCAATAACAAAATGGCAGGAGAGTCCAGTGAAAACACAGTGTGTACTGCTAAGCATGCTATAATCAACTGTTCAAACCTCGCGCAGGTGGCTGATAGCTAGCCAGATGATGGCCCATCTGAATAATGTTACGTAACCTTGTGAACAGGCCTCCTAGACAGATGGTACTGCTATAGACACATTGTTTGTATATTGTGAACCACATGATGGACAATAATAGCACAGCCTCCATGATTTCTTAAAACCACGTGATAGCTATAAAAAGATTTTGCGGGTGCCTATTAGTCGTTTTCTCTTTGTCAAGCTGTGTTTACACTTACAAGTAGTAGTTCGTACATTAACTTTTTCTTTTTTTTTTTTTTTTTTCTTGAGGGGGGTGAGGATAGATCTCTTTGCATTCCTGAAGCGGGAACTTGCTTACAGCAGGATTTTTCTCCTGGAACTAAAATTCCCGTTATAGTCATGTTTTATTTATTTTGAGCACATCACTAGAATGGTCTCGATTATTGAATCTGTATAGCTTATCACTGTCTGCCTCTGGCCTTACACTTCGTTTCCTTCTGTTTTGTCTCCTCTTCTCTGATGTTGGCAATTAATGTCTAGTGGTCAGTCAGCCCCAATTGCTGCAAAGAAAGAGACAAAAAAGAGGTGACAGTAGAGAAGTTTTACAGTACTGGAGGTATCTGAGAGACGAGCAGACTTCTCGCTCGAATTGAGAGTACGTGACATTACCTAAACTAGCTGTGAATTAGACAGGGTTAGCTTTCTTTACAGAAAAAAAATAGGAGACGACGTAGAAAGTTGTCAACTTGATAATTATTAAACCCTAAAACAATTTTGGCTGGTTTTAATAGAAAGGAGGGAACACAGACACGGGCTAATTCTTCTTCACAGTACCCCCCCCCCCTTTCCACAGCATTCCTGTCCCACAACTCATCTTCCCGGGTCTGACGGCACGTGCCCCCAGGTGCGCACGTCGGGGCCTCAATTATAAGTGCGGCAACCGAACTTCTCCGCAGATACCCCTGTTTCCTGCATGCAACAACTGAAAGGTGTTAGTTAGAAATCAATGGTTTATTTGGCGGAAAGTCTAAAACTGTCCTTACCCACAGGTCTGGAGGTGAGAAGAAAACTGGACGCTGCTATTTGACTTCCCTCCAACAGTGAACGGACAGAGGTGCTTTAGGCAGAACTATCCCGTTCATCGTGAATTAAACGCAGTTGAAACTGAGGCTACGGGGAAAATACGTGTAGTACGATGTACTAATTGACATAGAAGAGAAGAGTAGCACAAAGAAACGCGCACTCGAAGATAAAGACTTTCTTAGAACTTCTTTTTTAAGAGAGAAGAGCACTTCAGTACAAAGTTTAAAATAATTCTTCCAGTCAAGGAACTCTACAAATCATTATGTTTTATAAAGTCATTTCAAGATGGAGACCATAATGATTGATTATGGAACATTTGAAAAAAAAACCTATGGAAATCAAAATAACTTTCTTAAATTATTTTTAGTCAGATCAAGGGGACTTGCCCTGCCACAGTGAAAAAGTATTCAACAAACCTTAGGTTTAGACAGGAACTATTTTCATTGAGCTGAAAATAAGAAAGGAATTGTTGAACAGATTTATTGCTTTTATCATCATACCTTGTCATTATCACCAATGTAACTAGATGTATTCAAGCTAGAACATTGATTTGAGATGCCTGTATGATTGTGTGCTTTGCCTATGACGTAATGACGTACGTATTCTTTTACTACATTTCTAGGGCATATTTATAGTCTCTGTGTGATAATCAAGACTGTAGGTATGTTATGTAAGCACACATCGATAATTATAAAGTACAGTGTATTTTTGGTGCACTATATTGGTGTGTGCTCAAGGAAAATTCTGGACGAGCGATTTTTTGGTGTGAACGCAGGGTAACCAGGAGGGGGGGGGGAGACTGAGCCACACTATTCGCTTTTCGATTCAGACTGCCTTTACCTCTAATCTAAGGAGGCAAATTATACTCAGGGGAAGCTGATGCCGTAGTGCTGTGCTTACCTCTCTGTCTGTCTCTCTCTCTCTCTCTCTCTCTCTCTCTCTCTTTCCTTTTCTGTTTCTCTTTCTCGCTTCCTAGCTTCCAATGGATTCAGAGATACACAGAGTGAAATGGGCAAATTTCTTTCTTCTGTTGTTAAAGTCAGGCTCATTTTTATCTTTGAAGTAGTGAAACATGATAAAACAAAAAATATTATCGGCGATACAGTGTTGATAATGTCCATGCTTGTGAAGACAGTTTTTTCATCATCATCATCATCATCATCATCATCATCTTCATCATCATAATTATCATTATCATCATCATCATAATCATCATCACCATCATCATCATTATCACCATCATCATCATTATCATCACCATAATCAATGTAATGATCGTCTTCATCCTCAAAATCAGTATCTTTTTCGTCGTTCTCTCCACTCCTGGCCCTTTCTTTACTTCCATAGACTTTACACTGGAGTCTGGATAAATACCTCAGGACCAAAAAAGTTAGTTGACTGTAGGCAAAAGTTGGCTTTAGATTTTGCAATTTAATTTGTACAGAAATACAAAATAGTGCTGGCAAACAAAGTTGACTTGAAGCAAAAGTTTCCCTTAGTGTTGACTGTATATGGACTCCTCTGTACTTTTAGTAATACTTTCTCGTTAGCCAGGCTTTCCTCTTTTTATTCAACTGATTTCTCATCTTTGAATCATTTTCTCACTCCTGTAACTCCATTGCGCCCCTATGGTTCCAAGTAAAAAAAAAAGCAGTTGGAATTCTTTTGTAATATTACACGTCATCTTTAAGAAAGAGCAGATTTTTTTTACGAATTCTCGGGCGAGTTACAAAATGCATGTCTCCTTTTCTCCTCCTTATTCTCCCTTTTTATTTTTCTTAATCACTTTTGCTTTTTCTCTCTCTCTCTCTCTCTCTCTCTCTCTCATCCTCATTCTGTCACTCTCCTTCCAGTTCACCTTCTTTCTTGTCATTGGAATTCTTTTCTTTTCCCTTCATCTGCGTCATCACCACCTCCACCCCCTACCATCTCATTAACTTGTGCTCCCAGCCCTCCTTTATTACCATGCACATTTAAAGAAAAAAATTTTAACTATTCATTTTTTATTGTAAATTCTGTTGAAGATATACAAGTAGAAACATGCTACATCGTTAAGGTTCATTGTTTTACGATTACTTTTTTTTAGATTTAATTGGTTCACCATTTGGTAAAAACGTTGTGTCATATTGTAAAGTAAATTTTGTTGTAAAAATAAATCAATTGTTATGTAATTGTCATATTATTTCCGCGTTTGAGGTAGAATTGGTAGCATCAGTTATTGAAATATCTGAGAATATTTTTTCATCCAAAAAAATATGGACTTCCGCGTAAAGAAACGAAAAAAAAAAAAGGAAAATAAGGGAAAGAAGAAACCCGCTTAGAACAGTAGAATATATATAGGCTCAGAAAAATTGAGAGGCAACGGCGACAAAGAGAGCGACAGCTAGAAAGACAGAGAGAGAGAGAGAGAGAGAGAGAGAGAGAGAGAGAGAGAGAGAGAGAGAGAGAGAGAGACAGACAGACAGACAGACAGAGAGAGAGAGAGAGAGAGAGAGAGAGAGAGAGAGAGAGAGAGAGAGAGAGAGAGAGAGAGAGAGAGAGAGAGAGAGAGAGAGAGAGAGAGAGAGAGAGAGGAAAAGTACTGTTGAAAGACAAAAAAAATTAAAAAAGAATGCAATCTTCCTCACTTACCATAAAAACAGTACACTACCCCGTTACGGAGATGAGAGTACAAAATAGATAACTTTAGGCTATTCTCACCTTCTATCCACCAAAAATATAATTAAATATATAAATAGGTTAAACAACTAAACAAAAAGAACATTAATTGCTATAAAAAATATATCTGCATGTATAAGGGAATTAGGAAGACTAAAGCTAAAAAAACGTTAATGGCTATAAACACATATTTACATGTTTGTGGGGATTAGGGACACTCAAGCTAAAACAACGTTAACGACTATCAACAAATATTTACATACATGTAGGAATTGGGCAGACTCAAGCTAAATCAACGTTATTGGCTATAAACGAATCTCTTTAATTAGCAAAATTCCAAAATGGCCGCCGGTTAATTCTATTATGGCCATCTCTATAATTAGCATAATTTCAATATGTCTGCCGGTTATTTCTATTTTGGAAATCTCTATAATTAGCATAAATCCAATATGGCCGCCTGTTAATTCTATTTTGGCCATCTTTATAATTAGCATAAATCCAATATAACCGACGGTTAATTCTTTTTTGGCTATGTCTATAATTAGCATAATTTCAATATGGCTGCCGGTTAATATTATTTTGGCCATCTCTATAATTAGCATAATTCCAATATGGCCGACGGTTAATTCTATTTTGGCCATCTCCATAATTAGCAAAATTGCAATATGGCCGCCGGTTAAATCTATTATGGCCATCTCTATAATTAGCATTATTTACATATGTCTGCCGGTTAATTCTTTTTTGGCCATCTCATTAATTAGCATTATTCCAATATGGCCGACGGTTAATTCTCTTTTGGACATCTCTATAATTAGCATAGTTCCATTATGGCTGCCGGTGAATTCTATTTTGGCCATTCTATAATTAGCATAATTCCAATATGGCTGCCGGTAATTCTATTTTGGTAATTCTATATTAAGCCTAAATCCAATATGTTCGACGGTTAGTTCTATTTTGGCCATCTCTATAATTAGCCTAATTCCAATCTAGCGCCGGTGAATTCTTCTCTGGCCATCTCTATAATTAGCCTAATAACAATATGGCCGGCGGTTAATTCTATTTTGGCCATCTCTATAATTAGCGTAAGTCCAATATGGCTGCCGCTTAATTCTATTTTGGTAATCTATATAATTAGCATAAATCCAATATGGCCGACGGTTAATTCTATTTTCGCCATCTCCATTATTAGCAAAATTCCAATATGGCCGCCGGTTAAATCTATTATGGCCATCTCTATAATTAGCATTATTTACATTTGTCTGCCGGTTAATTCTTTTTTGGCCATCTCATTATTTAGCATTATTCCAATATGGCCGCCGGTTAATTCTATTTTGGTAATCTCTATAATTAGCATAATTCCAATATGGCCGCCGGTGAATTCTATGTTGGCCATCCCTATAATTAGCCTAATTCCAATATGACTGCCGGTTAGTTCTATTTTGGGAATCTCTATGATTAGCATAATCAAATATGGCCGCAGGTTAATTCTATTTTGGCCATCTCTATAATTAGCCTAATTCCTATATGGCCGCCGGTTAATTCTATTTTACCATCTCTATAATTAGCATAATTTCAATATGGGTGCCGGTTAATTCTATTTTGGTAATCTCTATATTTAGCCTAATTCCAATATGGCCGCCGGTTAATTCTATTTTGGCCATCTCTATAATTAGCATAATTCCAATATGGCTGCCGGTTAATTCTAATTTGGCAATCTCTATACATAGCATGATTTCAATATGGCTGCCGGGAATTTCTATTTTTTGCATCTCCATAAACAGCATAATTTCAATGTGGCCGCCGGTTAATTAAAATTTGGCAATCTCTATAAATAGCATAATTCCAATATGGCTGCCGGTTTATTCTAATTTGGTAATATCTATAAAAAGCATAATTTCAATATGGCCGCCGGTTTATTCCAATTAGGCAATATCTATAAATAGCATAATTTCAATATGGCCGCCGGGAATTTCTTTTTGTTTCATCTCCATAAATAACATAATTTCAATATGGCCGCCGGTTAATTTTAATTTGGCATAATTCCAATTTAGCAATCTCTATAAATAGCATAATTTCAATATGGCCGCCGGAGAATTCTAAATTTTCGACCTCTATAAATAGCATATTCCAATATGGCCGCCGTTAATTCTTCTTTGGCCATCTCTGTAAATAGCATAATTACAATTTTGCCGACGGTTAATTTCTATTTATATCTCTATGAATAGCATAATTTCAATATGGCCGATGCTAGCTTTCAATTTTATTGTGATTTAACATGCAAGTAAAAAGAACGAAATTTTTTCCAGGTTGTAGTAGATCTAATCCACAAGTATATTTATTCTATAGAATGGTTAAAAAATAGTATCAATTACTATTATAAAAATGACGGAAGGTAAGCTCTGTACAATGAATTTAAATCACTTAATGAATACCATAAGCATTTACGTAAACTCTGATTGTATTGAATGCAGGAAGTATTCAAAACATGAACATTATAGAAAAAAAAAAAACAAAAAAAAAAACAAAAAAACAACAACAAACAAACAAAAAAAAACAAAGGTAGAATCAAAGAGTGTTATACAGAGTTTATTGAGAAAAATGCAAATTAAAAAAAAAAAAATTCTAATACACACTGTTTCCTAAAAAAATTACACAAAAGTATTTGATTCAAGAGCTAATTTAGTCTCATTAAGACCTGACATAGATTTTGGTAATCATCCAAATAGAAAACACTTTACAGATTTATTTACTAGTGAAATAAAACATTTTTAGAAAATCTTTCTAAAATTACAATAAATATAACAGAACAAATGTTTTTTTTAATTATTTTTTTTTTTTAATCTACGATTAAACCTCTTATCAATTAGGGTAAATGAAGGAATTCTTTCTCCCGTTCAAGATTATCAATCATTTTTAAGGGGAAAGTTTTGCATAAAGAAACAAAAAACATTTTCACTCATTCACAGATACATTCTAGGATGTATTTCGTCGTATGGCTATAGAGTGTCAACTTATTCAAGTGTCCACCATTCAGATAAAAATGTTTTTCCTGGTTCGATTTAACAGACAAAATCAACAAAGTCCAAAACGGCGGCCACCTGAAAGGAAGCCTATGCATTGAAGAACTATGTTTAGACAGTGTTTTGGATCAACAAAAGATACACACGTTTGTTGCCTCGTCTTTTTCTATCTTTAGATTAAAAATATCCTCGTTAGCTAATTCAATACTATTGACGTTAGGGTTATCATTTCGAAAAAGTTGAAGATCTTAAGTCATTTGCCTGACCACACCGGCTCCGGTTTTTATCCAGGTACAGGTAGTTCTATAGAGCATAACTCTTCTACTACAGAGCCTCTCCATTTCTCAGTTGCCACAACTTTGCCTGACCAAACCGGCTGCGGTTTTCATCCAGGTACAGGTAGTTCTATAGAGCATAACTCTTCTACTACAGAGCCTCTCCATCTCTCAATTGCCACAAATTTGCCTGACCAAACCGGCTCCGGTTTTTATCCAGGTACAGGTAGTTCTATAGAGCATAACTCTTCTACTACAGAGCCTCTCCATCTCTCAGTTGCCACAACTTTGCCTGACCAAACCGGCTCCGGTTTTCATCCAGGTACAGGTAGTTCTATAGAGCATAACTCTTCTACTACAGAGCCTCTCCATCTCTCAATTGCCACAAATTTGCCTGACCAAACCGGCTCCGGTTTTTATCCAGGTACAGGTAGTTCTATAGAGCATAACTCTTCTACTACAGAGCCTCTCCATCTCTCAATTGCCACAAATTTGCCTGACCAAACCGGCTCCGGTTTTCATCCAGGTACAGGTAGCATAACGCCTCTATTACAGAGCATCTCCATCTCTCAGTTGCCACAACTTATGAGCTTTCAGACAGATTTGCTGCTGAACCACTTCTTGGCTCTTCAGCACTGCAAGAGGTCACATTCACAAGGTTCGCTAAACCACGTGGAAGGCCGCGAAATAAGCAGCTGTTCACTTCGCGCAAGAGCAAAAAAAAGAAGGGCCCAAGAAATTTCAAAATTTATCTCTGGAGAAGTATAAGGAAAAATACAATTTTAAAAATTCAAGAGAATTGGGCTGATAACTGCAATAATACTGAAATCTCTATTGTATTTTCGTAATTTTGCATTGGCTTTGGAAAGTTATAAATGATCATAAAAGGATTTGCATCAAAATAAATTATTGAAATCTATTCCTAACCACCACTAAGTTTCATCCAATAACATTTTAACAATAGACTTTTTCATTTATTTAAAGATAGCTGAGTAATAAGACAAGGCTAAGTACTGGTTATTACTTACATAATCATGTTCAGAACTACAACCTTCAGAAAAAATCTAAATTTTGTTTATAATTAATAATGAAATTAAAGCTCAATAAAATATAAAAAACAATGATCAAATTTATCTAGTATCTCATACCTTGTAGCTGATAAAATATGCTCATGGTTCCGATAATTATATCTCTAACCTTTAGAGGGAAATAAAAGCAACATTACATGGGACGCAGAAAGGTGTGAGGGAAGGCAGGAAATAAGACAAAGTGTATCGCTGCATTTATAAGGATGGACTTCTAGATCTTAGAAAATAAAAAAGGGAGATTTATAGATGTGTAATTGAGAAGAAATTTTTAGGTTCTGAGGTAAATATTTCAAGTTTGTTTCCTCTCTCACCCTCTCCTGCACCTATCACACCCTCTATAGAATGTTGTTATTTTATTATAGAGCACAGTCATCATGCCCCAATGTAGAACTTGTGCAAAAAGCACCACGACCCCCATCATTAATATCTAAGCCTATGTAGGCCTTATTTGAACGATCTCTTAAAATTAAATATATTTTCAGGATGGCAGACCAACTAGGCAGGCATCGTTCATGGTCACCAGCCGTTACACCACTTCACCCATGTTAGCGCACAGCAGCAGCCTAAGATGTAGAAAATATAGATCTACGTTCCTTCTGATAGTGCTTGAAAATCATAATGTCCCAGTCCACAGTCCAACAAAATACAGAACCAGAAAAAGAAGGTAAGATGACACACATTCCAAAAGGATGTCATCTAATTAGATGAAGCAATATGCCTGGTACATTTTATATTCCTTCTTGCATTGTGATCAGTTAATGATTACATGATTGTAATATATGTTCATTCTAATCTTTTAGAAACTGTACAGAGACATTTTAAACATTTTAACTTGTAAAATTGTATGCATACAAACAAATAAAAAAAAGTAAATAAAAAAAATTAAAACAACCCTAATTGCACAATTCATAATCCATACTGCATCAGTACATGTCCACTTTGTTTAATAAACATTTAAAAATTGAATCAAGACATTAAGATTTCCAACAGATTTCCAGTTAATGTTGAATTAAGTACAACATAGCTTTCTTCACTTCAGATGTAAAGTGAAACCTGACTTTAGGAATTAAATCTTTTTTGGATGGCACCTCACTAGAATTATCATTATTAATCCAAACTCTTCTTCCTCTGTTACTTGAGTACGCTATATTAGTTTGTAAGAATTGGCAGCGGACATTTTGCAAAGCCATTTTGAGTCCGTTTCATTACTGCATGGTTTCCTGATAAAATCATCTTCATTCTTGATAAAAAAAAAAGGAATAATTGCATCTTACCGGTGTAATTTAATTGTTTTCTCATTTTTGCTGCTACTTTCACATATTTTTCTTTTTTTTTTTTCAGGTCTCATGGAAGAGAATATGGAGTTTAGAAGTGTAGACACCTGTTGGGGCCTAACACTAGCCCCTTTGCAAAACAAAAGCTGTATATCTAGTTTGCAATTCTTACCTGACATAGACGTAGTTCACAAAAAGTTGACTGTTGGACAGCTGACAAAAATATGACTTTCATTTAATGATTTCATTTTCCAAATTAATTGAAGATGTGTATCAGAGGAATGCACATGTGGATGAGATGGGTTTCAATTACATGTATTTAAACTTATTATTGCACTGCATACTTTTTTCCTCCTCAGTTTTTATTGGTATTACACAATTTCCAATGAAATTTCATTGATACTGATTTAAGGAAAAAAAAAAGGCTACTTTCCAAAAATGCATTTGGATAGAAATTGTAGGTTCTTACTTTCAGATTCGATTCATGCGCTGATTTAACAAAATATAAAGATACCCATGGGAAAAGACAGTATACACTAATAGTAATATCCCTCTTTTATTTCCCCAATTCTCTCATGCTTTGTTTTTCATTTTCAATCTAACTATCCATTCTCTCTCTTTTTAATCCTATCCATAAATCAGAGGTGACTTTGTTTCCTTAGGCAATGGTTGTTTTTTTTTTTTTCAAATACTATAAGGGAGATTTTCCAGGGAAATTTTCAGTATTTTTAAAAAATTCATTTTTGCAAATGATTATGCGTTATTTATGCGTCATTTCTGCTGACTGAGTAAATATCAATACCCTGACATAGACCATTCCAGCTGAGGATGGTAATTTATTTTATACAGCAAAAGTGGGGTAACTTTGGCACCTTCCTAATACAGATAGGTGTAACATGGTTTGTTACATAAAAAATATGGGGTACTTTTAACACCCCAGCAGTGTCGAAAATATAAACCAGTTTTTGTGTTTATTGAAAATGTGGGGACACAAAATTACCTTCGATGTAAGAATGCAATACATAGTAAAACACGATGTACGGATAGGGTTAAAAGTCCTAGTCTCATTTCTCTTTCTATCTCTATCTCTCCATCCCTTTCCGAGTAAATTTATCCTCTCCATATCCTATTCTCTCTGTCTTTCTGCCCCCCCCCCCCATACCCTTTCCCTGTCTCTCTTATATCTGAAATTACTTTAATAATTTTTTTTTTCATTGAATTATGTTATTTCTTCTTAATTAGAGACATCCAGTGACCTTTGGGTTTAGTGAGGTAGGAAAAAAATATATTCAGACAATAAAGATTACAACTTAAGACCATGTATGGGTCAATGGTTAGATGTAAACACCCAAACAATGCTTGAGCTTGTTATACAAAACATTGGTTTAATACCTTTGAACAGGTCTTTTTTTTCCATTTTGTTACTTTTTTTAAGCTAAAAATGATTATGGATTCAAGGAATAGATATTGTCAGTGCAACTACAATAGTGTTAGAGTGTCTTTCTATTTGCATCAAACTAATCTATGGTGTAACTGTTCTAAGGCTTAATTTCTACTGACTGTGACTTTTGGGCTGTTTGAGGTGACAGATTTATATTTTGCTAATTTATAATAGCTTGCTATAGGGGCAGGCTGAAAAAGATTATAAAAATTAATTCTCTTCAATATTACTAGAATAAAATTCTTTCTGTAACATCACTAGCAATTGTCTGTCTGCAGGTTGAAATAGGTTTTGCTAGACAATAAGAGTATTATGGAAATGTTTTAAATTTACAATTCATTTAAGATTCGAGTGAATTATTGTTACAATATTCTGAGTTGCGGAAGTCTCTGAAAAGAATCTTAGGTGATACGTTCATAGGGTTTTGATTCACTTGCATTTTTTTATTATTTTTTTTTTTTTATCAAAAAGATCATAGCTGTTTATTATCAGAACTTTGCTTGTGTGTATTTTGCAGTAGGAAAAAAAAACTATAACTAACGAGAAAATCATTTATTGTATTAAACTAAGATTTTTCATCAGCAGGATTACCTCTCAATCAGGATTAAACTGAACAGTATAAAAAAAATTGTAATGATCAAAGTAGAGATGTCAATGTAAAGAAACAAATTATGATTTACTGTCGCCTTTTTCAGTTTAAATGTTAAGAACATTAAATGTGCAGTTTACTATTGTACTTTTTTAAATTGTTCAATTTGTACAATAGTAAAAGATTTCATAATATTGTAATTTCTATATTTTATACAAATACTCATACCTGTATTATTATTTAGTTGATGTTTCCTGAAAGCAAATGTTGATTAAAACTACATGCAGTTGATTACTGATAATAAAAGAAATGTCTTATATAAAGTTTGAATTTCACTCTATACTGTTGCGCTTGTGTGTGGGATCACATACAGTGGAAACCTCATAATTCGAATTGTATGGGAATGGATTAAATCTTCGAATTAAGAGTATTCGAATTACAAAAATGGGTATAACAGAGTCTAAGACTCATTGAGTGAGTGCGTACTGAGCCTGCAACGAGCAACCCTCCCCTTCCTCCGTCTTACGTTGCTATCCTTATCAGTCCAGATTTGCTACTGGCACTTAATTGTTAATGCATCCGCTCCCTTCTTGATTTGTTAGCGCACTGATCATCCTTTCTTGGGCAGTGATTAGCATTGCTTGCTGCATGAGAGATACATGTGGCACTTTTGTGATGCCTTATTAGGTGGTATCAACTTCGAATTAAGAGAATCAAATCAGAAATACTTTGAAATACGAGTTCGATTCTAACAAAGCCAAAGAGAAAAAAAAAAACCTATCATCTTGCAAAATTTGGTTTATGAGAAATTTGAATAATCAGACTTCGGTTTTTGAGGTTTCCACTGTACATAGTTACAATGTTGTTTGGATTTTTTTTTCCAATCTGCATCCTTTTTAGAGGAGTAGACTTTAATTCTAGGGCTGCTATTGCTGGGTATAGTAGAGGAACTTAAACGCTTATTTCTGGCTTTACACTATACTCACAAAGATAAATAAGGCTTCCTCCAATCTCATCTCAAAAAATGCAGAATCTACATGATTTCTTTTCAGTGCTAAAGCTGAGTTATCTGGCAATCCATATACATCAATTTCAAATTCCTAAAACTTACAAAAAAATTGTTTTTGTGATTTTAAAATTCAAAAAATTTTTTTTTTTTTTTTTTTTGGGGGGGGGGGGGAATGGAGGGGTTTGGTCATCTTTTAAACATCAAGAAAATAAGGTATATAGACAACAAAAAACCTTTTACTGTTATTGCTAATTTTTTAAACTTAAAGTGGTGTATATCAGGACACTTATTCAAGAGTTTGTAAAAAATGAAGAATCTATTCATTCAATTCAAGTGTTTATGAAGCTCATTTTAACTTGAACATAAGGGCATAACTAACTCAATATAGCATTTGACTGACTGACTGAAGGTAATGGATTTGATCGTTCTTTGGATTCTTTAGTGGTGTAGTTGGATCTCACCTAGCCAGCCCTATTTCTGACTTGACAGAAAGCTGTCATTCTGTTGAAGATGTTCAACAAACCTGGGGAAAATAAATCTCATCAAATAAGGCAAATTTTCCATTTGAGCAAATCGTATAATTTAGCTTTTGGTGTCATGAAAATCCAAGGGGCCAATCCCAATTAAAGCTACCGGGTACCGGTAGATTGAATCTGAAAGTCGTTCCTACCATTTTTTTTTTTTGGTCTTTGCATTTACATGGTGGCTGCTTCAATTTTCAGTTCACTATAACTTGATATACATGTAGGTTGGTCATGAATGGACGGGGCATTGTTCTTGTTGCTTGATGATTAGTTTTAAAAGTGATCAGCACATACATCTTCAAACAGGTATGAATTGTGACAGCATATTGAAAAAAAGTTCTTTTTTCTTTAATCATTTGCAATAGCGCTTCAAAAAAGTACATCTACAGTTGTGACATATATGCATCTCATTTAATGATAATTATCATAAATCCACAACTGCATTTTCACATAATTTTAAACTTTCCGCAGTGATATGTTGAATTTAATTTAAAACGGAAAAAGAACCTATGAAGCTGTACATATTGCAGTAAAAGTTGTTAGCAATAAATCATGAGAGCTGTAAAATCTGATCTTAGTTTCTAGGAAAAAGGCCTTCATTCATTCTATTCAAGTAATATACTTATTTTTCCACCCAACTACAGATGTACATGTACTAGGTTGATCATCAAAGAGTAGGCCTAAGGGGTTTCAGGCAATAGATTTTACATTGTTCATCTTAGGACTCATACCTGAACATCTTGGTACAACGAGGTTGGACAGCCATCAATATGAAGTAGTGGTAGAACAATGCAATATACGTGTAGTTTACATACCACATTCTAATATTTTCTATTATAGTATTAAGATCTTCCAAACATTCATGACTTGGGCTGAAGTATATCCTCAAACTCATTTCAAAGTGAGTCTAGGACACACTTATGCATATATTTTTTAGAGGAACCTGTATACTAAAAATACACACGCAGTTAAGATTTCAGATCCATAATCCTGAATTTTAAGTTTGATTAAATTGAAGTCACAATAACGGTATTTCAGTAGGTGCCGAGAATTTTATAGGAATTTAATGCTCATCTGCAGCAGCAGTAGTAGTAGTAGTAGTAGTAGTAGTAGTAGTAGTAGTAGTAGTAGTAGTAGTAGTAGTAGTAGTAGTAGTAGTAGTAGTAGTAGTAATAGTAGTTGTAGTAGCAGCAACAGCAGTGGTGGTAGTAGATGAAAAAGAAGTATGAGCAGTTTATATCCCAAGAACTAACCTAAATGGGTATTCTTTTAGCCATACATTTTATAGAATTTGGTGCAGCGAGTGTAGAATCCTTGTAAGAGTAAAACCTATGTCTAACCATCTGTTATAAAGAAATTGTCCACACAG
The DNA here is from genome assembly GCA_033675545.1 of Elysia crispata. NCBI lineage: Eukaryota > Metazoa > Mollusca > Gastropoda > Plakobranchidae > Elysia > Elysia crispata. The sequence continues at coordinate 153,185 of JAWDGP010007744.1, read as the reverse complement.
ACTTACAGGCAGTGCCTAGAACTACTGTTGATCTAGAAATCTAGCTCGATGTTAAGATCTAGACAAAGCGTAGGTTTGTGGATTTAGATCTAGCGTTAAAGTAGATTATTAAGGTCTCAATCTCTACCTAGGGTTAGTTTAAATTAACGGAAAGGCCCACATGTGACTAATACCAACTCTGTATCGAGAGCATGTCGTTATAATTGAAGTTTACTTTGAGAGAAGTTTGTTGCTAATGTAAACAAAGTGAAACACAAGTGTAGTATGAAGAGAATTAAATAATTAAGGTAAGGTCTTCTATATCTATGAAATGCTGCCACAGTTGAGCACTCTTATCAATTATTCCAACTATCTTCAAACTAGATTGAGAGAGAGAGAGAGAGAGAGAGAGAGAGAGAGAGAGAGAGAGAGAGAGAGAGAGAGAGAGAGAGAGAGAGAGAGAGAGAGAGAGAGAGAGCTTGCAATGAAGTGGTGCAATACGCTTGCCACTAAAAATACTATTGTGAAAGACAGGAAACAATCCACTGGAGACAGCCCAGGACTGTCAGTGAAAGCCGTGAAGCAGACTGAGCTGTCCTGGCTGGCTGTGGCTCTGGTCTCACTGGTTTCCTGGTAGTTTGATATGTCTTTTTTTAAATGAAACCTTTTAAAACACTAGTGAAACGCATGGAAACTTTACAAATATGCTGCAATTAATTTATGGACTTTTAATACTGACTCAGCAAACATCAGCTCAAGAAGCTAGATCTACTAAACCGCATGAAGACTGATAAAAGTTTAGGTTAAAGATTTCGGTATTTTTTTACCTGTACACCCGTCTCGCATTGGCATTTGAAATGATGTTTTTTCTGGTGAGAGCGGGTGGACAGGTAAAAATTTACCAAGATTTCCAGATCTAGATCTGCTTAAAGTTATTCCTATGTAAACATGAAACACATAACGATCTATCCTTAATCTAGATCTAGAGCATTTGAATTGTTAGCAAACTTTGTATACTATAAGCTAATTTTAATGACATGCACCAGAGACATCATTTTACTGATTCAGAAAAAAAAAAAGAAAGGTGGGTTTTCCAATACACACAATTGCTGATCAGATACATAACTAGAGTCTGCATGCTTCAAAATACACCGCCTTTCAAATCTATCCATTAAATTATCACATAGAGAATAATATCATTTGAACTTGAATGCCTTAGACGTCAATAATTTTAAATAAGGTGAAATACTTTGAATTCCAAACCCACAATGAAATGGAGTGCAGATCATTGTAACCAGATCATAGCTTTTCTTCTAAAGCTAATTTGTTTATTTACATCATTACATTATGAGTATAGCATCTATTATCTTATTCATAGAGTGAATGAGTTTGAAAGAGATCACATTTAAAGAAATGAAAAATTTTCATCCATGATTTAACTCTCTGACGACTAGGGTTTTCATTCTCAGATAAAATTTAGATATTACAACAATAAGAAAAAATATGATGCCATCGATGGTTCTAACTGGTTTAGATTCATGTTATAGCCAAGCTTATTTCCTCTGAACTCATAACATATCACTCCCAGTCAGAGTACGACTGCAGTAAGTCATTATATATGGCTATTTCTCTAAATGAAGACCAGGTATCGGCCCACTTACGCTAGGCTTCACATTTGAACATTTCTCGCCGAAATCGAAAGTTGTAGTTTAATAAGGTTTTAGAGCAACACAAAAATGTTTTTATCTTGAAAAGGATTTATTTGCGATGAATAAAACCTATATTCGTGTTCAGCATATCAAATTCATTAAGAAATTTACAATTTTAAAGCTTAAAGTGAGTTGGGCCGATAACTGCAATAATATCCAAAATATCAACAAAGTACCTAATCCTTGTCAGCCAGAATTTTGTTTTTAGAAAAAAGACATCTTTAACTTTAAGTCTGTTTTAGTAATAGTATTCTGATACAACATTACTTCTAATTTGAAATCTAGCGAAAATATTTGTTTTTTCATTTCAGGCTGAAACAGCAAAGCTCGTGATGGACCTAAAAGAGGAAACAAGCCCATTACTGAATTCTGGAACTTCAAAATCATATTCTGAAGGTGATTACTAATACTATTTCTCATTAACTTTGCACAGTGTGCAATTTTTCTAATAAAAACATTGAAATAGGCACGGTTAAATTTAATTGAGTAAGTACATTCTTTTTGCCTTTGATATCTGATTATAGTGGAAATTTTATTGCTAAAAGCTCTTTCTGAATCAATCCTTTTTTTTTTCCACAGTTCTCAATAAACTTTGTCCCATCTCTTCTTCTCTGCCTCTCTCAACTTGTTTATGAATCATTTAGTTTCTGGAGGCCTGGCTTCCTGTGCTTCTCTACCTCTTAATTCTATGGGATGAAGTTTTAGTACAGAGTATGGTTCCTTTTGGATAGTAGACAGTTTTTGGAAATAGACTCAATAAAATCATGGCTACGCAGCCTGCGTAACTCAGCCTTGGTAAAATCACAGAACTACGCAGTGTGCGTAGCTTTTGAGTTGAACCGTTTCTAACGTGAAAAATCATTTTATGCTTGTTTATCTTTGACTATTTGGTGTTTCCTTTTATTAGAGAGTTCTGCCAGTCCAATATTGTAAACATTGGTGGTAATGTCAACACATACAGTCCACGGTCTCTTGTTTGAAAGAACAATATATAAAATCTCGCATTGGAAACCACGTCTCTAGATCTAATGTCATTAATTAATAGGCCTCCGAGACCCTTGACTGTTGTAGAAGCTTTGGAAGATGAAAAAACGAGATTGATATGGACTCTAAAAGTGATCAATCTTGATCTATCTCAAAATCTGGTTCTGAGGATGAGTAGGCATTGCCCCAATCAACAACTGAAAGTACAAATAGAAGATACAATTTATGCAACTTTGAATGAGATATATTTGTATTCTTTGTTCAATTACATTTATTTTGATATACAAAACTATGCATTTCTATTTTGAATATCACATAAATCAGCAGTTGAAGCAACATCCATGCAAACGCTCTATAGAAGCCTAAATCAATTCTGATTGGAAGTCAAATTTATTCTGATGTCAATGAGTTAACTAATGGAGTTAATTTAAGATAGAGGCATCCAAATTTTTTTGCAAAGAGCGTCAAATTTGGTGACATTAAAATATTTGGGGGTGGACCATTCAGCCTGACTTTCTTTAAACCATTAACGTTTAATTTTTTATTGATTTTACGACAGAGGCTGCGGGCTAGTGTAAATTTGAACATGAGCTGCATCAGAGGTGCCTATGGTCCCGGAAAATCCGGGAAACTCCCGGATTTGCTGTTGTATCCCGGAAACCCGGATTTTTTCGTTTTGTTTCAGCGTTTAGACCGACCTAAAGTAAACAATTATAATCGGTTGTTTTTGTTTCGGGATTATTAGCGTGACCCAACAAGCCTAAGAACAAAAAAAAAGTGAAAATTTAATTCTACGAAAAGAACGATAGCTTTCCGTCCATCGAGTATCAACCTGTGCGAAGGTATAAAACTGGGCGATATATATTGTATCTTTATTATTTATATTTTCATTTTCAATATCGAGATTTGTATTATAGTTGAAACTATCCGCGATATCGGTCCCATTGAGTTGTTCTATTTGTTTGTCCGAAAATCGTTCTCTCCATCTACACACCCAGGCCTCGCCGTTATGTCCAACAAAGAACCATTCTCATTTCTTCATCTGACAATAGTTAATGCGACTAGGCAGTTTCTTTTTGTCAAGATACATTCTAAATCTTGTCGAGTATTAAGATCGAATGGATAATCCTAAATCTAGATAGGTAATCAAAACTGGGTATGACATGAGACTATTATTTTAGACTAGATCTTGTACGTGGTTTTCTTTTCTTCTTTTTTTTTTCTTTTTCTCAGAAAAAAGGTGATTTTCATTGCAAGGTAATTTATTATAAGTGTAGATCTAAATGTTTGATTGTTATTTTTTTTTTTACACGGCCAGGCGGGGCCTAGTGAGACGTTCTAGACCTAATCGATATTTATCATACTCAGCTCAAATGTCTTTTTAAAAGAAAAGATACGGAAAGTAGCGCTCAATATTTAAGCCAGAATAACGGACTTTATGTATACTCTGATGAGTAAGCTTTTACGGCGCCTCAGTTGAGCCAATAAAACACATGTACAGAAAGCAGTAACAACCAACATTTGGGGGACACAGTAAGGATTGTAGATGAGCTACAACAGGTCATTCAAACCCTTACTTAGTCTTAGCACCAAAACAAAGGAGGTAAATAAGAAAGACAAAATGCTCCACAATCTTGGCTCTTTGGACAATCCAATTTTGTTTAAATCTAGGGAAATAGGTAAGAAAGGGGGGGGGGAGGGGGGGATGTAGAGAGAGAGAATGCTCCTGCCTAGGCCGCTAGCAGTGACCAATTAAAAAAGGTTCAGTAAAAAATTGTGTCCAGTTCTCATCCCTTTTATACTTTAGTCCTAGCTTATATATGTTTCCAACAGCTTTCTGTTTGATTTTATCAGTGCTTAAAGTGAAATTAGCAAACACAGATGTCGTTTTTTAAAAATTTGCACAATCGCACTTTGTCCCTGATTTTTCTACAAATTCCCTGATTTTGGTGGGTGGTTTCCCTGAAAGGCATAGGTTGGGGTAGGCACCTCTGCATATATGCCATTGCCACTTCTAAGGGCCAGGCTTTGGACATGCCTGACTTAAGGCATTTACTTGACCAAACCATGACTTTTAAAAATTAAATTTGTAAAACAGAATTTGAATTCATAATTCTCTGACCTTTTCTTATCAAAAGCTTACAATATATATCCACTTACCATACTGTTCTTAAATGTCAAAAGCTTATTTGCCTGAGAACTGGGTTTGGACCCCTGCAAGATTACTCTGATGTCATAGATCCAGACCTAGGCTGGGTTATTTCCATGAATATAATGGGCATTGTCTCTCAAGTTAAGAATAAATTAGTCTCAACAAAACATTTGTGGCAAATTGATTGGATGTAATTCAGATATAAATGTCATTGCAAGTTTTCATTTGAACAGGGACGCCTGTGACTCGAAGTCATACACCAGTGCCAGCCCCTGAAGATGGTCAGGTCCAAAAGAAGGCCTCGGCTGAAGAAGCTACGCCCTTCTCCATAGGTGGGCTATCAAGGCGGCAGAAGATTTCCTTTGTTCTCCTTGCTACATCTAATCTTTTCGCTGGATGTGGTTTTTCTTTGCTGGCGCCTTTTTTTCCTCAAGAAGTATGTTTAAACCTATTTACTTGTTTTTTATTTTTTTTTATTATAGCAACATTACACAATGAAATTCAAGTGGGGCTTGGAAAGAAGAAATGAATAGACAAATTTCATTTTCTTTTTTTATTTGCTAAACTAATGTTTTTTCCTTCCGTATTTAGCGGCACGTTTCTTAGAGCATTTATTTATTGACTTGCTTTTCATTGTCGCTTCTCACATGGAGTTCTGAGTCTTTCATTTTCTATTACTACATCAAGGATATCCCAGAAATAATGAGAGTACCACCATCACTCATGAAAATTTAGAACTAATTTAATGGCACTTCCAAAAGAAATTGTCAAGAAATATTACTGTTTTTGTATGTCTGTAATACTCCATAATAATTGACAGTTTATCAAAGAAAGTAGGAGGCACAAATACTCACCCTAATAAAATGGCATAAAAACTTCTCAGTCAGCTTTGTTGCAAATGACTACCACTCTTTCTTCTTTATAGTCAGGATCTGGCGCCATCAGATTTTCATCTGTTTAGACTTTTTAGACACTTGGATTTGGAAAATTTTCAAGGTGCTGTATATTCATTTCAGAGATTTAGAAATAACTGAAAAGTCTTGAAGTCCCTTTTTTATTTCTAAGATTGTTTCTGCTTCTATAGTGGTATGGAGGAAGCAAGCTGATCAGTATGGTGATTGCATAAAATAATAAGCAGATGTTGGGAAAGTTTGTGTAAATTCCTTTTAATTGGCTCCTCAAATCTTTGGAGTTTTGGCTTTACTTGTGTAATATATTTTAGATAAACCTGGCATAATTTATTTTTTGTGTTTTATTTTCATTTTGTAGCTTATTGTTTCCATAGGATTTTACTAGCTTTATAGACAACAATTATAATGTTATTAATTGACCCAGTCCCATCATTCAAAATTAGATTTGCATTCAATTTATTACTTAAGAGAACCTGTAGTGGTTTTAGTCTTTATTGTAACTGTTAAACAGATTGTTTAAAAACATATCATTTGCATTGAGGCATAAATCTATTTAAAGAGCAGAATCAATTGTCTTATGTACACTGCAGATGCATGTTGTGGAGTGTACTGATTAAAAAATTTTTGGGCTCTTCAGCATCCAAAGAGGATTTGGAGCAGGGAAGGGATTAAAATGCTTTGGTTGGTATCTAGCACTTTGTAGTATGCTCACAGCACTCTGTATATTTTGCTTATTTAGAACAGCTATTTATTATGAGAAAATCAAAATGTGTGCAACACTCAGGAAAAAGGTGATTGAAAGAAGTCCACATATTGTAAAGTGGTAGAATATGATTTCAGGCATGCTGAAATAAAGAATTCCTGAAAAGAAACAAAAAGTGCAAAGTCAAAGTGAATTTTAAGAATTTATACAAGTAAAATTCTAGAATTAGACTTTAAAAAAAATATGTCTATCAACTACAAATACAAAGAGGTATAAATTACTAACATTATAAGATTTCAGAGCAGGCTAGCATGGACCTTAATTTTTTAATACATTACTCAACAGATTCGATTTGACTTGCACATACCCATCCTTTATTTTATTAGCACTCAACAATGTGAGATGGCCTGGGATTTTCAGGCTCATGTTGGAAAACTTTGTTTTGGACGAAAGGGCTTCATGCATAAAAAAAAAAAATCGATTTTTCGAGGTTGCCCACTCATGTCAAAACTTTTCAAAGCCCAAAAGCAACTCTAAATAATTTTTTTGTGCGTTTTTGTGAAGATACCTGCGACTCTGCTTGAAGACTTTCCCAACCCCAACTTCTCAGTTTCTCATTCCCGAATCTTCGTTAGGTTTTTTTTAGTCATGTCTCAGCCCAATATTAAGATACTGAAACAAATTTAAGCTGCTTTGTGCAGGGAATTGATTGGACTTACATAAAATATGGAAATTACAATTTGCCATATTAATCTTTGAGCTTAAAAATTGTATGCCATCTGTCACAAATTAACTTTCATTTCTGTGTTTGCGGCTGTTTTTACATATGATTTTTATTCTGAATGTTTGTGTATGTTTGAAGTAACAGGCACTGAACTCTGTGTTGGGTATGGCATACTCTTTCAAGGGCAAAAGTTTCTTCTCTGTCTAAATTCATCATATCTCCCTTCTCCGCATCTTCAGGTGGAAGTTAAATAATGAATATTTTCTAATTTAATATTAACCTAATCACATGCTATAAATGTAGTGTTGGAATTATTGCTTCTACTAATTTTCCTTTTCTTCAAGCCTTACGCATATCAAAATACATTAGGTTTATCATACTTAATAATATGATAAGACATCAGCATGAAGTACATAGATAGATATACAGTATGTACAGTTAATGATCTTAAATTATCCCATTTTCTTCTAACTTGAAAGATCATACTATCTTTTAGCCTTTGCAGTAAGTATAATAACCCTGCAATTGAAATTGTCACCATCTGATATTTTTTTTTAAATAAAATGATTTTTTTTTTCAGTTTTTTGTTTGTTTTGAGTTGACCTTAGTGAATATATAATTTTTATATTTTCAGCTTCATTTTGAGATTCAATTTTTCCTCTGGAATTAATTGAAAATTGAAAAGTCACCTTTTTTTTTTTTTATTAAATTTTAAAATATAAGGGTGACCTATGATAATTCTTACATTTGAACTTACTGATAATTAACTTGGATAAACTACAAAGATGGGATATTAGTGCTTCTAGGAAGGTAACAGGCAAAAGAAAGCGGGGCTATGCAACACCTTTTTTTTAAACATCTACACTGGTTACCAGTAAAATCACATTAAGACCTTAATTCTCTGTTATAACTCACTTAATGGCACTATGCCTAGATGTCTGTTAAATTTTGCCCCATCTTTAGTTAGCATCACATTCCCCTCATTTGAGTGGTAAAAAAAGTTTCTGAATATAAAAAGATCTAGACCTTAAAAAGTATGGCGAAAGAGCTATTAGGGCTTCTGCATAAAAAATCTGGAGCAGCCTACTGCAGCAACTAAAAGACAAATTCGGAAGAGGCTTTTAAAAAGCTACAAAAAACGTAAATGTATAACCTTGTTCTTGTATGAATAAATGCTATAATATTTTTGTTTTCATGTCCTGTTCTTTGTGAGTGAGATTTTAAAGTGCTCTGAGCTGAGTCTGTGTTAGGGATGGCACTTGAGAAATCATTTTTATTAATATCATTTTTGTGATTATTATTATTATTTTTATTATTATTATTATTATTTTTAATTTTACTTATTTCAAGCATCTGATTTTTATGAGTTTTTTAATTTATTTAATTTTCAAACAATTGAAATCAATGGTTGAATTATAGGTCTTCATTAAATTTACATAACATTTTATCCTTTTTTTCCCCACCTTTTTCATTATTTTCTTTACCAATCATTTTTTCTAGGCCGAGAAGAAGGGGGCTTCAAATACAGCTGTTGGACTGATTTTTAGCAGCTTTCAGCTGGTCATATTTATTTTCTCACCAATATATGGGAATTATGTAAGTATAATATTTAATATTAGTATAAAAGTAAAGGCATCTTTATAAATCCTTCTGTATAACCATTTTTACTCTCTTCCTCTCTTCTTTTTTATTTTTTGCATCTTCTTCTTCTTCTTCTTCTCTCTCTCTCTCTCTCTCTCTCTCACACACACACACAACATTTAATGGTCAATCAGTCTCTATCTCTCTTTGCATTTCTGTCTGTCTGTCTGCCTCTTTTTTTCCTTGCACTTGTACACTTCACACAAGAGCCATTAATAATAAGGCTTTTCTGCCTGTTTTGGCACTTAACTATCTCCCTCTCTCTGACTCTAACAGCTTTCGTTTCCTCACCTCATCTCTCCTTCTCTCACTTGCTCTCTGTTTTGTTTCAATCTCTCTTTCTCTCTCTCTCTCCCTCCCTTTCTCTTCCTTCCCCCCCTCCTCCCTTTTTTTTTTTGTCATATTTCTATCTACATGTCTATTTGCAGCTGTTTATCAATGGATGTCTCTCTGCATATGTGTCTTCCTATTTTCCTTTTAATGTCCTGGTCTTTGTCATTTTTGTCTTGGACTATGGCCTTGTATATTTAAGTAAATTACACCAAAATATAAGGCAGTATAAATTAGAGTAAAAAGATAATACACTAAGTCATTTTGAGCCTTGGCTGTCTGTTTACACTGTGAAATCTTGTTATTGCTTTTACTTCTTTCTTCAGTAAATTTTGACCTTTACGGTTTTTTGCATTCTTTACCTTTCATATTTTTTAAACAAAATTTTCAAGATTATCATTTAGCCCAAATTGTTTTAGAATGTAAAAACTTCAATTCAGACTTGCATAACTCAAGTTCTGATGGGTTGATTTAAAAGATAATTGTGCCGTTGTAGTTGTATTTTCTGTCATAAATAGTTTGATAAAATTAAGTATTCTTTTTTATTTTGTTCTCTTGAGTCTTAACAAAATTATTTAGAAATTACAAAATAGCACTAGGAGATTTTATGATTTTTCAAAAGTTTTTTTCTGAAACTTAAATTTGCAACACCACAAGGACCAGGTTCTCTCTGTTATGACTTATCAAAGCAGTTCTAGCACTTACTCTCAAATAATGTATAGCTGTATCATTTGAATATGTTTTTTTGAAATTGTTCAAAGAAAATGCTTAAAGTAATAATGGCCTTAATTTTTCTTCCTACATCTTTTTTTTTTTTTTTTTTTAATTCAAAACACTTGTACACTGTTATTGGCTTGCATTGATGATCCGATATGAATGATAAGCAGTTTATTTATTTTTCTTTTTGCGTCGTAGCTAACAAAAATTGGAGCCAAGTTTATGTTTGTGTCTGGAATATTTGTTGGTGGTGCCTGCTCAATTTTGTTTGGGTAAGTGGCACTTGTATTTTCTTATGAAAATGACAAAACTGTTAATAAGAAGGAAAATAGTGAATTCATATCTTTTATAAAAAGAACAAAATATAAAGAATGCCATTTCACAAAAAGTTATGCTACTTTGTTGGAAGACGTGAGTTCTGTTCAACAATCAGAAGCATTTCAAAGATCTAAGCAAAACTAAATAATTTATTGGAAAGTGCTTACTCATGAGCAGATTTTCTTTTTTCCTTTTAATACTTTAAATTTCATGTCGACATGCAATATAGCAGATGCTATTGCTTGATAGGCTAACAACAGCATAAAGTAGAGCTCATGACTTCCAACAAGGTAGCATAACTCTTTGCAAAACTGAATTCCCTATCGACGATTTTGGTAAGTAATTGAGATATTTAAACAAGGCTGCCCATTTAAGTTAAAATTTTGGAAAAAAAAAATATAACATTGTGCCAAAAATTATATGATACCGAAAAGAAAAAAAATCTAAGTCATAATTTTGAAAAACTTTTAGGACAGGGCCATTACACCTGGAAGGTTATTAATTTTAGACTCAATGGCATACTCCTCAAATATCTCTTTTCATCATTCTTTAATATTAAGATTTTTTACTTTTTTGTAATAAAGAATGGCTATTACTATTTAATATTATGATCGAGCTATGCACTGAGTATTTTCTCTTTCCTCTTTCAGCCTTTTAAACAAATGTCCTCCAGGCAACACTTTTGTCATCATGTGTTTCGCTTGCCGTTCTGTGGAGGCACTTGGAATGACAGGGCTGCTTACTGCAAGCTTTGCCATCATTTCAAATGAATTTCCCAAACATGTGGCAACTGTATTTGTAAGGCCATGATTAAAAGATTAATAATTACTGCCTTTTTCCTGTGGGAAAAAAAAAATTAAAGAATTGTGAATAAGAATCATAAGCTTTTTAAAAAACATAATTAAACTCTAATTATTTTTTTTAGACCATCCTTTTATATGCTGATTATGTTGTTCAGAAAAAAATGGTCAGCTATGAATTCCTGCAAGGCAATGCACATTTTTTTCCACACCTAAATAGTCTTTTAATGAGCGTTTAGAAGAATCTTTAAATAGATTGGGAAACTACACGTTTCATTTATTTGTTTGCAACAAATGTCAAAGTTCATTCTTTTTTCATTCCCAAACTCCATTCTAGTCATGTCCAAAAATGTCATATCATATGAATGCAGTTGAAATTTCTATTTAATTTCACCGTACTAAACACAATGAGATGGTCTCGTTTGACCAGTAGTGACCTAAAACTTTGGCTGACACCTGATTCCTATAAACATAAAAAAATGGTATTATCCAAGCCTGAGATCAATATTTTATACAGGAAAAAAAATTAATAAAGTAGAGAACTAGAAGTTGCATTTAATTTTTTATGAGATCCAGTTTGAGATTCTGTATTTTCATGTCTTGGAAGCTTGAATCATCAGGAAAAAGCTTTAGGTTATGTAAAAAAAAAAAAGGAAAATTGTTTAATTATTTAGATAAGTTTTAGCTATTGTTAATATCCCCATTGATATCTACAGCATAAGTCCAAAAGATATGTTTAAACTTTAGTCAGAGGATATATGTACCCCTTGCAAAGGCTCTTCTATTAAGTATGAATAAATTCTGCCGATAGCATGGGTATGACAGTCAGCAGCATATTTGAAAAGGTTATGAATCATAATAATGTTTTTTATAATTAAGTGTTAAATGTTTGAATCTTCTCCACCGAATTGATTTCTTGTTCTGTTCATGACTAGGGCACTCTGGAAACTGCAAGTGGCATAGGGTTGATGGTGGGGCCAGCTCTAGGAGGCCTCTTGTATCAGGTACAGTTCAGCTCTTTCTCTTATCATATGAAGTTGGTTTATGTCATTTCATTACCTAATAATTATATAACTGTGTTATAAATTTATAAATTCATAGAAAACAATCAAAGTCTTGGTACCTTTATTTTTTTTTTATCTTCGGCAAAAACAAAGATAATCAAGTATGCACACATTCTCACAAACACAACTGAGAATATTTATATACCTGCTTTGAAAGTATTTACCTGTAAATAATTGTTTTGCCTATCCCTATATATATATTTTTTATGTTGATAAAATAATAAAAAAAAAACCTGATATGTCAGAATGGGCATCTTTGCATCCTTGTAAATATAGGCACCTGAAAGTCTATTTTCCCTACTTTCATTACAGCTATGTCATATAAAAAAACAACCAAAATGATAATTTGCATATCAATTTCTCAATCACTGTTGAATATACATCTCAAATCCAATGGTACTGATACTTTTGATATCAAAGATAAAAGAAATATGATTTTGTAAAATATATGAATCCTTTTGAGTATTCATTCTTCTGTGCTTTGAAGTAAATGGGTAGCTATGAATTCAGCAAGGTAGTGGACCTTTAGGCACTTTTTGTGGAAATTCGTAGCCTTCTTATAAGCATTAACAAAATAAGTTTAAGTGGATAAGGAGTTGAAACACCTTAACTTGATTTCAATTGCTAGCCGTATAAAGATTAAAAACACAAACGATGATAGAACTGAATGTTTAAAAAGCATATTATTGTGAAAATTTTTTTTCAATCTTTTTTTTTTACTTCTCTACAGGTCGGGGGTTATGGGCTTCCTTTTTATGTAATGGGCATTCTCATACTCCTAAACGGTGCTCTCATATACAAATTTTTACCACAGATACAAGGTGAGCGTCTTTATCTTTATATAATTTTACCTCTTTAAGCTCATAAAGCAACCAATCTAGGCAGTGGCATACTGATTTCTCATAGAGGTAGATATAGGATGCCAAAGGCAAGGACTTGCAGAATTGTTAATTCTTCTATATCTCACTCAGTTTCACTGAATCGCTACAAATTGAAAAGAGATGAGAAAATGTTGTGAGGATGAAGTTGAATGTTAAAATCATTAGTATATTTCTAAGGACTGATGTCAAATTTAGATCTGTATCTATATCTATATGTTTTTTAACACCCAAAAAAAAACCATGTCATTTGATTTAGTCAGGGGATTAAAAAAATTGTCTGATCTTTTATTTTATAATACAACTATTGTGTAAAAGAATATCAAAATACAAAATGTCCAAAATTTAAAATTGTTAAGAATTTCTTCAAATTAAACAATCCTAGCCAGTAGAGGCCCTCTCTGGAAACAATTAATTTTTCAACACCTGCAGTTGAAACTGTAGTTGCAGTAGTTCCTCAAAATTGTTTTGCTTAATCTGTGATCTTGATCTCCTAAAAAGTTCATGGAAGGTAAGCCTTGAAGACCCAAAAGAGAGAATATGGAAAATAAATTAGAATAATCAAGATTAAAAAAAAAAAATTGGAAATCAGTTGAAACTTTTGAGTTTTGCCGCAAGGATGATTCCAGGAAAAAAAGCTTTGGAAAACTTCATTTTTCAAAAGGAGAATTTATATGTAAGTTACCATATTTGAATATGGAATGAAACTAAAGGCATTGATCCTTTTTTGCTGGTAAAAATTATATCACAAATCAAGTTTATGACATGTATGCAAAATATGGAATCCCCATATTGGCTGTAGTAGTTCCAATGGCATTGTACAGAAGAAATTAGTATTTTTAAAGCTTACTGCAGCCTGCAAATTCATTCACTTTTAAAGTTGAGGTTCAGAAAACAAACTGCTCAAGTTATGTTTGCAGTGAAGGAACTGCTGTTATTTTTCCTTTTATTGCGTGTGTGCAAAAGTTTGGCAAACCAGACATGATTGTAAAAAAGTTGTGATTTTTTCCATTTCGTTTCAGAGGGTAATGCAATAATAGGATCTCGGGATTGTTTTTGTTTGTGCCACTTTCATGAACGGTTTCAATAGGTAAACATCAAGTTTAAGACTAATTTATTTACTGTCTGGTATCACATTTCCTTCATTTTCTTTCAGACACTTCAACACCTAGAAAGAAAGGTGCCTTAAAACTTCTCACAAGCGTCTATGTGTGGGTGTCAATGGTTATTATTCTTTGCGCCTCTACTGGAATATCATTTATAGATCCAACACTTTCACCACATTTAGAGCAGGTTAGTTCATAAGCATGTTGTTGTCTTGATTCCTGTAACGGCAGATGTTTGTCCTGCGGGTACTTAATGTGTCTGTAGAAGCCTGGGTCTGACCTATAACTGAGCAAGAAAATTATCTTCCTCAGATTTTACTTACCAATTAAAATTCATATTCAGGCTCACTTGGGAAGAAGAGGAAACATTTATAATGATAATGATAATAATAATAATAATAATAATAATAATAATAATAATAATAATAATAATAATAATAATAGTAATAGTAATAATAATAATAATACAGATGATACTTATAGCTTTTTCCCTAAAACTCAGCTTAGGATGACTTGAAATGTAATGTTATTTGCGCTTTCCTTTCTTCTGCAATGCAAACTTTCCTTTAACATCTGTTAACTTTGCTCAGGCAAAAAATTATTCAGAGGTTTATAGATGGTTATATTAATGAAAGTATACAGTGGAAACCTCATAATTCGAATTGTTTAAGAATGCGTGAAAACTTTGAATTAAGAGGATTCGAATTACATTTTTTCTAATTTCTCTCTGTTATTTAAAATGGTGGAGAGGGTGTTGGCTGGAATCCCTTAGTTGTCAGCGATTTCTTTTTTTGATTCTGTCTTTCCCATGTTACCTATCTCACTCAACAATTTTAGCTTGGTTTCGAGGGTGAGGGTTGTGTGCTTTCCTTTCAAGTGATTTATTTGAGAAGATGCCATTTTTGAAGAGAATTAGAATAAGATCTAGATGCGTGGCAATACAAAGATAGGTAAATGTGACTGTCTCTACAAGTGCCAAAGCAAGTGAGCTACTGTACCCAGGATAGGTGTGACGGAAACAAACTGACCAGTGTGTCAGTCTTGGTACCATGTGTTTTCCTAGACCACCTGCAGCATCTCGTGGCACGCTGAGCCAGTCACGACAAAAACTTAGCCCAGTCTGTGGCCCTGCACTCAGGCGCCTCCCTCACCTTTTCCCCTCCTCTCCCCTTCTTTCCGAGCACACCCCCCACCATCGCTCAATCAATGTGCTGCCAGTGAAGTGGCTTGCTAGATCTACGACTCATTGACTGAGTGTGCACTGTACCTGCCACGAGCACCCTTCCTTTTTCCCTGGTCCCATGTTACAATCAGTATCAATGTTTCTACTGAATCTCCTTTCTTTGTGCATCAGGTCCCTCCTCGCTTTGTTAGCGCTCTGATCAACCTTTCTCAGGCAGTAATTAGCACTTTTGTAATGCCTTATGGGATGGTATTGACTTCGAATTAAGAGAATGGAACCTGAAAGACTTGGAAATATGAGTCCGATTCTAACAAAGCCAAAGAGAGAAAAATAATCTATCCTCTCGCAAAATTTGGTTTATGAAATATTCGAATAATCAGACTTCGGCTTTTGAGGTTTCCACTGTAACTCTTTTTGTTTCTCAGTTTGACCTTTCACCACTTCTGATTGGACTGGTGTTTACCATTGCTCCAGCATTATACGGCATCTCAGCTCCACTTTTCGGATACCTTTCTGATACCAAGGTAGGTTTCAGTTACATAAGTAAAGTTTCAATCTCGGTTTATAAAAATATTTATGCAAGATGTGCTGCTTACTTTCCACAAAGTCAAGATGAAACTTTCAGGATCAATGAGATGTGCATTTTTCACAAGCAATATCAACATCAAATTTGGTTCATTTCAGTATGTTTAAAGTATAATTCTAATGAGAAGATTATGTTATTCTGAAATGGAACTTGGTGAAATTTTTGGCTAAGATATGATTTTGGTTTCATGATGAACGATTTCATATTTGTTGCACATTCAGTCTAATGAAATTGCTAGTTACTTTTCAGTCATTTCACATTTAATTTTTTAAAGATTTAAAAACCAGAAAAATGTGTTTGGAAAATGCCATTTCCCTCAAGAAGGCTTGAAATCCTTGCTATTTAAAGTGCTTTTACTTCTGAAACAATGTAAAGGTTAAAAATTAGAGCAGTATAAAAAGGGGAAATTTCTCTACTGCAATACGTCTCATTTCGAGACGTTGCTACTCAAATGCATTTACTGAGCTTTTCAATGTGAATATTTGATTGAAATTATCAGAATTTTATTAAAAAACTAAATGTTTAGTCAACAAGTCCATTAAGAGTCTTTGATAGATCAGAATTTATTCAATCACTGTGTTTGTAAAATTCTGGGAAAGGTTTCAGTAAGATTTTAAATTTTACGCCAACCTCAAGTAATTTATGAAAACCTTTGCTACACATTTCTGGATATTTTAATTTGCCAATTAGTTACATAATACATTTTTAGATTATATTATTTATATATATATATATATATATATATATAGAGAGAGAGAGAGAGAGAGAGAGAGAGAGAGAGAGAGAGAGAGAGAGAGAGAGAGAGAGAGAGAGAGAGAGAGAGAGAGAGAGAGAGAGAGAGAGAGAGAGAGAGAGAGAGAGAGAGAGAGAGAGAGATTATGACATGTAAAATTTCTTTTATTTTTGCCAGGGATATATTTTCTCCATTTTGATTCTGGGCAATCTGGGGAATGGGATAAGCTATTTGCTTCTGGGACCTTCCCCCTATCTGCCATTTCTGCCATCGTGAGTTGGTAACTCATTATATTTTTTTATCTTTTCAAAAAATGTTTTGTCAGTGAAGTTAAAATACCATGGTATGTTCATGTAACATATCTTTTACTTATTCTTAGGATTAATTCTATTGTGTATGATTGTAACAAAGTATTTTTGTCTGATCACTGAAAAATTTTTGTTTAAAATTTATTTGCAAGCCTCTTTTAAACAGTTTCAGATTTAGATCTTTTAGAGAGTTAAGATAAATTTGTTACACAAATATATTGTTCATGAATGTAGTTTAAAGCTCTATAGCATCTGGCCTAGCTCACATGGTCAAACAAACAGACTAAATTCTGTGTACCTGCGCAGCGTCGCTCTGTTGCTGGTCTAGACCCAGCCTGCTAACAGACGGCCGATTCAACAGTGTCGAAAAACACGCCAAGCATGTCCAGTGCGAGCTAGGCCAGATGCTACAGAGCTATGCTGGGACCTGCCTCAAGATATCCTCAGCATAAATGGCAGTATCATAACACCATTTATTCCTACAGATTGCTATAAACTGCCACAGATGGAAATTGTTTTCCTCTTAATTGGAGCTGCCAATAAATATCGACTTGTTATCTTATGAAAGAAAATGAGCTTAAGTTTTATTCTTAGTACTGCAAGAATCTGATGTGTTTAATCATCATTCTATTATTAAGGTATTCAGTTCTTCAGATTAATTTGCTATTTTGGTCTTGATCCACATTGACACTCTACTACAACTTTTTTGCATATATATTTACTTTTCTCCTCCCATGTATTTGAAGATAGTTACAAAGAGCATCAAGACCTTATAAAAAGTTAGTTTGCTTTGATTTGCATTAAGCTGGCAGCTGCTCAAACTCCATCATCAGCTTTTGTCTCATTCTGTCCTGCCCACAGATACATTGTTATGTTGGGTTAGCATTATTTGAAAAAAAAAATCTTGACTTGTGTAAATTGATAAGTAAAAATTTAATAAGACTACAAAGTAAAATGACAACTATGGGCTTGTTTTCCATTCATTTGTCCAATTAAAAAAATTGCTTTCATCACAATTATACCCCTTGCTTGCCTATTTTTTCTTGTCTAAAGGAAGCTGTGGGTTGTGATTATTGGTATGACACTGTTGGGCTTGTGTATAGGGGCTGCTGTGATTCCAACAGTAAAGTGTATGCTGGTAGGGGCATGGTGAGTTTATAAAGTCATTAGGATTGAATGAAATGAGTAAAAAAAAACAAACCCTATGCATATAAAATTAAAGAAATCCAACAAGGTAAGTATATGTTGTATAATAAATCATTATATTCATTATAAATAGTATTGACAAGCAGATGTTCTTACAATGCCTGGCTTTGTAAATATCACTCATCAGTCAGTCATTAAAATAACGGAAGTTTAAAACATTGATTATCATCGATAGACATATTGCTAACTACTCTTTCCTGAGACATGCCTTGAGTTTTGTCATAAAATTTATCTAGCTGTGAATATCTGAGTCTTGGCCCCTTTCACAGCAATTGCTACAAATATCGAATCTGTTGCTACAAGTATTGAATCTGTTGCTGCAAGTATTGAATCTGTTGCTACAAATATTGAATCTGTTGCTACAAGTATTGAATCTGTTGCTACAAATATCGAATCTGTTGCTACAAATATTGAATCTATTGCTACAAATATTGAATCTGTTGCTACAAATATTGAATCTGTTGCTACAAGTATTGAATCTGTTGCTACAAGTATTGAATCTGTTGCTACAAGTATTGAATCTGTTGCTACAAGTATTGAATCTATTGCCACAAATATTGAATCTGTTGCTACAAGTATTGAATCTGTTGCTACAAGTATTGAATCTGTTGCTACAAGTATTGAATCTGTTGCAATTTTGGCCTAAGAAATCAAGAAATCTAAGAGGAGGTTTAGGAGTTCAATGCCCGTGATGAACTTGTGAAGTTTGGACAAGAAAAGTCAAAGAATACTTTGGCTTATAATATAGGCATGATCAAATAAATCCGTAGCAATATTGGACAGAATAAAGTCAGATAGTGGATTGAGATCTTCTCTAATTGATCGTCATTTGTATGATGAGGATCCATCATGTTAAAAACTTTAAAATTTTTCGCCACAAACTCTTTTTCAAACTTGAAGAAACCATAATGCAACAATATTCTGATGCTCATTTCTTTACAGTGACATAGGATTTGAAAACAACTTGGACACCTATGGCATTGTGTCTGGCCTATTCAATTCAATATGGTGTTTAGGGTGAGTTTTTATCTTCTTTAAGGTCACAATACAAATATACCTTTGTTGAAATTATCTTTCCATTTTTCTGTTTAAATTTGATTGAGTTTTAAGAATTATGAAATGAATTTCAGTGATACAAAATTGATAGCAATGATTTATTACCTAATTTCTGCCAGTCGGCAGGCCTGTTTGAAAATGTTTCTCACTGTTGATTTGAAAGCTACATTATTTTGAATTTAAATTCAATAGTAATTTACACATGTGACACCAATATGCAAACATATTTTTCCACCACCATATCTTCGCAAGCACCTCTTCTATCATACTAATCATTTCAATTCATTCTATTATATAAAATGATGCATTGTATTATTCTGTTTTTCTTGCTTTTATGTTTTTCAGTGGATTTGTTGGACCATCATTAGGGGGTGTATTAGTCAATGAAATTGGCTTTGACAAAGCTTCAACTGTGATAGCTTTATTTTCCTTCCTTTCTGTGAGTTGTAGTGAACAAATTTTAGTGTCTAAGTGAAAACCAATTTGGTATGGATAATTAAGCAATTTAAACCACCTAAATTTGGGCTGTTCATAATATACAGCACTAAAAGTTATGGCTTTTTCTGAGAGTGTGCACTAACTGGACCTAAAGTTTTTTCAAAGAAAATTCTAGACCACTAATATTAATGACCATTGGCTTCGCTTTTCAATCAGTACAGACTGATAAATCAAGATCAGAGTCCATCTGTGGTCTATAAATGTTTCTAAGTAAGACCTATAGTTATATTTGAATCTCGTGGGTGGATGTTTCTAGTGTTGAAATGACCTGGCTGCATAAATTTCTCTTTCTTGGCTTACAGTTTTCTTTTGAAAACAAGGCATATACTCTTGTATCACACAAGGAGGACAGAGTTTTGATCAGGTGGGAATGCTCTGTCTAAAACAAAACCTCTGAGATTTTGGACTAGATGATTTGTTTAAAGCCCCTTCAGCCTGTGAATTTCCTTTAACTTTTCCTGGTTGCAACTATGATAGTCCCAAATCATTCTTCTTGGGAACATTTGATACAGTTTGAATTATCAGACTTGAGAGCAATATACCTAAAGACATTCCTAATTTGGACTCTTTTAAAAAAAAATTAAAACATTATTAAGTTACTGTCTTAGGTTATGTTTATGATTTGAACTAGATTTCATTTGCAGCATAACCTTTGCGGAATGGCCCTTGTCACTATCATAATAAACATATTTCTATGATATGGTTTTATGAAACCTTTCTCATTCGATGTCCTCTCCTTAGGTGATATGCACAGTTATGTATTTTATCCTGAGCAAAATCAAACGGGCTTCACTTGATTCAGAGAATCTCCAAGTCAGCTACTCTCAAGTTGAGAGAGCTTCTCCACCTGTAGAGACTGTGTAGACACCCTACATTGGAGAAATGCTGAGAAGGCAGGGTAATCTCACGAGACAAGAGCCAACCAACAAGGCCTGTATCGGCCACTTTATCCCCAACTGCTTGAAGAAGAGCTACACTGCTTAAAAGTCATCACTGTTGCTAAAAGTATTTTTCTGTACGAAAAGTAGGATATTTAGATTTCAATAGCTGACTGTAACTTCAAGTTACAGCTCACACCAATGTGGGTGAAATTTGGTGAACTCTATTTTAACACGGTTATACATCCAGAGTAAAGTATATCCAATTATGAAAACTTATGCAAAAACAGATTTAATAGGCAGTGACAACTCCAAATGTGTCATTTCACTGTGTTACATCAGACATCACCATTTCATTACCATATCTACATTTGTCGTAACCAATGATATTGCTTCTGTTACTTTGATATAAAAATGTATATTTGTTGAGTTTCTTATTTATGCATCTGATTTATAATCCTATAGGATTGATTAAGGTGCCAGAAAAGAAATAATTAGATTTATTGTCTTGTTTTTTGTTCTTTTTTGTCCCAGTCCCACCCCCCCCTCCAAAAAAAAAAAAAACAAACCAAAAAACAACCCCATCTTATTTTTATAACACATATGATTATGCTTATAATCAGAGACAATTTCATACCAGTTTGTTTACCATGTGATGTTTTTAAAAATGGCTCAAAGAATGCATAATTTGTCATCATTTATAAAACCGCCAAAGTATGTATGTAAAGTTTTAAATTTCCTCTTAGGTGCCGAAAAAATGAAAATAGTAGTTATCATACAATTTACTGATTGTTGAGCAAACTTTTTTTCAAAGTCTTTTATTTCATCTCAATATTGTGAAGTTCTTAATAAGAAGAATCAGATTTTAAAAAAGTAGACTTTATGAATTACCCTTTTTCTTTTCACATATTAGCAAGAAACTTTGAGAGAAAAAAAATGAGGAAAACTTTAGTCCCAAAACTGTTATACTTTTTTTCTCTTTTAATTAATTTAACTGATCTGAAAGATACAATTACATAATATCCTTAAATCATGAATGATCTATAAAGGACAGAAAACTTCATATTAGAAATGGCTATTACCATTGTAATAGAGAACAAAGAAATAGAAAACCCAGCATCTAAAATACTATTGTACCTGTTTTTAAACTATACCTGTATCTCATCTTGTATCAAAGGAATTTTGCATTAATTTTCATTTCAGTTGAATCATCCTCACATGCAAATATTGGGAGCAAGCTTTAATGGGCCATATATACTTGAACTTAGAACATCCATAAAATTGAATGTAACAATTAGCAATATCAAAGTCTTTATGTGATGCTATGTTTACTCACATTGATTTCATAATATTAGCATATTTTTTTTATTTTTGGTCTTTTTTTTTTTTTATATACCCATGAAGCCCTTAGGATTCAATGTGCTAAAAATTAGTGGTGTTTTTTTTTTTCATTTTTCTAACATTTATTTTCAAAACTAAATACCTCAGTGCCATTCACATTCATTGAGGTTTAAAGTTTGGCTTGCCTTGTGCTCAGATTTAAAGTTTTTGCCCAAAGTAACACCAATGTTAAAACTTATTTTAAATCATGACTTTAAAGAAAAAAAAACACCCTCTGTGATTCAGAACTAAAACTTTGTAGATGTGAGTATTGATGTGCCATCCCATGTTAATTTTCTTTGGCCGCAGAACAAACTCCACTTTTTTACTCTGAAATTTTACATTAGATCTTGCATTATTTTCTATGTTACCCTCTTTTTTTTTTTTTTTCCCAGTTTTCTCATAATAACAGATCTTTTGTTGTTTTTTAATCTCAAATGTTCAAAGATGTATATCTAACGGTGCCACAAATAAGAGCTATTTGCAGCAGGGAGAGGGGTTGAAAGTATTGAACAAATATTTTTTTAATAAATTCACAAATGAAATAAGAACCAGCAGATCAAAAAATTGCTTTAAAATATTATTTTTGAAAAAAAAAGATTGTAAATATAATGGTCTTTTAAGGAATAAGCCATCTGTGTTCACTGGCAGTACAGACACCAGATTTCCTCTCAGTGTTAGGCAGTGGAATTTTAAGGGGGAAGAAAAGTTAATTTTCTTTTTAGAACTTCATCTTTATTTTTATCTAAGACTGAAAACAGATTGGGTCAAAAGATTTACTCTAGATTTCAATATTATTATCAAGATCAATACTTCTTACATTCATTTGGAGTATGATTTTTCTTAGACTCGATTTAGATCTGAATGTAGGTCTGTATGCCTTGATATTTTTTTATTCAACTAGGTGTAGACAATGCTATGTTAAAAATCAGTCTTTAATCCACAATGGCTGCCTTGTGAGTTACAACATGGAAGGCAGAATGATGGCTTAGTGCATGTTTGTGTGCAGAAAAATTCTATGAACTTCTTTATATTGAAAAAATATAATACCAATAAATTTATATCAGTCAAAATTGGTAGAAAACAAGTTTATGTTTTGGAGGCAAACCTCAGTTCACCATAAAACTACCATTGGTAGCATGTCCTGAAAAATTGACTGCATTTTTGTAAAATATGACTCTCCACTGATTCCCTGCCTTAAAGAGCTGTATGTTTGTCAATAACCAAGATAATTAAAAACAAGTATTTTCATTGAGTTAAACTTTATTTTCTTGCCAGTGGTATGATAACTCTAAACCACTAAATTTCACAAAACGACTCACCCTGTGGGTGCACTGCACACTGGTACATATATTACATGTGCCTTTGTATATCTACTCTGACTCTCCACTGGCTCTCTTTCTTATAGAGATGTGTGTTTTTTAATAAGCAAGTCAATTCAAGAATATTTTCACTGCAGTAAACTTTATTTCATGGCCAATGATATGCTAATTCTATAATCCTAAATGGTGCAAAATGTCTCGCCTTGTGGGAGACACTGCATACACGCACAAATTATATGTGACATTTTATACCTATAAAGGTTTCAAATATAAGAGAAATAATTACATGCTAAGATAGGGACACATTAAAATAGAATAATATAATTACCAGAGAAATCGTTTATTTCTTGTGCTAGCAACAAATTACTGTTTCATTAAATGACATATATTTACCTTTATACACCTTACAATGTTGTACCAGGCAATTTTATTATACTTTGAAATGTGGTTGTTGTAACCTCCACACAGTAAATGATGCAAAAGCACCAACTTATGTTAACAGATCTATACACTTTACTGCTAAGCAATTTATTACTTTATGCTTCAGCAAAAACTTATACCTAAATATCTATGATCTGTATTCTTTCTCAATGATCAGCGCATTTTGTTGTTCATGATTGGATTTTCTGGATCAGTGTGAAACAAAATTCATTTGATCATCGTTAAGAGAATTGTTGAATTATACAAATTTTATAAATGATGATTTATGAAACCATATACAATATTTTTTGTGTTAGTAATGAACTATATATTCAGAAACAGATATTGATAGTTTAAAGTTTTTATTTTATTGTCATGCGATATCTTTCACTGATGCAATGTGTATGCCTTATCCTTTTACAATTTTCCTTCCATATGGTCAGATATTTATGCACATTTTTTTTTAGAAACTGTTTGTTTGCTTTAACGCTCGGGGCAGGAATTTAGTTTTGGGGGCCAGCGCTTTGTGCTTTTGAGACGATTTTAATTGCAGGTAATTTGATCTGACAGGCTGGGTCGGCGTTTTCGGGGACTGCCTACGCATTGCGGGTGCCGCTTTCTGCACTAAAATTCGGTTGTAAATGCGGACAATCCGTTAAATTTGTTACTAAATTCCAATTTTAAGAGATAGTCAAGTGTAGTACCATTTAAAAGATCTTTTTCTGCTGTACAAGACGCACTAAAATTCATTTTCACATCGCTTCGTATCGCGTTTTTATCAATTCCGTTCTGTGGTACTTGCTTTTGAAGAAAATTTTCTGTTAAATTCTAACTTATTTCCTAATTATTTTTTTCACATTAACAACCCACGATGGTTCATAAAAACAATTTATGCCTTTACTTATGATTTGATTAAGTGTGTGTGTGTGTGTGTGAAAAGCTAAACGGACTCTCTGTTAGTTTTTTTTTAATGATTTTTTTCCTTCTCAGTGTGTAACTTGCCAGGGTTCCTATCATATACACTTATAAAATACATGTAATAACGGTTCTTAGAAAGGTGGACATTTAACTTTAAGATATTATTTTAATATATAGAAATGAAGAAAGCAGTCAAACAAAGTTAGAGGCTGAGACAGACGGAGTTAGATCTTAAAATCGAAAGATACAAATGACTGTAAATAAAGAAATAAATAGAATAGAAAAATCAACCACAAACCAAGATCTAGCTCAAGACTGACAAATAAGACGAAGGACTTGAAAACATGCTTTTAATTATGTTGTCTTATTTGTTGGTCTCGAATTTGATCTAGGTTTGCAGTTGATTTTTCTATACTATTTATTTCCTTATTTACAGTCATTTGCATCTTTCGATCCTTTGATCTAGCTTCATCTGTCTCCACCTCTATCGGTGTTTGACTGCCTTCTTTATTTCTATAGCACAGGGAGAGAAGGATAAATAGAAGGGGAAGAGGAATTTTAGAGAAAGGAAGGGTATGATTAAAAAGAGGGTTAGAATTAAATGAAGATAGAGTAAAATAATGTGGAGCTATAAAACAATAGTAAAACTTATTTTTTTATATATTTAGGTCAATTTTCAGTATGAAATAAGCTATGAGAGACATTTTCGCTCATTCCTTGAGTTGAACCTGTTGTCATCAGTGACTTCTCTTACCTGGACATGAATAACATTGCATGCAGGTTTGAAAATGTATAAAAAAATTCTTCGATCTTGATTCACATCCAAACGCCAATAGAGTCCTTTAAGATATTCACCAGATAAAGACTAGAACCTTATGTCTTTTCATTTATTCTTTTTTTGAATCTATATCTTGTGGGGTGCTGAAGATAATGATGGTTTACTATTACCTTTCAGTATCTGTATCGTCATGATCTAATAAAAACTGGCATTTAGAAAATCCTATCAAAGCCTTTTAAAAAGTTTTTTTTCAGAAATTTTAATAGTGCAAGTAATAAAAAATTATCTTAAGTAATTAATGAGACATTTCTTGGTCTTCAAAATTCAATTTGACAGCTAAAAACTGCTTTGTTTTTCAATAAGGAAAGATAAAAAAAAAACATGATAGCTGCAGATCTAAATTTAACCGTGCCGAGGAGGCTGGGTGAACTAGGTCAAATTTGCATGGGCACAGCGGGCGTCATGGGATAGGCCGGGCAAACAGCCGTGAGTAATGAACTATATATTCAGAAACAGATATTGATAGTTTAAAGTTTTTATTTTATTGTCATGCCATATCTTTCACTGAAGCAATGTGCAAACCTTATCTTTTTACAGTTTTCCTTCCATATGGTCAGATATTTATGCTCATTTTTTTTAGAAGCTGTTTGTGTTTCATTTATTCATTAAGAGAACGAAGATATTAATAATAAAACAGATCTTTTTTGGTTTGTTTAAAAATCTGAGAATGATTTTTGGAGATAAATAAGGCAGCTTTCAACATGAAGACCTTCAGCTTTTAATAAGATAATGTGGAAGAATTAATTTTATGGATAATATGTTGCTTCCTCCTTCCTTACCCTTGTGCGCGCACACAAACACACTGTAGCGCACACAAACACACTGTAGTTAGCCATATACTTCTCGGTGAATAGATTGGCTATTTCAACATTTTGTTAAAAAAATGTAAAATTTATATTTCATCCTGTTGTTGATTGACCTAGATGTCTTAAACATGCGCCATGTAATTTGGTGATTCTTCTCAATTGAGAATGTAAGAAATTTATTAATTATCTTTATTTCGTACTTAATTCAGTCATTGTATGATCTGGGCTGTGTATAATCTGTTATAGATTAATGCATTTTGACGCTGCCTCTTTTCTATTTTTTTTTATTTGAGTTTAATTGATGTACAATTGTTCCTAAAAATATTTTGAATTTTAGATCCTTAATGCAGTCATGATGTTAATTCTCTATTTGAAAAAAACAAAATCCCATTCACATCCACTTTAGTTTATTGTGAACACTTTATTTATTTGTTCATTTTGAAATGACTGCTTGAGGCAAGTCCAAAATAACTCTAAAATGTTTTTTCCCTCTGAATATGCTTTTTCTTGTTTCTCCTAGTTTATTTGGACTGTGTGATCACGAAATTTAAAGATAATATCAGAAATTTTTTTCTTATAAATATTTTAACATTTTAAGAAGTGACTTCTTTTATATTTGTAATTTGAAAAAATTGAAATGATGCAAGTTTAAATAATGTAACACAATTTATTTGTGTGTAAAAAAAAAAAGAATAATCTGCCATTTCAGATTGGATATTTAATGATGTATACTTAGATAAATGAAAATTACTTTGAGGATTATAACAATTTTTGATTGAAACTATTCTTGTTTTCATTTTTTCTGTGTGTGTGCTAATTTATAGTAAATAAATATTTTTGGAAATGGTTTTGAAAATCTGAGACTTTGTGTAAGCGATTTTAAGAATAAAGTTTAGAAATTTAAAAGAATCTTCAATTGAGGTTGTAAGATCCTAGAGCCTTGCAGTCATGAATAAAATTTTCCAATTATTTAACACAATATTTTCTTTACCAATGCATTTTTATTGCACAGAGGTGCAAATTTTAGCTTTGTTACTTAGAAAATACTTATCTTTTCTAATTCGTATTATAATCAGTAAGCTTGATCTCTCAGTCATTATTCTTTAAGTCAACTCTGCCATTCAATTTTGTCATGTACTTGTTATAAATTATTTGATTATTTTTTTTAGATTAAAATACATTTAGTGATCACATCAGAGTTTTTATCTTTTATTTTTTCTCATTTATGTGTGAAACAGACTGTGATTGTGAGATAAATTAATTTTTTTTGTAATCGCCAGTTGACATACTATCATGAATGTACTGATAGTGATTCTGATATGATGTTCTGAATCTATGAATACTTTTAATTATTAACCACAACTTTTTTTTCTTCTTTCTTTCATGATATTCCTGTTGCAGGACCACACCTTTGTTGTTGTGTAAGTTTTGGACTTGTTTAGCTGCACCCTGCTTGTAAGAAAAGTACGAGGGCAGGCTGATAATTAAGTTCCGTTTAATCATAACTTTTTAATTTTTCACAGCATATACATAAACAATACGTCAAACGAAAGCTTAATATCTCAGCTACATACTTAGCACTCTGTTTTTCGATGTAGTCACCGTCGCGATCAACACACCGCCTCCAACGTTTCACTAGTTGGCTCACGCCGTCAGCGAAGAATTCAGACGGCTGTCCACGGCACCATCTGCGAACATCTGCGATAACTTCCTCATGATTGTCATAGTGATGGCCCTTCAGGTACTTCTTGAGTTGGGGAAACAAATAATAGCCAGAGGGGGCAAGATCGGGGCTGTATGCAGGGTGAGGTAGGGTCGTAAGTTCCAGCTGCCTTAAGGCGTCCTGAGTTTGGCGACTGGTGTGCGAGCGCGCATTGTTGTGTTGCAGGATTGAGTCCTTATCACGCCGAATACGTCTGAGTCGGAGTTTGAGAGCTCGGAGTGTTGAAATATATCGCTCAGAGTTCACAGTTTGCCCTTGCTCCAGAAATTCCATGTGGACCACTCCCTCCATGTCCCAGAAAACGGTGAACAAGACCTTTCTTGCAGAGGCAACAACCTTGAACTTCCTTGGACTTGGAGAAGTTTTGTGCCTATACTCCATCGATTGGGCTTTACATTCTGGATCGTAGTGGTGGACCCAGGATTCGTCTCCAGTCACAATGCGTTGCAGAAATGCTTCTCCTTCTGCATTGTAACGCTCTAAGAGTTGAGTACACATGTCCTTTCTCTGCGCTTTCATCTCTACAGTGAGCTGTCTTGGGACCCAACGGGCAGAGACTTTTCGGTAACCCAGTACAGTTGTGGCGATATGGTGCACTCATTCTTTCGAAATGCCTACTTTTCTGGCATTTCCTTTTGTTTGACCCTTCGATTAGCTCTAATCATGCAGTCAACTTTCTCTCGATGAGCCGTGTCTGATGCGGAAAGGGGCCTACCCGAACGCTTTCGATCACGCAGAATTGTCTCTCTGGGGTCTTCCCCTTTAAAAATTCTCACCCATTTGCGAACTGCACAGTCTGAAATGCACATTTCACCATAAACTGTCTTCATTCTTGCATGAATGTTTGCAGCAGAACATCCCTCAGCTGCCAAAAACTCGATAACAGAGCGCTGTTTGATGAGAAGGTCATTGGAAGTCGCCATTGTCTCATAAACATGGCTACCACATCATGTGTTGCGCGTCACTGCATTATGAACACGAATGACGTCACACAAACTTGTTGTTATAGTTAAGTCTAGAAAAATGGTTTGGGAGTATATGTATGAAATTTTAGGTCGATGTGACGAAAATTGACCTAGTTATTAGCAAACGGAACTTAATTATCAGCCTGCCCTCGTAGAAAGTATAGAAGACTTAAAATATGGCTTCAGATGCAGCTCTTTGATAAAAATTAATCAATTGATTGGCATAAACTTGCAGGCAGATTAATAATATCATATGAAGTGTGTGAAAAGAAATAATAATAATAAAAAAAATAAACGAAACAAAACTCTCATTATAAATATTGTCTATACTATCCTTACATTATAATTTATATACACATTTATAAGAAAATGTACATGGAAAATAAACAGTGCTCTTTTCTTGCCTTAAAAAAACCCCAACAGATTAATAACCTGGATAAATTGAAATGTGTCTCTTTTTAATTTGTGGGAAAATAATGTAAATAACTGACAGAAAAAAAAGGAAGGAAATTGTTAAAGCTAACAAAAATAATTTTTTTTGTGCTTTCAAGTTTGGCGTCTGAATATTCTAGCCTAGTGACTGTTTACAAAAAAAAGAAAATTTTTTTTCTTCTTCCTTTGAGTCAAGTTTGCGACATGTCTGAGACTTGACAGTGTTACATTACTGCCATTGCTAGACTTTCAGCATTTTATGATAATAATCCTTAAACCCTCAATTGCAACCATGACCATACTTCTTCTACCATAAAAATTGAAGTATTATCAGAAGGTGAACAAAAAGTCCCTCATCAGGGTCATTTCTGGCTTGGCAAAAGACTATGGAAGTTGTTGCAACTTGCAAGGCTCAGCAAGTTGTTTTTTACATTCTTCTTTCGCTTAGTACTGAAGTTGATCCTCTGCCATCTTTTAAGTTTCAGTACCAAACTGGCAATGATCAGAGTCGGATGTCTTGACCCAACTCAGAAGCCGCCGCATGTTTTGCAAAAGTAAACAATAATTAATATATTAGACACCTTATCCAAACATTACTTGAAAGATAAAAAAAAAAGAAAAAATAGAATTTAAAAAACACTCGACTGGATGGGGCAATTCTATCTCTCTGATACTAAGTACTCAAAAAGAAAAAGTTTTACTATGAGACAAGCCTTTTTTTTTTTTTTAGTTAAATCTACATACCGTATATTTTTTAAAAGTTATCTTGCATAAACAAGGATTATTAAAAATATAGAACACCCACAAGAACATGCTGCAACAAATAATGTAAAGAGGAAAGAGAGAGAGAGAGAGAGAGAGAGAGAGAGAGAGAGAGAGAGAGAGAGAGAGAGAGAGAGAGAGAGAGAGAGAGAGAAATATGTTTGTTCGAGCACCTTTTGTTGACGTTATTATACTTCTATTTAATTGAACGAAAGACCCACACACACACACAGAGAAAGAGAGCGATAAGGAGAGAGCATTGAGATCCCCCGTTAAGAGTGAGTAAGGATGAGGACCAGAGTACTATGAAGATAATGTCTTTATCTTATTTGTTGGATTGGGAGAGAGAGAGAGAGAGAGAGAGAGAGAGAGAGAGAGAGAGAGAGAGAGAGAGAGAGTGTGTGTGGCATAGAGAAAGAGACAGAGAGAGAGAGTGTGGCATAGAGAAAGAGAGAGATAAGGAGAGAGCATTGAGATCCCCCGTTAAGAGTGAGTAAGGATGAGGACCCGAGTACTATGAAGATAACGTGTTTATCTTATTTGTTGGATTGGGAGAGATAGAGAGAGAGAGAGAGAGAGAGAGAGAGAGAGAGAGAGAGAGAGAGAGAGAGAGAGAGTGGCATAGAGAAAGAGAGCGATAAGGAGAGAGCATTGAGATCCCCCGTTAAGAGTGAGTAAGGATGAGGACCAGAGTACTATGAAGATAACGTCTTTATCTTATTTGTTGGATTGGGGGAGAGAGAGAGAGAGAGAGAGAGAGAGAGAGAGAGAGAGAGAGAGAGAGAGAGAGAGAGAGAGAGAGAGAGAGAGAGAGAGAGAGAGAGAGAGAGAGAGAGAGAGAGAGAGAGAGAGAGAGAGAGAGAGAGAGAGAGAGAGAGAGAGAGAGATGGGTAGTAAGCACCGTAATCCAGAACTTGATCGGTTTGTGGAAAGAAATAGGCATGATTACGTTGTAGAAACCGATAGATTTTCTTTTTATTTTAATTTTAATTTTCTTAGTTGACCGGAAAGAAACAGGTTGGTGAAAATTGATGAAAAGAACTAAGTTGCTTTTGAGCACTATTTTAACAACCTAGAAAGTTAATAGCCTACTACTTTCGATAAAACAGGGTTCACAACATCCGGTCACATGACACTTTGTATCCTCATAGCAACAACATAAACCGAAAAGTTGTGGGCCAAAAAAATAGTTTTACAAGTTTTTGTTTTATTTTAGTCTGATATACCATTTCTTTCGCATAAAATGAGTTCCAGCAACGAAGAAGAAGATGTTGGACCATCTGTGGATTCAAATGATATGGAGGAGAGAATTGCGGCTCGAAGAATTCGTATTGCAAAGCGAGCAGATGCTGCCAGAAAGTAAGTAGATCTAGATCTAGATTTAGTTCTAGATTCTAGATCTAGATAATGATGTTGAGGAAAAAAAAAAGCTAATTTTCAAGTCGGACTTTAATTGATTATAAAAACAAAAGAGAGCTATAAAAAATATTACAATTGATGGCGCACATTACTTGTGAAGATTTAAATGTAGATCTAGAATCTAGATCTAGATCTAAATCTGAATTCTTATTGACAGGTCACGGCTGTTTAAAAACCTCAAAAAGCGGCCCTTTAGTTTTCGGCCAGGCCAACCCAGGTACCCGCCAGCAGTGGGCGGATCGGTAATAAATCACCTGTCAGGTTGAGCGGAGCAGACTTAGGAGACGATAAACTCTGTTGAGCCGGCATAGTGCGGGCAGGCGTGCTTGTGCATCACCTGTGATTCTCGAGACTCACTATTTTCACCAGTTTTTAGATTGCTATATCTCGCTATTACTTTTTCAAAAATTTTTGTGCCTAGATTCATTTTAAACTTAAAGCCCCAGTTTTGACCATCACAACGCAATAACTTTCACCGTACAGAAATAAGATTATTTTTAATCATACCTTAACCTCCACGTCGCAAATGAAAAATGCTCGAGTTTATAATTATGATAATGTGCTTGTTCTAGAATATATATATTTCCTGTACGGAACAATATTTTTACTTCAAATTCATTCTATAGCATAAAACAATTAGATAATTATTCCCTGTGAAACTTTCGACCGCGAAGAGTTTTTATGTGATTTTATATGATTTTTTAAAAATATATTCCTTCGAAAAACAAACGTTTCCTGTATTCTTACGACATAAAAGACATGATTTTTTTCTTCGGTTGTTTACGTGTTTCAGAAAGTCTGTGAGATCTACCGTCGTAAAAACTATAGGCTTTCCTGATACTAACAAAATTAATGTTTCCACATGATATCGAACAATTTTGAATTGTTGGCTTATCACTGTTAAGCATATTACTCTAGATCTAGATCTCGTATTGGACCCTCATCTGAACCGTAGTCTAAACTTATTATCAAGTTATAAAACTAAGTCTATTTTCTATGACCACACGGATTCATCATTTTTCTCTGATAGATCGCTAGCAGTATTTGTAAAATTTGTCTCGAGAGAATGATGGTACTAGATCCAGAACCAATAAACGAAAAGCCGCGATACTAGTCAGAATATAGAGATAAACGGTAAACTTAGGAGACAAAGAATAAAGAATTTTAACCTGGTAGCTGTGTAGAAAGGTCGTGATCGGAAACTAAAATCAAGATAGCTAAAGAACTAAGAACTCTTCACAGTTGCCGTTTGGTATGTGCATTATTCAACATATTGATGAACCACTGACGAAATTTCATCATGAAATATTGTTCCAAAAGCTTCATTTGGCATCCTTAAAACTGTCATCCTTGTAATGAAATGCGGCAACTACCAAATTCCTGAGCATCAAAACTGCTTTGCATTCCTTTCATTTTAAGAAAGAAAACTTCCATTATTTTTCTCAATACTAAATGAATATGGTACCTTCATATTATATGGTTTCCGTTAACATTGATGCAGCCAGTGGGATTATATGCAAGTTTAAACATTAAAAATGATGCGTCTAAAACACCCCCAGCTCAAAATCGGGAATTCCCGTTGATCAGGTTACGGAGAGCGGCTGGCGAACTAAAGGGCCGCCTCTTAACAGCCGTGAGGTCACTTTGTGCTTCTGACTGCCCCGAAGAGTGAGGTGTTATTGCAGATATTGGCCCAACTCAGCCTACACTTTAAAATTGTATTTGTGTATGTGAATTTGATATGCTGAACACGAATATGAAGGTTTTATTCGTCACAAATAAATACTTTTATTATAAGCATTTTTGTGTTGCTCTAAAATCCCATTAAACTACATTTTTTGATTTCGTCGTGAATCATTCACTTGTGAAGCCTGACGTGAGATGGGCCGATATCTGCAATTTTATCAAGAGTGATTGATCGTTGGTCTTTAATTCTTGATAGTGGTTTTGGATAGACTGTGTAAAACAGTCCTTCAATTGCATTAGATTGAAAGGGTAGATCCTAAATGTTTAAAGTTATTAAGCATTTATTTTATAATATGCATTTAGAAATCATAGATTACCCTAAACCCATTCCTGTCAAACAAAGACAGGGAATTTCGTCTAAAAAATATCAAACATATCCTAATAGATCTTAAAAGTAAATCTTTCTTTGGGGCAGTCCAGGGTAGTTGGAGGCAGTCTGGGCATAAAGTTTCGTGTCCGAAATTCTTGTCTACTTATCGTCGGTTCCAACACTATGAAAAAGACTAAAAAGCGACAGTAAATCCTGATGGACTACAGGTACTAGAGGACAATAGAGACATCTCCATCTAGTCATAGTTGTTTGTTTAAGTAAAACCCTGGCAATATCTCTGCCCAAAAGGTTAAAAAGAAAGATTATTCAATATTTGTTAGATTCTCAATGGTAATATAATGCTCATGAATGTTTGTTTAAGTTTGTTGGTTATTTACCTTTTGATTAAAATTGACTTTTACGAGTGTTTACATGTTAGCATAATCTGGAAAAGCTGTTTGAAGTGGTTGAAATCATACCACAGTGTTTTTTTCTTGAAGAGTATGAGTGAAGGTTAAGATATGACAAACTTTTGTAAATCTGACCTGATATAATGTCTAAAAATCTTAATTGCTTGCCATGCAAATAATTTCCTTATTCTTTCATA
Organism: Elysia crispata; assembly: GCA_033675545.1. NCBI lineage: Eukaryota > Metazoa > Mollusca > Gastropoda > Plakobranchidae > Elysia > Elysia crispata. Next base: position 119,073 of record JAWDGP010007744.1, on the reverse strand, counting down.
CTTAAATTTTAAATAATGAACATACATTGTGATATGATAAGAGACATAACTGTTTTAACTCCAGTAAACAATTTACATTTTTTTAACCGGGAAAGATCAAATTGGTATAATGATGACACTCCTTTTTGAGCTAGTTTTATGTATCACTTTATTGCCTTTCAATAATTCCATGTAGGCATGTACTTTTTACCTTCATTGCTTTTATAAATATGTCTTAAAACCTTTTGTTAGATCAAACATATTTTGTGTTTTTGCATAATAGGGCACTCTTGGGTGAGGATCTCAATGAGCAGAAAGAAGTAAAGGAGGAAATCAGCAAGAGCCGTAAGCAGATTGAAGACAGTCGCCTTCGCTTGACTAAACTTCGCAAAGATGGCTTTGAACTTGTGTCTAATATCAGGGTTGCAGGAGATGCCCGAGAGGCAGCGAGAAGGACTATAGAGGAAGACGCTAAACGGCATAGGTAGATAATCTTTTCAGTGGATTTTTTTTAACCTTTCATTAGCAGAAATTTCTGAAAGCCATAAATTTTGTTTTTAATTTCAGATAATACCTCTGCAAAGGTTATAATAATTCTTTCAAAGCTTTTATACCAAGGGTTGAAATAATGTAAAATTATATTACTTTTATATGCTTATTTTTTTTTTCAAAATGGAAAACCTGCAATTTCTAAAGGTTTATAAAGAAAATATATATGTTATTTGAAGGTTGATTTATTATTTAATCATAAATGAAAACCAGATGAATCTTTTTATTGGTCTACAGGAAAGAAAAGCTTGAATCTGAAGCCAAATCAGCAGCAGAAAGATTTGATGAGGTCAGTGGGAAACACTTCTTTTTTTTTTTTTAAACGAATTTTGTAAAGGATCTAAAAAATGTTGCTTAAGGTTGCTAAGAAAAATAATTTTGATTTGGATTCAGCTGGAATGAAGGAAAATGCAAATTTGCTTGGTGCATCATTTAAAATTTAATAATATTGTTTGAATTCATGCATTATTAGTTTTAAAAACAGAATTCAATATTTGTATTTAAAGAGAAGAGATGTAAATCCCAATGAGGAAAAAGAAACCCAAACGAATTCACTCGCTTATTTTCCTTTTATAAGCTGTTACAACTTTGTAAAGATACTTTGCCTTTATTTCTTTTCTCAAGAAGAACTTAGTTGCTTTCTTAGCACAATAAATTTTATTACAAATTGGAAAATATATAAGTGTGAAGTATATTTAAAAAACATCAAACAAAGAACCGAACTTATTCATCATTCCAAGATTTTTAAATTTGATTATAGCCTCCTGAATGTTCACTGTATATTGTTTTTTTTTCAAGATTACCAAAAAGTGGGAGTCAGCTCTTCAAAAGGAGGTCCCTCAATCTCTTCATGAGGTAAATATGTATCAACTTATGAAAGCAAAAGAGAAACAAAATAATGGACTCCTATTCATGCTGTTTTATTATATGTGCATATTACATCATTTTTTCGCGATACAAAAAAAGGCAATCAAGTAATTTTGTAAAGAAATAATTGAATCCATAGTATAATTAAGGGGCTGCATGTGACTTAAGGAAGTTTGTAAAGCTCCATTTCAACAAAACTGTATACTTTTATGAACAAACTAAAAAAAAAAGAAAAATGAAAAATAATTGTAGAAAGGATGCATCATACCTTTATGGCCAATACAGTGTATATTGTCAGGCTGGAAGCTGCAGTCATCATATTTTATTCCAATCCTCAGATGCTCCTTCAGCAGAAGAGATCCTGTGATGCAATGAATGATGAGAAAAACAAATTGATTACAGACTTTCAGCAGGTGAAAAAAAATATATATCATTCTGCTGTATCAATTTTCTTTTTATCTCTGCCACTGCCAAAATAATTATTACATACAAAGGCAAAAATACCTACCTAACACATTGGCCTTTCCCCACCCTCCTTTGAAAAAAAAATATATCTGTCTTCGATGGAATAGGCAATCTTTAATGAATTGACTATATCAAATAGAAAAATGTGAAGAATAAAATTCTGAAAAAAAAAATAACCGCATGTAGTTTTTTTTGCACTTGTTTGTGTCTGGAAGGTTAATTATTCAGATGAATCATATCATCATCATCAATGCCTTTCTCACCCTTTCTCAGGGTATAGGCCACAAACAACAGACTTCCACTTATCCCTATCCTGGGCATTCCTTGCAGCTTCCCTCCAGCTGATATCTCCCCTTTTCATGTCCTCCTCTACCTGTCTCCGCCAAGTTATCTGTGGTCTACCCCTTCCTCTCTTGCCTTGCGGGTTCCACTGAAGTGTATGCCTGGTAATGCTACTTGTTGGTTTTCTCAGCGTGTGTCCAATCCATCTCCATTTACGATGTCCTATCTCTTTATCTATTGGTTATAAATCATATACAATGGTACAAAATGAAGAATAAAAATTATATTATGAAAAATTTCATTTTTATATTTAGACGAAATTAAAAATCCTGGATCAAAATACTATTCAGTTTTCAAAATTAGATAAATAGATTATATAATGAAGATCATGGTAATTTAACAAAGTTGTATGATTAAGCAAGACTTTTGGCCGTATTGTCAAAACCAGTGTACAAAATGACATTTTATTTAAACAGATCAAGTAAATTTCTTTATGGATACTTTTGTGCCCAATATATTGCAAAGCTAAGAACTGTGCTTGGAAAACATCCAACCAACATCTATATTTTTGTGAATTGTTTCCTCTAAAACTGTTTTAACATCTACTGGGAGAAAAAAGATATTTTCACTTTTACTGCTGTGAAAATTATTTATCTACTCATTTCTGCTTATCAACTTTTCAGCTCTTATTATGAAACTTCATTTTTTAAAAAAGAAGTAACGCATGAATATAAATATATATATATATATGTTGTTTTTTTTTAAATTTTAAAACCTTGATTGAAATGGGTTAAAAAGTATGTATATTAGTAATTATAAGCTAGCTGATAAATCTAACATGTTAAAGAGCTGGAGTAAGTGTTGCAGGCTGCAAAAGAAGGAAGATTTCTCAAATTAAATAATTGATATCACCAAGGCTCCTTCAAAGATTTGGAGCTTGAATGCTTAAGGTGCTCAGAGTGTATTACACTGAAGTCTGGTTTAAGTTTACGCATAAGGGCCAGAATAATTCCTCAATTTTAAGCAAATGTTAACTTAAATAATTTCTTTAATATAAAGATAAATAAAGAGCTCAAAGAGATTGACATTACATGAAAATTCCCCATAAGCAAGTTGGACTTAACGGGATTCAGCTATGCAATTATTAAAAAAAAAATGTATTTTTGTTTATACCGTCAGGATCTTAAAGCAAAAGATGACCTGTATGTGAAAGACCTGAAGAAGATGGCTGAGGACATCGACTTAATGATTGAGAGGATGAATGAGCAAGTGGACAACCTGGGCAAGGGGCAAAGAGAAGAGTTAGAGGAAATAGAGGTGATCAGGATAAATGATAAACCAAACAATCAAGGCTTTCTGTTTTTGTCTGTCAAAGTTTGTTTGTTTTCATTAGATAAGTCAACAATCAAGTGAGGTTTGTAATGTGTGTAATAAAACCATTTTCAATCTGGTATCCCTCACAGAGTATAAATGTTTCTTTCTTTTTTATGAGAAAGTTCTTTGCAGAAGATTCCTCAAAAACGTTAGGAAACCTTAAACTGCCTTAAAAGGTGTATTTTATTTCATTGAAAAATTTTTAAAACCTTGTTGTGATGGCTAAATCATTGTCACCCACAACTATTACTTTAGACTGTTTTATTTGAATTCGTAAATTATCTATAATCCATTCCTTATTTACTTTTTCTTTTATTTCTTTGTTTGTTTTCTCTTATTATACCTATGTAAAACAAAAATAAAGATGTCTATAATGCAGTGAAAACTTGTAGAGTTGAAGTTCACAATCCAAACAGCTGAGGTAACTACAATCTTTTCTCACATTTAAATTTCTGTTTTCATGTTATACTTTATCATTCTTTTTTTTACTAACAATTCAGTATTTATTCTTTCCTTTCCATTCCTATGTCGACATCTAGAGAGCATTTGTTGCAGAGCGAAATGAACTGCTTGAAATTCATAAGAAGAAGTGGGAGGAAAAGATGGTTTTCCGTTATGAGAAGGAAGAAGAAAACCTCCTTGCACGGTCGCGGCGTGTGGACGACTTTGAGCAGCAACTCCAACATCTGAGAGTTCAAGATGCTGAGGAATACAACATGGTCAAGATTCGACTTGAGACTGATGTACAGGTAGGAGATGCTTAAACATCATTGAACTAACTTTATTTATACTCTTGAATTGTATTAATTTATACTATTTTGACGAAGACATGCCACGTTTATGGGTATACAAAAGAATATTATAGTATGGAATCTAATCTGGATGTTGTTGAATTTTTTTTTCTTTTTATGAAATTACAAGCTAAAAAAGCTTACTCTAGAAAAACTAGCTCAAATGTATTTTGATACTAGAAATAGACGTAACTAGCAGGGTGATTTCTAACTTATTTCCTACTAAAGGACCCAATAGTTATCAATAGAAGCTCAGTGCTCCTTCCTACTCTAAGTAATTGCAGGCCCTAACTTGTTATGGTAATGTGCCTAGCAGCCGTGCAATACTACAGAGTTCGCACTCTCGGGTCCTTGAGTATCAGTGGAGTACTAAGGCCACTGTTCCCTAACTAGTATCAGTGGGTGTCGAGACTTCACAAGAACAGAATAGGTACACCCCAGAAAAGGAAGAACACAAAAGAGAAGGAATTAAAGTTATCACCTATAATAGTTTATCATGCAAAGAAAATACATAAAAGATACCAAAGTCACTGCGTAATACAAGATACTAAACCAAATGATCAGAATTACAAATACATGTAGAAGATACCAAAACAGAGTGCGTATAGATATTAGAAGATAATAAGCGTCAAGGAGATAATGAAATAAAATGGTCAGGACAATAAGTAGGAGATACTAAACAGAAGCGTACACAAAATGGTCAGAATAGAAGATACTAAGAAAGGTTACTAACACAAAATGCCTAATAGGCAGCCAACGCCCAAGTCATGGTGGTATTCACATAGAATTACAAGAAATGATAATCCAACACAACTTCTCAGTAATGGTAGTAGTTTCCACAATACTTCAATAAAATTGCACTAGGAATGATCACAAGAACTTCTCACTGTCTCAGTAATTTCAAACAATACCTCCAACAGACGTGGCCTCTAGATACTCCAAAAAATGTACTGACAACGAGTCTTACCGAGCTCTAAATTTATACTACAGACTCAGTCGGCATAGTCCCCGGTCAAAGACTTCCCTGGTTTCCCAGTTTGTGGTTCAACTTCCCTAGAACAAGGGCCAATGCCGACCAAGGAGAATTTACTCCGTCGCACTGAACAACCCATTTCCCCAACTAAAACGTCACCCGATCAAGATCGTAGAATCTATAAAACCTACCGTTACATCTACGAACTGCATATAGCATCTCCGGATTTAAGCATCACATAAACTTAGTAAACTAGTAGTTTCCCTTAATCCCCTAAGGTCCCTGAATCAATGTATGTCCTAAGCCAACCGAAGAAAAGCCTCTCTGGCCAGCTGAACAGGAACAAAAGAATAGATTTGCTAGACAATGTAATAATTACATGAAACAAAGTATCTTCCGAATTATTATAGAACAGAAGGGAATAAATAGCTAGAGGGGCAGAGACTAGTTTCCCACCACTAATCTAAGTCTACTTATAAAAACAAGCTAGAAGTGCACTTGGCTCCACCCACAGGTTGACAACTGACATACTAAAATTACTATAGATCTGCTCTAAAGGCCCACTGCCACCGCCACAAATAAATAACTATATCAGCCTCCCTACACAGATAAACAGACTATATCACAACATTCAGCATCAAATATCTCTTTGCATGTTATGAAGGTAACATAAATTTTATTTAAACAGACTATATCACAACATTCAGCATCAAATATCTCTTTGCATGTTATGAAGGTAACATAAATTTTATTTAAACAGACTATATCACAACATTCAGCATCAAATATCTCTTTGCATGTTATGAAGGTAACGTATTTTTACGTATTTTTATTTAAAGGCTGCAGTCAGTGAATCAGGTGCTGTGCTCTTTAGCGTTGCATGTCATGACCTTCCACGCATCTCTACCCCTTGTTGCTTTTACTGCTCCTGTCTTTCTTCCCTACTTTGAGCCACTTTGTTAGTCCATTCAACATCTTTTCACACTGTTTTCTTAAAGACTGCAATTAATTTAAAAACGACCCATCACCCCATGTGCTCAGATTCTAGAGCAGCAACTACAACAGATGCGTGCCACCTATCAACTGAACCAAGAAAAACTTGAGTACAACTTCCAGGTACTGAAAAAGAGAGATGATGAAAATACCATCACTAAGTCACAGCAGAAGCGCAAGATTACCAGGTAAGTTTAAAATATTGAAAGCTATGTTTTATGAAAAACCCAGAACCATCACACTATTTTATCAAGAAGTGCTTGTAGGATGACCACTTTAACTGTTTCCCCACCTCCCTCTATCATACACAATCTGCACAACATGCTACAATTAATGATGCTAAAATCTTTTATCTTAAAAATTTACATTCCAACAGAAAACTCTTATCAAGCTTGATGTCTGTACTCATCACTGTTTCATCTTTTATATATATATATATATATACCTTTCTGAAATGCCTCAATTTTTCTTACAAATCTTTTGAAAAAAAAGTACGACATTTTGACTCTCTATCATACACTCATTTCCATAGATAGCTTGCTTCTTTCTCCTGCCCTCCCTATATATCATATCATGAGATTTCAAAGGCTTGCTACCTTTGGGATATATATATATATATATATATATATATATATATATATATATATATATATATATATAGATATAGAAGATCTTACCCACAGTTGAGCACTCTTATCAATTATTCCAACTTATCTTCAAACTATATGTATATATATATATATATATATATATATATATATATATATATATCATACCTGTAAATCACTAAATCTAGGTAATCAATTTTAATGTGATCATTATCTGTAGATATATATATATATATATATATAACAATTAAATTGATTACTAGATTTAGTTTGCCATGGCTCCAGAGTTTCAAGTCTGCGCGGCTCTTGTCAGATGGCTGTGGGTAATATATATATATATATCATTCCATATTCCTGTGCTTTTAAGTTTTATTCTGGCTTAAACTAACCCTAATTACTTTTTCCATGAAGCTGTTATAAAACTTCATGTTGTCCCATCCTTCTTCTCTCTATAGACTGCAAGATGTACTCAACGCTTTGCGGCAAAAGCTGGCCAAACAGGAAAAATCTTATAAGGATGAAAACACTCAGCTGAGTGAAGACTACAAAAGGATTACTGAACAGTTTCATGATCTACAAAGGAAATCTAAGTCAGTGGAATCGATCATGTTCTATCATATTATTTTTACTTTTTCGTATTTTTGTTTTGTTTTTGTAGATTAAATTGGGTTTTTATGGAGGCAAATTTTACAATCTGGTATTGATTAGCTGGCTTGATTTGCTACTCTGCTATATATATATATATATATATATATATATATATATATATATATATATAATTTTTATAAAAATGCTTGCATTCAAGATATCTCACTATAAGTTAAAGATAGTGGTATGCAATTTTGTATACAAATCGAACAGAAACAGTCCTTTTCACAGCATAGCTTACTTCCACAGTTATTTTCATCTGAGATAGGGCTGATATAAATGCATGCACTAAATGTCATGTTTTATTCTATCAATCAATTAAAAAAAAAAAAACTTATTGCAAGGTCTTATGAGGAATCTCTAGCAAATTGAAACTGACTGATACAAAGACCATTAGGTCTGATATTTGAAGATGGAGTAATCCAATCAGCCTGATTTTAATAATGTTCTTCCAGGCATGACTTTTTCCATTAAATTTTGTCTTCTTTTGAGACGTCTTGTGTTGAGTGATGTTCTCATTTTCTGTCTTTCTTACCTGTGATTCAGACATTTTTTGGCAACGGATGCGAAAAAATTTCATGACATCTGGTGCATGAATGAAGAAGAGCTGAAGGGCCTTCTGAAGGAGGTCTTGGAGGTTGATAGAGTCATCCACGAGCAGCAGCTGGGGCTTCCTCCAGATCAGCCTGACCTGTAAGAAATTGCCAACTCTGTTTTAATTTAATTTCATCTCGATCAATACAATAAATAGGCAGTAAATCCTAAGAATTTAAAGCAAGGATCCACAGCTGTCTATTTTAATGGTATATATTACTTCACTTCAAAACCAATGGGCAAAAATTAAATGAAGGTATCTGTCAAGAAATCAGCATCTGTTTCTGAGTATGTCAGGCATTGGATCATTGCAAAGTGCTCTTCACATATCACTGTACTCAGGTATGAAAGATATAATAGCTTCATCTGAAAAAGAAAGGGCTCAATATGTTACTTTATTAGGGCACAAGTTAGTTTCTTTTATAAAAAAAATCCAACAAAACAACCAACTTTTCATGTGAAAAGCAATCGATCCAGGATCAGAATGTTATTGTTTCACTGCACTACTGTTTAAAATGGGCCAAAAATTTTTAAGCTAATCTTTAAAGCTGATTTTTTTTTATTCTATTGTGTCAGGTCCTTTGTTGAAAATGTGGGACCTTTGGTGAACTCTGGGAAGTCTCAAGGAGCCTCAGCAACACAAATCTTGCATGAAATCATGTCAAATAAATCAGGTGAGTTGTATAGATTCTTAACCCATTCATGACAGATAATGTACGCAGTGCGTCCCATTTTTTGTGACAAGATGCGTAGTCCACGTATATTGTACATTCTTGAATCTGCCAATCCTGCCCTTCCTCATAACAATTATACGTACAATGTACGCCCTTTTTTATACTGCATAAAAGAGGCACTGAATGCAAAGCAATTTAAAATCGAATTTCATAATTTAATTCAGCGATATTAAAAATGTATGAATCATACCACTCTTCAATTCAGAATATACCTAGTCATGGCAATCAAAAATACCTTGGTCATGAAGGGGTTAACAGAACTAAAAGAACTGAGCCTTTATTGACTACATAAGGATAAAAGATATGAGCGAGCTGATTGTCTTCACTCTTCACATTTCTCATATCTCTAACTCTCCCTTCAACCATCTGGTTTTTAGCATCTGATGCTGATGCTGCAGAGGAAGGAGGAATTGCGCCAGCTGCTATCTACAACAAAATCTCAGCCCACACCATCAAACAAATCCTTGAGCTGCTCTGTGACGAGGCTGTAAGTATCTACACCATCATCTCAATTTTGGACTTTACAAAAAATTTCTTTGCAATTTATAGTTCATTTTTAATCTATCCAGCTCTGCTAAGTACAACTCTATTTAATTTCTGTAGAATGTGGATTTTACTCAATGTTTGATTGGATATCATACAAGTAATGCAGAGTTTTGTAATGGACTATCTTTGAATATGTATTACCACTCTGCTTTGTGCCTTTAAATATGTATTACCACTCTGCTTTGTGCCTTTAAAATGTAGACTAGACCTGAACCAGCTGTTATACAGGACTGAATCAAAGCTCTAAGATTCCAGTAATGATGCACCTGATGCTCTCTCAAAGTTGTTACTAGTTTGTTAGTCATTTAGCCACTTTCAAGGGAAAAAACCGAAGCATTGTATATTTTCTTTACATTGCTAATGTAATTCTCATACAAGGAACAAAAAAAAAGTGAAAAAAAAAGTTATAGAATCAAGCTTGGTCCTATGCAAAAAAAAAATACTTAAAAGCAGAGGGGCCTTCTGCTATCTTCCATGACATTTTCCTTATCACAACTCTCATGTCATTTCTTAGTTCTTTACAAGGAAGAAAATTGTCATTGAATAATGTATCATGGCCAAATTTCGGAAAAAATAAAGAACCAAATTCTGAAACTTTCATGTTTTTTTACTGCCTGCCTTTCATCACAGGGTTTCCTTGTGGAGCAAAAACTGAACAAGCTGCTGGCACCACTTGAAAAAGATGAGAGATCTTTGATGAAGCTGGATAACATCTTTTCTGTAAGAGAGATATATCAAAACTTTACTGCAGTAAACTTGTTTTTATTTTAAGTTTTCGCTTGACATGGAATTTTAGATGTTTTGTTCATTTTCTTTTTTTTTTTTTATAGAAAAGGTACTTGTTGATCATGTTAAATATTATTATTACTCAAAAGCATATTCATCTTGTTCACCTCATCATTCATTTCACTATTATGATGATCAGTGAGAATTTGATGAGTGCTGCAGCTAAAACTTCTTAGGGAGAGGTATCTAATTATCTTATGATTACAGAGGCCTATTGGAATGTATTAGCTAGATTGAATAAATTAGTTTGTTTAAAACAAATAATGTCTTTCTCCTTTTTTGTGTTTGTAAAGAAAGGGATTGAAAAAAAAATTTGTACGTAAACCTTATGCAAGATAACGACAGAATTTTCTCTTTTTCTTTTTCATTTTACTTCAACAGGCTCTCGGTCTTGAGACAGAGGAAGATATTCACAAGCTCAGCACATACTTTATGAATATTCGGGATAAAGTGAGACGTGTTCATCTGCCCTTTAAAATGAAAATGAAGTATCATTCCAAAAATAATTTTTCTTTTAAATAAGGCTCAAACTAAAACTGATCTGTTGTGTGTAGAGAAGTATATTTGTGTTGTTATAACAAAAATCATGCAGATAGAAAATTTTTTATCTTCTTAAGTTAATTTGAAGGAATGTTCTCTGAATCTCTAGTATGTCATATTTATTTCCCAGAAACCCTTCTCTGACTGTCATTATTTCCATCTGTTTCTCTCTCTTACTCTTCTCCTTCTTCCTCTATTTTTCTCTTTGTACCATATGATTGCCTTATATATCATTTGATTAGTACACATAATTGCTTCAGATCCTTGAATATTGTTTTCCTCATTTGTTTATCCATATGCCTTTATTTTTTATGAACACAAGTTTCTATTGTTACATTTTAATGACTTATGTTTGACTAAAACAAATCCATTGGGCACAGTTCAATAGATTATAACATGGCACATAGAAAGAGCTTGTAACTTTTCACAAATCATTATTGACTTTTCTTTTTTTGTTTAAAATCTGCTCTTATATATTTTTCAGAAAGAGGAAGAGCGAGGAAAAACAACAGAAGCATCTAATGCTGAGGCTGAGGTAGAGGGAGAGCTTCCAACTGAGGAGGTAAATATTATCTCTGACTCGGATGCAAATACAAAATGTACAAACATATCTTGAACAGATTTATAGCAGTACCTGATAAGATTGCCCAATTGTGGGCTTCAGGAATTTATAAGCCATAAATCTATATGTCTGTCCATGTCAAAATTCAAGCTTATCACTTCAGCTGTCACTTTCCCCTGTTGGGTTGAGTGAGGATTACCTCAGTCAAATGTTTTTGTTACAACATTGTCAAGATACCATACTGTTGCATTATGCAAATGCCCACACAAAGCAAAGTTCAAAGACTGATTCAAAAAAATTCATGATCTTGATATTTGTGATTCAAAAAAATCATTGATGAATAAACATCAAATTGTTCACTGTTTCTCATGGAATTCTATTCTTCTTTCCTTACAAGTCTCTGGGTAAAATATAGAAGATACTACCCAAGTGAGAACTTTTCATGTTGATCTAAATGATATTAAGTAAAGATCTTTATAAGGTCATGCATGCCCTATGTAAGGATCAATCTGTGTTGTTTACAAAGATGACCATATATCCTCTGTTTTCATGATCTGGAAACCTGCTTAAAACTTAAATATATTTTAATTTGATTATCAACATGGGTGCCTTTGTCTACTTTATTACTCTATTATGCATTTGAAATTAATACTCTTTGTCTGTCAATTGTGAAACTTTTATTTATATATTTTTGTGAGCACCTGATTGATTTAATTTCAAAATCTTCTAATGCACATGATGAAATACAATACATTTCATAAACAACAACTTAAAAAAGACAAGCATCTTACTGGCAAAATTGCTTACATTTTAAACTGTGAACAATTCCTCTGTGATTAGAATGGGAATCGACCATAACTTAATTTTGAGATGGTTTTTTAAAATGTAAAAATTAATTTCATTGCGTTACTTAGCCTCCCCTATGCTTTATTCTCATTCATCACAACTTTAAGATGTCTCTATAAACAACATAACCTCCTTTCTGGGTTTGAAATGTCAGCGCTGCTGAATGACCACCTATTGTTGGGTGGGCACAGGTGGAATGAATCAAGAACTTTTTGATCTCTGGCATTGTTATCTTCAAAGCAAATAAATTGGATTCTGTTAATTTGATTTTGATTCATTGTTTCCTATTAAGCATAGATGTAGTTGTAAAATAAAAAAAAAAAGAAGACGAGAATTTCGGGTGGTCTAATATTAAGTGGCATGTAGGAACAGAGTGGTGTGATTTATTTTCAAACAAGTTAGATGCAAAGGTTTATCTAAGCTTCTTATTTTGATCTGGCTAAACGTTTGAGTGTTATTGTTTCAGGATGAATTAAAAGTCAGGGATAGCGTTTCCACAACTGTATTTGTAAGATATTCATTTCAATTTGAAGATTTTTTTTTTCATTTGTCGCATGATTTTCTAGAGACTGTTGTTTAGATTAAGACTATCGTTAAGTGTTTGTTGTATTTTTTTTTTGGTCTTTTAACTTTTTATCATTCTTGCCTAAAATTATGTTAAATTTATCTCTTTGTAAATTTTGTCATCATTTTCTAAACAGGAGGTCAGAATATCATTTCTTCATATTCTTGATATAAGTAATAACATCAATAAATTTAATAATTAATAATAGAAATAGTAATAATGATAATAATAATAATAATAATAATAATAGTAATGATGATGATGATGATGATAAAACAATATCACCACCAATACCACTACAACTACTACTACTACTACTACTACTACTACTACTACTGCTGCTACTACTACTACTACTACTACTACTACTACTACTACTACTACTACTACTACTACTGCTGCTGCTGCTACTACTACTACAACTACTAATGGTAACAATGATAACAAAGACGAAGAGAATGGACAATGAGAAGAGGGAGAAGGTGCAGTGAGAAGAGAAGACAAAGGATGCTGTGAGGATGAAAATGATGATGAGTAGAAAAAGAAATAAAAATAAAAAAATATTTTTTTTTGTTTTAAGGATGAGGTAGATGATGAAATTCGCCTCATGATGAGCAGGGGAGCGGTAGATGACAATCAAGAGCTCGGAGACATTGCCAGTGACTGTGTAGATCTCATCCACCCAAATGAAGTGCTGAAGGCTCTCAGAGCTTTTGTTGAGGACACCCGCAAAGGAGCCAAGTAAGCTGTTCATCGTTGTACAAGCTTGAGACAACCAAGTCAGGGTTTAGTTTCTCAAATGTTGGGACCAAGTATAAGTATTTTTTCCCCTTTTAGAAATGAAGTATTTATAACTTACATTTTTACAATCAGATATTTAATTTAAATGTTATTTGACAAGACCATGAAACAGGCCATATCAAACTTCTTTTGGGCTCTAACTCAGCCCTGTTTAGAGAGATTTGTGCCTGATTTGCCATTTATGCCTGACAATTTTGTTCTACAACATAATTAATCTGGAGCAGGATTTGCACAGCTCTCTCTGAAATGAAATAGAAATAGATTCGCTGTGGTACTGTGATGTTAGGTTCTAAACAAGCTGCATGGAGATCAATTTTTGAAGAGTAGGAGAGAATCTAGTGTTTATTTTGCTAAGAAATTTTCAGTTGGTATCATCCCTTGTTGTGCTGTATGTATGACCCAAATCAGCCTCTGAATATTTCCTAATATCTTCCTTTGGAGAGATGAAATACTGTCTTTTTCACCTTTACCTTTTCCGCTCACAATAATTCATTGTTATTCTCACTGTTTTTCTTTCAAGACAAGCAGGTGGGAAGGCACAGTTTCACTTATCCTCCCTGGAGGACCGTGATGATTCTCAGGATTCAGACTATTGGAACAAGTATGCTACTCTCCTGAGCGAGAAGAAAGAGCGCCTGTGGGATGCGCTTATTGAAGCGCTGGAAAAATACAAGTAAGCCACAGACTTTTAACCCTCTTGCTTCCCATTCTTCAAGTTATGTTCTGTTCTTTCTGTAGTTTAAGTAAGCTGCAGACTTTTAATCCTCTTGCTTTCTATTCAGGTTATGTGCATTCTGTAGTTTAAGTAAGCTGCAGACTTTTAATCCTCTTGCTTTCTATTCAGGTTATGTGCATTCTGTAGTTTAAGTAAGCTGCAGACTTTTAATCCTCTTGCTTTCTATTCAGGTTATGTGCATTCTGTAGTTTAAGTAAGCTGCAGACTTTTAATCCTCTTGCTTTCTATTCAAGTTCTGTGCTTTCTGTAGTTTGTTAGTATAAATCAAGCTGAATAAGATCTTAGTCTTACATGGTTTATGATTTTGAAAAATGAAGGAGATCCTGCTATACAGAGCATTTGAAACATTATATGTGACTGTTACAGTTGAGTCTGGTTATTTTGAAGTCATTGAGATAAAAAAAAGGACTCCAAATTATCTGAAATTCGAATTATCTGGATACATAAAGAAAAGAGACTAAAAAAATGTAGGTGACAGATCAATAATGTACTTGGATGTATAGGGATTCATACCTGGTCCCTGGGCCTAACCCCTTTCCCTTTCCTTCTCCTACTCCTAGTCTTATTGCAGACTCTTGCTTGTAACATAAGTGGTCGGAGCATACACACATCAGAATTGCTTGCCATCCTTCTCCTACTCCTAGTCTTATTGCAGACTCTTGCTTGTAACATAAGTGGTCGGAGCATACACACATCAGAATTGCTTGCCACACGAGCATAGCACAACTTTCTTTGTTTTACAAGCTAAGAAAACTGCTTTCAGAAACGAAAAAACCCGTCAAGGTGGCTTCGAATTAACCGGATCCTTCTTTCCAACTTCAAACTATCAGATATTTTATAAATAAAGCTTAAAGAGAGAAATATTTGGTAAAATTAATTGACTTCGATATATCCAAAAATTCAAACTATCCGGGTTCGAATTATTTGGACTCGACTGTATATTTTGTGATTTACTGATTTTGCCCTCATGATACTTTCATGCAAACTTAGAACAAACTGAGACCTATTCACTCAAAAAAAATACAAAAACCAAAATAACAGAAACACGCATTGAGAAAAAAGGTCAAAATACTTTCAGTTTGATCCCATGTCCATCTTTCAGAAAAACTGAAAACAAAAAAGCAATCAACTAACAACATAGAGACATACCTAGATCTATTTCTATTTTTGTCTTGATATGAGTAAATATTCAGTTTATATTTATGAAATGCGGATTGTAGATTCTTTTTTTCCAAGTCTCTAATCTGCTTATATGAAAAAAAAAAGACCAAACCCAAAAGCCTGGACCATTTTGTAAAACATTATACATCCTAAAGCATTTAGACAATAAAGATATAATGTTCAACAAAATTCAAAATTTACATTGTTTTGTGTAGCTACTGAAATCATTATGACCTGAAACCAGAATCAGTGAACTATAACTGCAATCGATATTCATGATGATTCTGTTCTGCAGCGAAGTTCTGCACAGCCGCTCAACCTTGCTCACAGAGACAGAGGCTCTGAGGCAGCAAAATTCTGAGCTTCGATTGTTGCTCCACCAGTATGTCAATTCTAAGGTGAGAAGTGTCAAGTTCATCACAATGTCGCTGGTTTACAAAAAGGAGAATTTTACACTCAATAAGTTCTCTTTTTGTCTAAACTGAAGTGTAATGCTAAATAAAGGCATCTTTTTTTTTTTGCTTAAATCTTGCTTGATAGCTACTAAAGTTGAGTGAGTTTGCATAAATTGAATCTAAATGACTGAACACTTTTTACAGCTGTCAAGAATTCCTGTTCAACTCGTGAGTGACGCTCAAAAATAAAGACTATCAGAACCCAACATGAACTTGTAAAAACACGTCAACTCCAGCCTCAAATTGAAAAAAAAAAACATCTCTTTCAGATATATATTAGGTCATTAATTCTTTTTTAAGTAGAGATTCTTCTCCTTTTCACTTTCTAAAAAATTTTTTTACAGAATCTTTAAACATCACTTTCAGATAGATATTACATTAGTTCAGTAATTCTTTTTAAGCATAGATTCTTCTCCTTTTTAACTTTTTTGAAAATCTTTTACATGATCTTTCAACAATTTGCCATTTTTAGATAAATGTATGTCTGAAAGTGCAATTCCTTGCGTTTCAGGTGAATGCTGAGCTGGAGATTCCACCAACCAGAGTTCTCCAGTTGGAGTTGAATCCTAATTAAACAACAGAAAAGTATTGAGATAAATGCAACCCAGTTTTTTTTTTAGTCTAAATAAGAAGGAAGGCTCGAGCATTTCATAAAAATTACTCTTTTTATTCTCTCCTTAAACATTTTTTGAGAATTGCAAAATAAGTATATTATGAATTGTGCAAATTGATTGGTTTGGGAATTATTGAAATGAATTATTTT
Organism: Elysia crispata; assembly: GCA_033675545.1. NCBI lineage: Eukaryota > Metazoa > Mollusca > Gastropoda > Plakobranchidae > Elysia > Elysia crispata. The sequence continues at coordinate 102,455 of JAWDGP010007744.1, read as the reverse complement.
ATATATTTATTTACTTGAATTTAAAACAAAATGTTTGATTTCTTGACACAAGTAAGAAATAAAAAAAAAACAGCAAAAGCACCTCCTGAACTGTGTAGAACAGTATGGACCCAGACCTTGTGGCTGTGCAGTGTAAATATTTAGTGGGATGCTTTATGTAGAATCAAAGACAAAATTTAAACAAAACGGGATTTAAAAAATGCCTGGAAAAAAACAACAACTGTAATTCTGACCTTTTTGTCTTCTTTTACTCTGATATGCTCTTGACTTTTCTGGTTAACATGCCATTAGTGTCACCCGGGATCCAATGGGTCTCTAATTATAGTTTTATAATCCAAGGTATTTAAAAGCTAGAGTTGCTTATTTCATTCTAGCCAAGTTTTGAGTCATTGACAAAAGAAAAAAAAAGCAACCGAAATGAATGTTTTTTTTCCGCAAGGGAGTTTGAATGTTGTTGAAAACCTCTACGAAAACTGCATGCCCTGTGAATGAATCACTTAACTGATCTAGTTAAGAGTACCTTCAACTTTTTTTTTTTAAGTAATCTCCTTTATTGACAGAATGAAGTGTATGCCCCTGCTTTTGTCAAGTTTGTATATGTCTGGTTTCTATTTTCTTAATTTACATAGCATAATTTTTATATGACACTCTTACCAATGAATTATTTACAGTTTGATCATGAAAACTCCGTCCATGGTGATGAAACAATCAATAAAAATTGATATAGACATGATTGTTTTTTTTAGTGATTTATTTTTTAGAGTGCCGAAAGAGCAAAAATCTAATAAACAGACTAATTCTCTCCAAACTTCCCTATTAATTGACCTCAGCAATACAGCTCAACTAATTTGGATAGAGAATAAAAAAAGTTTGCAGAATTTTTTACTTGAATACAATTATAAATTTTGTCAGTGCTGTTCAGATCCTTACTCAAAGCTCATATTTTTCACGCAGATATGAGCTATGGTTGAAAAAAAAAACATGAGAAGAAAAATCAAACTTAAAGAAGACCATATGTTTGTAACATAGCAGCTTTCTTCTAAAATGGGTGAAATATTACCATCAAATCCATGTACGATGAATTTAAACTACAAGTAAAGGTATAAGGGGAGTTTGATTTGTGCTCCTTTCAACTTAACACATAACTTTCACTATATGTAAGCATCAAACAAAACTAAACAAAACACCTACGCACAAATATGGAAAGGTAAAAGATATGTGCAAGTACAAATAACCAATGCTTAGCAAATTCTTTCACAATTTGCACATCAAAGAGTTTTGTGCACAAAAACCCCACAAAGTACCATACAGAAATAATGCCAACCAGTTTTATATTGGTTATTTTTTTTTATTTACTTTGCCTATTGTAAAGATGTAAAACTATGGGAACTTATATGTAACAGATTCTGTAGAGAATTAAGAAACTTAAATCAACTGTTAATAAGAAAAAATGTAAGAACTGAGCAAAATTAAATCACGATCCACAGATTATACACAATCTTATATTTCAACATTTCAAGTTATACTTGATGGAAAAAAATAAACATCAATAAAATAACCAAAAATAAATAACTTTATAAGCAACAAAGTACATTGCAAGAACTCTAAAGGTCTAAAAAACAACAATCTTTTGTTTCACTCATCTTACAGAGAGGAGATAGAAATAAAATCAATAAGATTTCTATTTTTTTTTTCACAAATGCATTCATTATTTTAAACAGGACACAAAAGGCATTCTATTCCTTAAGAAAAACAACAGATAAGTTATTTGTCAATCTAATGTCCGATTAAACTATAAAAATATTCATACATATTACATGTATCTAATGCCTCTGTAAAGTTAAACACCATGCCTTCCGTGATATGCTTCTTGCATTAAGCCATAAAAGTTTTGGCACAAAATCAATCGAATGCTTTTTACAAATGCTATTCCTGGCTTTAACAGGTGAAACATATATCATTGTTATTCATTTCTCCAAATTTGAGTCATTGTTTTCCTTTTAAAATATCAAAATAACTTTCATTTAGAAGTGAGTAATAAAATAAGCTCCAAGTAATATTGTTAATTGTAAAACAGACAGAAAAGCATTAGATTATGCTGCCCAAAACTAATTTGCATGCATATTTTAAACAACATGGTCCTTAAGGATTAAGCAATCTACCCATGACAATGAGAGTTAAAATTGTGATATAGATAATATTTCAAAAGCTTTAATAAGACTAGAAAAAGGAATAACCAATATGATAATCACAGACTTCAGGACTTACGTGTAGGTGTGAGATTAAAGACCTGAAACTTTTCATCTCATGTGATACCAGTAGCAAATATAATTAAACCATTCTTTTTTACCTAAATTCAAGGTTTAGAAATATTTAAAATGTGAAATCATGGACAGTAAACATTCAACAACGAATATGAGAATATGCAAGTATTAAAAGTGAACTGCAACAACAACCCTTGAAAATTCCTTTACACAGCCATTTACTCAGAATCTTTCTATGAAATATCAATATCCGTTGCACTCTAAGCCAATAAATTAAAAAAACCAAACAAACAAGAATGAGATATGATTTACAATACTGAGCATTTGTGATTATGTTAATTTTCAATGTTTTAACCAGAAAAATAATATCATCCCGAACCTGATGACAAAATATGACCATTTCAAAGTACACCTGGTTCACTAAACTGATCTCAAAAACAATAAAAGCATGCATTTAGTCAATCATAAATATGTCATCAGTATAAACATAGATTAACATCATTTCCTCACCACAAAAATCAAAAAGAAGTATAAGTGCCTCGTGTCAAATAAGATAAGGTTTACTTGACTTATTTTAAAGCAAACACAAAAATAATAGTCATCTCCACTGAGCACCATTATAGGCCGGGTCAGAGGCATGGTAATTCACATGCGATGTTCTCTAAGCCTTTTGAATGTTAATGCACAGTACAATATTCCATTTCTTTGAAATTTTGCCTTATAGATTTGTTGAAAGTAAAGTAAGCATTTGTTACCGCTTGACTACCAATCCAGAGGTCCTGAGTTCTAATCACAGTCCGGGCCAAAAAGCTTTTCAGCTCCCCTGTGTCCACTCAGCACTAAATGGATACCTAGGTCTCTTTGGACGCAGCAAGGTAAACAATGGCAAACTAGCTCACAATGTTGCATGCCAAGAACAATCTGGATCCTCATTCCCCTGTGCTTGGATCGAGTTCGGGACTTACTTTAATTTTTTCACCTTTTGATTGGATGGAAATAAATTGTCATAAAAGCAATGCAGTGCCAAAAGATAGTTTACAACAAAATAAGCCATAAAACAGTATTCATGTATGAAGTAGACTCAAGCTTGGAACCAAGCGACACAAATAAAAAAAAAAACCAACTATTGTATGGCTGAGATCTCAGCTTGACTCCAACTGGACATCTGAGAAAATTCTAACAGAAAGTTGTGTGAATTTTCAAAAAAAATTCTTCAGTTTTTAAGGTGTCAATGGAGGCTCTTGGGTGGAATGTTTTCATAGAGAGAAGACAGCGTGGCACTCTTAGCGCACATGCTTGATCATTAAATGTCACCACTTGTCTTTGGCTTTTATTGTATACAATAAATAGTAAAAAAAAAAATAAAACGAACATAATGGCACTTTGAAAGCATAATGATTAGTAAATACTGACACTGGACAATAAAAAGTCATTGGTTATTATAAACTAGAGACAAGTCCAAACAAAACATGACTCAAATTCCTTGAGATCACACAACGAAAGAGTAAATTAAAATGAATGGGTGAATCATGATTATAATATACTAGTGGTTACAGACAAAATCTAGATTTCCACTTTTTAGGAATATCCATTGCACATTTCTGCTATTAAGCTCTATGTAAATCACACTTAAATAAAACCAAATATTCAATTTTCAGTGCCGAGGCTTCCGATATCCGAGTGAAAATTATAAATGTACCATTTTCCTAAAACCCCATGTGGTAGATTTATTTTATCTTTAAAAAAATTTTACACGCCAGGCTCTTAAGCTACCAAAGACCTTTGCTGGTGTTTTTTTATGTACAAATCGAGATCAAAGAAATCAAACATTTTGTATACTCTGCTCCACACCATCTTACTGCTATACTAACTGTAAGGACATTTGAAGTAACAGAAATCTTGAGCGTTAAAGGTATTTTCTCATCTAAACAGACTCAATCTTCCTGTTTTATTTCTCCTTGTATTTATTTCCTAAGTTTGCACTTAAACTTTTTTCTTTAAAACCTAAAGAAGTAAAAAGCTTCGAGAGAGGTGGCACATTTCTTGTAAATCCTAATTTTATAATGGAAGAATGAAGCTTAAACATCATCAGAAGATCCTAAAGTGGTGTTAGATGTGATAACTCATGATGTATAGATTTTTTCTTTCAGTAACAGGTTTATAAGTACAATGTTACATAAAGAAGGTCAATTCTATTGTAAATCAATAAAAACACAGCAGTGCCACACTCCAGTCAAAATGCTGGTTGAGAGAGTTACTTGGGAACTTGTCTTTTTGTTGAGTCCCTCTTCTTGCACCCACTGCAAATGAGGTACATGTTGCTCTTAATACAACTGCTACTAATAAAAGTAATATTAATATTTCTATTATCATTATTATTATTATTATTAGTAGTAGTAGTAGTAGTAGTAGTAGTAGTATTGTTATTATTATTTTTGTTATTATTATTATTATTATTATTATTATTATTATTATTATTTCCGTTATTATTATCACTTTAGATTTGTTAATAATTCATCTTCTCAAAATCATAGCCATTATTGTTATTATAATCATTGTTGCTCTTTTTTTTCTTTAAACTCTTTTTCTAATGTTTATTATTAACATTAATGCTATGTTCATCATTATCATTATTTATATTTCTACAACTTATTACAAATTCCTAATTACTATTATCATCATCATAACATGAACAAGGCTTCTCATAACCTTTAATGTTTCAATCATTATATTTTTCTTATATTTAAGCACAGCAAAATAAAATACTGATAGTAACATTTTTACTAGTTTGATGAAGCCAGTCCAAAAAAAGGATATTTTAGGTCTTTATGTATACCAAATAGGCACCTGTCCGGCTTGGTGGATCAACATACAAAAATCATAACAGAAGTTCTAATTCGACAGAAAATAAAGCTCCGTAAAATTTGCTTCATAGCAAAATCAATCAGTGACATAATCTCACCAAACATAAAAAAAAAAAGGAATTGGTCTCATCAAAAAAAAAAATTTCAAAGAGGAGGCAGTCTTTCTCTTTTTCTGCTTCAGTGAACTTTAAATTGGTCAACTCTTAAAAATATTTGTCAATATCTTCTAAATTCTGTTTCCACTGTGCGTTGAGCAAAATACTCCTCTGGGTTACAAAATATTCCCAAAATAATCCCATCTTGGTCGCAGGTACCTAAAAAAAACACACAAATGTTTATGAATTTCTATAAGAAAAACATTTACCATTAAAAATAAAATGGTAAAGATTATGGGGATAGAAAATGAAAGAAAAAAATAAACGTGTCCGTAAGAAGGCAGTTGACATGCAGATGCTTAACGATATGGATGGTGACATTATGAAGGCATAAGATCAAACCCAAGTAGATTCTCGGCGATGATGGAGCTAAGAGAAAGCAGCCTGAAGGGTTGATGAGCACAGATCTCGGGTGCATGTGGAAGGGAGTCAGTAATCCAAAAGTTGGCAAAGGCTGGGGGTGTGCCCTCGTCTGAATGGGTGAACTTTTTCCACGATTGATTTGGAAATACAGCGTGGGTCACGTAAGCTGAGATAGCAGTAGCGCCACCTTGGAGAAGTGCCTGCACGAGAAAAAAAAGTTAAGCAATTTTTTTGATTAATTGACTGATAAGTTTTACAAGCCAATTCCGTAAAAAATAGTGATCTCAGGACATGTTTTATAATCTGTAGTTGCAATGAAATGTTAAAAAAAAAAAACGTGCTTAAATTTTCCTACAATGATTTTTTTTTCTGGTTTTCTAAAATTGTGGAAAGAAAGCTATATCCAATTGCAAGATCTATTTTCTATTTTAACCCCTCCCCATCCATACAAAGCCACATCTAGGGTAGCTATATAACTGATCCCAGTGATTAAATAGCTGTCTTTCCTATGTGAAGCAGCCAATATTTTTGAAAAAACTATGTTATTTTCTAATATTCTTTAAAAGAAGCTAAACAGTAAGTTTTTACTAAAAACATATAAAATATTATTCTTTGAAATTGAATTAAAAACAAATTTTTGTTGATGTTTTTGTTGTTTGAAAGTAGTGTTTTTGTAGCTGTTGCTGGTGACATGAGTAAAACACTACAACTCAAAAGCGTAAAATATTCCTGACAAACAACATATGTCATCTAGATCGACCTCAACACTTCCATTGGAGGTATAGTCACAGGGTTTTGTTCTCGAGATTTGGTCAACAGGCGCTCAATCTACCCTATCTTCAAGCTCAATTTGCACGATTATGGGGAAACAATACCTTCCCCTCCATCACGATTGTCACCAGCTTCCTCCTCAGGTTCATTTATATATATATATATATATATATATATATATATATATATATATATATATATATATATATATTCTCCTCAGGTTCATTTATATATATATATATCCTCCTCAGGTTCATTTATATATATATATATCTCCTCCTCAGGTTCATTTATATATATATCCTCAGGTTCATTTATATATATATATATAGGTCAAATAGATGTAGATCTAAAACCAATGATTCTGTTAGGTCTATGATTCCCTGTCCTTGGCCTTGCCAAGTCTCTGCACTCTGTCTTCCAGAATCAGCCTTGCTTACCCTAAGCATATTTTACTGTCAACCTTCAACTTTACATTTGCATAATTTATTGACCTCTGACCTGATTTTGATGAAATTAATAACAAAACAGAATTTAACCTTTAATCTACCATTTTAGCACTAAGCCTGGTATTCAATTACAGCACCCAACCTATTTTCCTTAGTTAACTGGCAATAACTGGAAGTGTAAAACATATGTGGTTGGAATCACAATTCTGTGCAGGTCTGGGGTTTCTTGCTCCAAAATCCCCCCTGCCCCCACATACACACACCACCTTTTCAAAGAAAAATTTCCAACTAAAACAGCAAAAGACCACAACAAAAAATAAAAACCTTGCCACACTCCTGAAGGGTTCCCCCAGTCTGAACGAGGTCGTCAACGATCACCACATGCTTGCCTTTTGGATCGCCTGTTATAGCAGATTGACCAGCAAAAACATGGTCCATGGTAAATTAGGTGCTCTTTGTATATAATTTATCAACCAGCGAAGCAGCGATAAAATGAAAAAAAAAAAGAAAATTTGGTAGATTTTCTATGAACTTTTTAATTAAACCTAAAAAACAACTCATTCAAAAGTTGAAAAATTGATATTTGCAGCGCACACCATGAAATACAAGCCCACAGACAATTCAGTAAAATATGGTGGAATAATAAAACTGAATTTCATAGAAAATACCAAAACCCCTTCTGTTCGATATACAATCAAGAAAAAATGGAAACTTGGTTGACAGATCTTTGATGCCACTACAGTTGATCATGCTAAGGGACAAATAAAAGGAATCATTCTCTCACAAGATCCAGCAACCTTTTGCAAAGAGCATTTGCTTTCATAACATCATACAATTTTTAAATGATGAAAATGTTAAACAACACTGTCTCATCTCCTTACAAGTATTGTAACACCTTGATAAATTTCAAACTTATTCTTCCGATTGTGAAAATCATACTGAAAATCACTTTGACCAATAGTAAGTATTGAAAGATCTTATCATTTTCCACTCAATAATATTCTAACGAAAGAGTACTGAATCTTCCGCAATGTCACTGTGCTTAAGTTAAAAGGTCCTACCATCTTTGACTGTGACGATCCTCTTGTTTCCTTCCATGCGTCGCTTGGCACAGATGATGAGTTTTTCCTCCTCCCCAGGGAACAAAAGATGAAAACGCTTGTACGCACCATCATCGGGAAATGCAATTGCCAAATTCTCTCCTTGGTTCTCTAGTAAACTCAGTTTACTATGAAGCAATGGTATAGCAGTTTCCAGTCTGAGGTATTAAAAAAGTATCAAAAAATTAAAAAAAACATCAATTCAAATCATCTTTCTTCAGACAATATGGGTCGTATATTGTTTTATGAACCCTAAATCTCTCTCAGAGTCTCAAAATTTGCAACGATAACTTAAATCGTCACACCAAAGTCATAACCCAATATGGATCAAAGACATCATATAGCAAATTACGATTCAGAGCAAAACTACTCACAATAGAGAAAGAGCCAATCAAGGTATAAATGAAGGTGAAAGTAATGATAGTGATGACAATGATGCTTGATAAGACGATCTTGATGGTAATACTTTAGTGAAGGTGGTGGTGGTGAGCATTGCCAAAAAAAAAAGAAACAAAAGAGAAAACATCTCACCTTGGGATAACATTATCTGAGAAGTAGAATCTCTCTTGCAAGGCATGTATATCATAGATAATAATCTGGGCAGGGCCTTTGGCACTCAGTGGGATGGCAGACAGTAACGTGGCTAGAGTCTGAAATAAAGAGCGGAAGCTAAAAAATCTAGAAGATTTAAGAAATAAGCAAAACATTGCAAGTCTTAGATGTAAAGAGTGGAGTAAATAAAAATGTTTCCAAAGCAAGGCTTTATTGTTTTTGAACCTTAATTAAGATGACCTCATTTACTTGAGAACTAGGTTGTGATCTGAAGAAGAAAAATATGGATAAAAAATTTTGTGACATAAGACTCATGACGAGCAGTCTCACGACAAAAGTGTAAAATATTTTATACATTTATGATCCTGTATCACACATTTAAGAAATGTTCTTAGCAAAAAAAAAAAAAAAAGATTCATAAGCACTGCCTCTTCTTAAGCTAAATCTCTTCAAAACATGATTTACAACATGACCCAGCTTTACTTGTTCCCTATCACATCAACTAGAGCATCTGCAGTGAGAAACCTAAACTACTTGTATTCAAGGAATTTACACTATCACCCGTGCTCAAACCATATTAAGTCAAAAAAGCTTAAAATAAAACTTCTAGAATGTTCAAATATATTTTAAAACAAAATAGTGCAGGCAAATGTCTTCTTATTTCTAGATTCTTCTGGTCATTGGACCAAATTCGTTGGATCTAAAAATGTGTTGCAAGTGACTTTTTTTTTGTTTCTTTGTTTTCTTTTTCTCCTGGTCTAATAAAGTATTTGTTCTAACCTTTCTAGTAACAACAATTTTCACTATAGATTCACATGATATTGACAACACTCATGAATTATTTACTCATCTTCCATGAAAATTATTTCATGAAACATTTACTTTCTATTCACCATCATGGTTATTACTGGTTCTCTTGTTGCATTACATATTTTTTTTTACTTATGATCATTATATCAATAAAATTTTTAAATAAAATATATTTTGCAGCCTTCTTACTGTAAAAACAATCCTAACGTTAGATCTACATGATCTCTGTGTCATTCACTTATTTTTATTTTATCATCCTCTACATTGTATTTACTCTTTTTCTTTTATTTTAGCCATCATAACTAGCTATTCTCTTATTTTAATTACACAACGTTAATAGTTATTATTAGCACATCATCATCATTATCATTTTACATATTCTTCTTCTCCTCATGAATTTTGTATGGTTTTCATAATTGTTTTTAACTCTTCTCCTATGATAACCTTGGCAGTAGCAATCTGTCCCTCAGTGTCCACTCTCTCCATTGTCCCAGTGGGAAAGTAGGGTAAAATAAAGTGGAATGAGCGTGCCAAGTATCTGGGATAAGAATGTTGGAGAGAAAACACTAGAAAATCTAATTTCCTAAGCATTGTAGCAGATTTTGGTGAATTTGACTAGCAGATAATATTATTCTCTCATAGATTGGCAAAACCAAATTCACAATTCTGCAAATAATCTATTTTTCTCCATATTTTACATGCATTGATCTTTCTTTCCTTGCTCCCTTCTTTGCATCATTCTCTCTCCTTCTGTCATTTTTCCCCAATTTATCAATCTCTTTCCGTTTTAGTCACACGTCTCTCTCTCTTACTCACTATGCATATCTCTTTATCTCTCTTTCTGACACACATACACACACAAAGACAGTCCTTCCTATATAAGTGAAAGAAAATACAAAAGCTTCACATAATTGCATAAATCAAATTACCTTGGAAAGGCATACAGAACAGAAAGTTGTTCAAACACAACAGCTGGTGAATGGAAGCTGCCAATGAAAATCACTGCAAGGAAAAAAAATTAAGAAAAGACATACAGGAGGGTTTTGATAATAAGGATTAAACTGTGTTTGCATCATTGTCCATCACTTAGTCGTAATGATAACATGATAATGTATTAAACTCAGATAATTAATGGTATTATTGCATTTTCATATATAGCATATGGATCTCAATAGATCAAAGGCTGGACGTTGGAATAATATTAAAAAAAAGCATCTATATCATTTTTATTTGATTTCCAATCTCACAATATAGTAAAAACAAAAATCACTCCAAGAACCAACAATAAGTCTATGCTAATTTCTTTTTACCGACGTTCTAAATATCAAAATCTGTAAATATAAACACAACTCAAGAGGTGGTTCATGGGAGAAAGATAAATAAGACCAAACAAATTACCGTCTTTGCCCGCCATGTACTTGACATCCTCAATAAACACGTTAGGGAAGCCATCAGCAAATTTCTTCCACTGTATGGTGTTTCGGAACTCTACATGACGAGCCTTCAAAAAGCTGGCACGCCCTACAAGCTGGAATGGGGTAACCAAATGATCAATATTTACACATCATGTCATAATATTCAATAAGATAAATGTTGAACTCACTTTTTGGTGATTTTTGTTAGTACAATTTTTGCACACTAAATATTGATTCCTTCATTTTGCTTGAGCCCTAATAAGTTTCGGTCACTAGATTATTAATCTCATTATTTCAAATAATTCAAATTTTATTTTTTTTTGCATAACTCAAAAACAGGTCAAAGTGAGTTAAGGTATCAAATGAGCGTAGCCATATTCCTATAGCTTTGTTGCATATTTTACATTTCCCTTTACCCTCAAAAGATAAATTTTGAAGCATGAAAGATTCTTCGCTTCAACTGTAAACATAAACCTGGTCTAGTAATTAATCAATCAAATGTAGATATGATTCCTTCCAAGAAGTTGGACACCTTAACTTATTATTTTTTATTTGCATAAAAAATCTTCTTTAAAATAGTCACTGAAAAGTCTTATCTTACAAACGAAAGATAGAGTTAAATAGATAGAATCTGACCCAAAATCATATAGCCTAACGTATAAGAGACATGAGATTTCCTTAAGGTCAACCCAATGATCAGTCAGCAGAGTTATCTAGCATTTACCCAAAAACTTGAGAAAGCAATAAATATTTGTTCCAAGCTTGGTCCTTGGTTATTTGCAAACAGCTTATTGTTAAAATTATTATAAATGCGATGCAATACAAAAGAAAAACCCAGGTTGCTGCACAATTAAAAAAAAATAATATTGTAAGGTACTATTATAAAATGTGCTCAACCATTTTGTTCTAATATTTCTCTGGATTCTTCAAGATTTTTTTGCCCACCCAAGCATTGAAATATGCTCACCACCTCTACCCTCCACCCCCCCAAAAAAAGAAAAAAAAGTGACGTTACAACCAAACTGCACCAGAAAAGAGAAAACAGAAATCAACTGCCTAACTGATCAGGTGCCCACTTCTAATTCTCTCCCACGAACCAAAAGTTGCATAAACAATAGGTTGTGTATATTATAAGGCAAGGGTAGAAAAAAAACAACAACCTGTTGCTTATTTTTCTCATCTGTTGAAGATTTTAAAAAGAAAACCAACAGACAAGTAGAGCTTAGTCCAATTTAGATTGCTTCATTATGTTAGATCAAACGAATGTTGCTTCTAATCAAGACTAATTGGGAGGTCATGCAAAATATTCTATTGAAAAGTTCATGACTAGGACAAGACTGCACACCATAAAAATACAAAGAGTACAAGACTAGCAGCATGCAAAATACACAAGAATATAAAGTAAGATTAATACAACAATACGCTCATCAAATCAGTTATTTCCTTTAATATGTAATAGCTACAGTGCTCTTGCTGGCGATGTTTTAGATGATTAATGATGGCTTTGAATGATAACTTTCTGAGGGCTTCTGATATGCAATTCTAGCAATACCCTACCCTTAAATCTTTCCTGACTTTGGGATAATCAAATTTTTTGTCTTTATCCATCCTTCTATACTGTTATTATCATGACAAAATGACTATTGATATCAATAGTATCCTTACTAAAAACAAATTTTTATCTTGTTGTTGTATTCCAGTAAAAATAGTAATATATAACGTTCCATCTTGCATATGTCTAAAGTGATTGTGTAACTATGACCTCTTTTCAAGAAACAAAATAAAACATCCAATTGAAGCCCGTATAGTAAAAATAAACAGAGGCTTTAAATGAAAATTATCTTTAAAAGAACAAAAATCAAATTGTAAAAGAGAGTGCAAAGTATGTAAAAGTTAAAAATTTTGGTAAACAAAAATATCTGCCACACTTTTGTGATTTTGTCACAAAATACAAATATTTTTTTCTGCAAAGTGATGTTTGGTGCAAGCTTTGAAAAAAAAAAGTGCATAAAACGTCACACTTTGCCAGAATAGAAATATTATTAATTAAAAAACTTACCTATAAAAAAAATCATAAACTGTCAAATTTATGAAAAGCAATTAAGAAATCATTGAATTCAATCAGTTTGAATGGTAGATAAAAGAATATGTTTTTTTAAACATAAGTGCATCTGATAAGAGTGTGTTAGTGAAAGGTTACTTTCATGGCAGGAAAGGACAGAGATATTCACTATTCCTTTGTACTCTTACTCCCCCTAAGTTTGACACTATGATGTAAATCAACAAAAAATATTTATATCGTTGTTATAGTAAGTGCATTAAAAGTTTTTCATCTCAGAGATTTGTAATGTTATATCTTGGAGACTAAATCTATTTAGATCCTATTGCAAATTGCTTTTTGCTATTGATCAACTTACAAAAAAATATAAAATATACAACTTATTCCTAGCTCCTTGGTGGTTAGTTTAATCGCAATTTATAATTTTTTATTGCAATATCTCCGCAATAAGCAACAGGAATCTACATCCTAAGTATAAAAAATTCTTGAAAAACAAAAAGATAAATACAGAAAGGAGAAATAAAAAACACGTTTTCCAATTTCACAATTTTCATTTTCCACTTAAATTCCTTGCTGAGCGAAAGCAGCAATCAAATTTTTAAACTTGGGATTTCAGTTTTCTCTTACTTTGACATTATAAATATTTCATCAAATCAAACCCCGCTTAGGAGAATCTGCAATTTCTTAAAAATAATTCTCTTTGCAGTATTTACTTCACTCTGTTAAAAAAATAATTGGAAAACAGTTTAGTTGGTGCTCTACCACAGCAAACATACATCAAAGCTTTCTGGTGACGAAAAGGCTCTTTTGAATTGGTTTACCGCTGGCCGCTTGGCAGGACTCGCTGACAGGGATGAGGGAGCTGGAGGGGATCCACTGACCACTACTCCGTTATTACTAAGAACTTCTGGACCTTTGTCACAAAGAATCTCAATTTGCCTGGCCAGGTGCTGGGCCGAGGGATGTGCATAAAGGAGGACAACGTCTCCGTTTGAGCATCTCTGCTGACTCATTGTCTTTCTCTTTGTAAGTTTGTTGTCGCCTGTGATTGCTGAAATATAAGACTCCTAGAGGAGGCAAAAACAAGATAATAACAAAAGAAACTTGTTCATGAGCTAAAGTTAGCTGTCTTAAATAAAATACTGGCCATGAAAAGATCTGAGGTTGTAAATACCTTGGGGAAAGTTTTTTTTATTTTTTCGCTAGTAACTACTGCAAGTTGCCCTGTCACTATTGAAACCTGTCTGATCACATTCAATGAACTAAAAATTATAACTTGAGATAAACTTATGACTTTAGTACGTGCTTCTATATACTATATAAGGACATTAAGTTGTAAATGACTGAAAAATTAAATTACAGAAAAAAACAAACAACTAACAATTAATCCATGACAAAAGACCAATTATATCAATTAGTGATCAGCTGTCTATGTTTTACTCCAGCTACTGCACTTCATAATGCAACCTCAGATGCAGTCTCGCAAAGAATAAAAAAATTTTGCCTCTTAAAATTTTGGTCCATGCTTTCTAATTATATAGTCCCCCAAAAAGCTCCTTTATGTGCAAAAAATAATCTGGATGGCTAAGTTTCAGTCTGATCTACTACAAGTTCTGTATCAACGCTTGGATTTCTGTGTTGTAAGCATGCTGCTCCATAAAGACTCTTGCTCTTCCTCTCTCTTTCATACTTTTCTAGATTCTTGTAATAGAAAATGTCGATTTATAAATTAACCTTATATCTTACATCATGGTATTACTATTGTATCTGTACAGCAGGGGTAATTTTGTGCCCCCCTATTTTAAATGAGTAAAAAAAAAAAAAAAAAAAAAAACTGGTTTGTAATTTTCTGTATGTCTGGAATGGGTGACAAAGTAACCCTCATTTTTAATGACATAAATTAAACCCTGTTGCAACTATCTGTACACCCCACTTCTACTATATCAAATAAATTGCCACCCTTAGTTGGAATGGCCGATGTAAGGTTATTGGTATTGGCATCAAACATACTTGCACTATTATGCTAACAATGTGGTTCCTTGAGATAAATAAAAGGTTTGGTAAATTTGCACAACCGCTCTAACTCACTTTACGGTTGAAGTTAGTTAAATATTGTACTTTTCTTGATGAATTTGATACGCTCAAAATGAATATATGAAGGTTTTATTCGTTGCTATAAATACTTTTCAAGAATATGTGTTTTTGTGTTGCACTATTTCCTTATGTTTGTCCCAGTTCTGTATACCAATGCGTACGTTTCTGCAAACTAACTAGTTCCGCTTTCAAGACTCAAAACCCGCAGACGTGACTTCACTCACTCGGATTATTCTATATTTCGTTACAATTTTGGAATATTAATAATGTAATAATGTGACTTTAAATGTTATGGCTTCATAAGCAGCCTGGAATAAGAGCTAAATATCTATACTAGTACCTTGCTTGCTATTTATTCATAACCTCGAACCCATCAGCTCCACTTATTCTTGACCCAGGCAGCTAGCCTCGCCCCGAAGCATGTGGAGAATTACAGAACTGGGAGAACTACTTTCCAATTCCGAAAGTGAAGACGCACATCTAGATGAGCCTCAATAAATTAGGACTTGTAGTTTACTGCTATTTTAGTGCAACACAAAATGCTTACATTTTGAAAAGTATTTATTTGCGACAAATAAAACCTTCATATTTGTGTTCAGCATATCTAATTCATCAAGAAAAAAAGAATTTTAAACCCTAAGATGAGTTGGGACGATATCTGCTATTTCAGCAAGGGTTTAAATGTTAAAATCCAATTGGCACAAGCAGTATTTATCCCTATAGCTTGAAATTAATAAAGGGCTTAAGAAATTATCAATGGTCAGTATAAAATCAATTTATTTGCAATAGATAATACTCATTCATTATCTTAAAAAACTTTTGGGAAAATTGAAAATTTCAGTTGAAAATTTCCATTTTAAACAAACAAAAATAATTTCTAGGGTAACAAAGTCACCCACTCGAGATAAGGATCTAAAGGACTCAAAGAATATTTGTATGAAATCCATATCCGTACAATGCCAGGGATATGCATGGTAAATTGGTAAAATTGCAGATATTGGCCCCCCTCACATCCAGTTTCACATGTGTATGCGTTTCCCAACGAAATTGAAACTTGTAGTTTAATGGGCTTTTAGAGCAACACAAAAATGCTTAGGCCCTATATCTTGAAAAGTATTTACATGCGACGAATAATTAAAATCTTCATATTCATGTTCAGCATATCAAATGCATTTAGATCTAGAAAAATACAATTTTGAAGCTTAGGGTGGGTTCGGCCGATGTCTGCAACAATACTGGTAAATTTTGGTCTGCATCTTCATCTAGACTCTAGAGTATTTATGGGACCCTATCTTCAATTGTCCTAGGGCTAGATCAAGAATCTAGATCTAGATCATGATCGATAAAGTTGTTTTATTTTCCCAAAGGTGGCGGTTTTTTGGGAAAAAAAAATGACCTTACATATTGTTGCAAATTGATAGATGTAGAGAATCCAGATCTGGAGCTAGAGTTAAGACAATTTAGAATCTAGGCCTAGGACATTTGAGTTTCACTCTCATTCTTGAAAGATCTACTAGATCTAGATTCTAGTCTACATCTAGATTAGATCTAGTTGAGATCTTTCCTTCTTTGCTATCGCAGAAGCGAATGTTAAATGCCATTCATCACCGCTAGCTTTCGGAAGCAACCTGCTGAGCTAAGCTGTTGTTTACCGTAAGAAGCTAATTGTAGTTTTCAATCTAAAAGAGTTTCTTCGTTGTCATCCTTGCGCCCAAGCACAAAATCGAACTGGTAGTAGACGTAGAAAAAAAAAAAAAAAAAAAAAACAAAAAACAAAAACAACAACAACAACGACAAAAGTAGTTACAATAGTATAACAAAACGTAGTAGTGAAAGTGGTAGTGGTAGTAGTAGCAGCAGCAGCAACAGCAGCGACAGTAGAAGTAGTAGTAGCACTGGTGGTGGTGATAGCTTTAATAGTAGTAGTAGTAGTAGTAGTAGTAGTAGTAGTAGTAGTAGTAGTAGTAGTAGTAGTAGTAGTAGTAATGGTGGTAGTAGTAGTAGTAGTAGTAGTAGTAGTAGTAGTAGTAGTAGTAGTAGTAGTGGTGGTGGTGGTGGTGGTGGTAGTAGTAGTAGTAGTAGTAGTAGTAGTAGTAGTAGTAGTAGTAGCAGCAGCAGCAGCAGCAGTAGTAGTAGTAGCAGCAGCAGCAGCAGCAGCAGTAGTAGTAGTAGTAGTAGTAGTAGTAGTAGTAGTAGTAGTAGTAGTAGTAGTAGTAGTAGTAGTAGTAGTAGTAGTAGTAGTAGTAGTAGTAGTAGTAGTAGTAGTAGTAGTAGTAGTAGGGCCTTGTAGTAGTAGAAGTAGTGGTGATGATCGTACATTGGATTCATCATATATGGTAGGTAAATTTGAAAAAAAAAATAGTATTAAAAACAACTTATTAACCAGCCGAAATTCTTACGAGTGTAACTTTCGTTAATGTCGAGAGTGCATGTAGATAATGTTAAGATAACAACAGGATTGAGATAAACGCTGAAGAGAGAAAGATGAAAGGAATGAAGAAGAAGGACGCAATACAGTTTGAGGGACTGGTATAGAAGATTGAAAAGAGAAAGAAAGATGCAAATACATTCGTAGATTTTGGCTTTGAGAGTCATGCCTCATTTTGTCAAATTATCGGAAAGTTATTATAAACCAACTGCCTTTCCATCTATCTGATACAGGCTTTATATTAAGAGTATGATTAAATTTAAAAGCAATCTATGTTGCTAACATATTTAAGTCTACCAAAGGCATATTGCCAGGTATTATGAAACGTGCTTCGGCAATTTGATGTCCCTCCTGACTTATATCAAATGGAAGCTCTTAGTTGTTTTTTTTTTTTTTTTTTTAATTTTCTTAGTTTTGACGTGGTTAAAATCCGCCCTTTTTTTAAGAATCAAGCGGCGAAAGTTTGACTTTATGATAATATCATATTATGATAGAAGTAAATGCAACAAAATGATTCTGTGTTCGCATATTCTATAAAACAAAGTTCTGAATCTTGCTTTTGAGATCGTTTAAACAAGGTAATTAGAGTTAGTGGGTAACTTGTTCATTATTCTATTTTGAATTTTTGTTAAACTAGAACAAAGAAATTTCATCTGAGACAAATGTGTTATCAAATCCTTTCGTGAAAAAAAAATATTCTAAACCATTTTTCCCAATTTTGTTGCTTAATATTACTCCCGAAACAGTTCGAGCCAACAACCATTGACTATTTTTCTCAAAGAGAAATAACTATCAAAACATTAAGAGACTTCCTGGAAAACAAATATGAATGCAATTTTAAAAAGAAAATACTAGATTCGACCCAAATTTAGGAACAACTGGGAAGGTCGTTACACATTAAAATTAGACATAGGGCCTAATATTTATTTTTAAGCGGACAAAAAGTGCCAATGGTTCTCAACTTCCTAGTTACTGAATTAAACATCAAATCCTTTACGTGATTTACTCCATCTTTGCCTAGTATAAAAACGCTGAGAGGAATGGGTCGAAAGGTAATACTCCGCCCCCCCCCTCCTCTTCCACTCTACACGCGGTCAGTTTGAATATAAATTACAACAATTTCCTAAATTTTAGATTATTATGTGACTATTAGGAAACAACTATTATAGCACGAGGAGTAAAATTTTTTTGGGGATATCTTTCTCGTAAGATTAAAAAAAAAAATGATATAATTGGTCAAATTGAGATTGGATGCGTAAAGTTCTTTTCCAATAGTCTCCCTTTTTAAACAATCATCTTATCTTGACTCCTAAAAAAAATTTTGAAAAGGAAAAAAAAAAGGGAAAGAAAAAAATTTTGACTAATGTTCAAAGACAGAAAGTAATTATATGACATGAAGTTCTCTTCAAAAATTAAAATGTCATACATTCTACATTTTCTAAAAAAGATTCCAAATATTAGTGATAATTGAAATAGTTGCTAACTTATCAAAGACATTAAAGTAATAGTTCGGAACAAATAGCTTAGTTACTGAAGAGATCATAACAAATTATCATACTGTATTCTTTGAAGAAACAAACAGAAAATAATCATACACATTTACAGATTATATTTCGTTATGTGCCACAGAGTGATAGCCTTAATTAAAACTAATTTATTTTTGCATACACTAAAAGTCGACGCACATTATAATGTTTTAGCTTTTTAGCAACCTACAACATTTATACATCATAAAGGCAATGTGGTTTCACAGTTTTTCCTTGTTAGATGTCATGAGTTTTGTCCAAGAATCAGGAGCATTCTGAAAATCTAAACAGAACTAAGCTTATATACTTTTGAAGTAAATACTTTCTGATGTGCAGGTTTTATGTTTTCACTTTTTTATTTCAAATATCACACCAATGTGCATTCTTGCAAACCCTATTGCTTCACAAGCTAACAGCGCCTTCAAGAACAGCTCTTGACTTCTAACTAGGTACATGTAACATAACTTTTTGTGAAATCGCATGCCCTTTTACAAATACGTTGGCCTTCGCTGGATTTTTGGTAGTATCGATAGTATTTTAGCGAATTTTCTGTCTGCAAGGTTACCCTCGTAATTTGAACTGAGTATGTATCAACTTAGATTTACAACCGAAAGTTTCTAGGGGGATTTTGTAAGGATTATTGATGCGTTATCTCAAAATTAAAGTACTGTTATGATTGTATTAGTAATAGTAACTTTATTCTGGTTTATTCCACGGATCAGAGCAGCTCATTTGAAGAGAGTACCAATTTCACACAATAACTGATTATGAATAATGGTGTCACATGCAACACTTAAGTCTAGTTTGGAAACATAAAAAAAAAAAATAACAATACCAGTGATATAGTTGTAAACGCCTCAACTTCATCACCAACCGAATGGTTAACTTTCACGCACCGTTAATTCCAAATGTGTCTCAATTAACGAGTCCTCTTAGAAATCTGATCAAGAGAAAACGCACCATGGCAGTGGGAACATGCGCAGGACCAATCCCTGAAAATGATTAAAAAAATTCCAAGCAGAGAGCCTGCCCAGTCCTCAAGCTGTATGGCCCCCCTCCACACACACACACAAAAAAAAGAAAACCCTAATCCAGTGAGCTACCCCTTCAGAAGGTTTGGGAGCAGGTCTCTCGCAAGACAACCAGCCTGACATTTGCACCAAGATCACTCAAACAGACCGAAAAAGAATTATGTTCAAATCGAGGCTGAAATGCTGGCCACAATTTTCGCAGAGGAACACTTCTATCAGTAAAATTATTCATGTCAGAGAGTGGCGGTCATCAGCGATCATAAACCGCTTCAGCTGGTTGTCCATAAATCATTGCAGAACGCCTCGCCACGACTACAACTAATGATGCTAAGATTGTTAAGGTGTAATCTTGAGGTCAAGTATCAGCCTGGATCACAAATGGATGTGACTGACACCCTGAGCAGGGCCGACCCTATTAAAGCGGAAGAAAGCAACAAAGTGGAAGAAAGTACTGAGCAGTGTGAGTATTCAGTGTAACAGCATCATCGCCCCCTGGTGGCTTGGCTGATAGAGTTAGAAGAAGAGAAATCAGAGAAGATAAAACCTGGTGAAAAATACTGAACTATAATGTGCTAACAGATAGCTGTTCACCTGCTCAGAAGAATTTATTGTTCACACATGAAGAGATACAAGATTTTGCAGCATGGAACACATGAAGAGAAAGGTCTGTGATTTTCCGAACAGGACTAATAATTCGATTCGAAATGAGAGGGGAAGTATTGACACAGCTCCATGCAGGACATTTTGGCTAAAAAAAAAACAAAGGCAAGAGCTCGTCAAAGCATTTTTTGGCTGCCAAACCCTACACAGGACATTGAAGGCTGCATCAAGAAATGGCAGACATGCGCACATTACCAATGCAACAAAGTCAAAGAGGCTCTGAGATCACACTCTGTCCCACAAGCACCATGTAAGAAATTAAGAACAGACATATTCCATTATAGTGGGTAGGACTGCCTTATCTTCCAATTGAATGATTAAATCCAAGAAAATAGCTTTAAAAAAGGTAAGGCGGGGGGTGGTGGAATGTCATATGTACATCTGAGTATCGAGTTATTGATAATGCCCGACTACGATCACATGTAGACCTATTAACAACTGCTACAAACACACATCTGAGTATCGAGTTATTGATAATACCCGACTACGATCACATGTAGACCTATTAACAACTGCTACAAACACACATCTGAGTATCGAGTTATTGATAATACCCGACTACGATCACATTTTAGACCTATTAACAACTGCTACAAACTAAAAATAGGCAGCAGACTGAGCAGATGAGGAATAAAAAACGATGTCGAAACACATGGCTGTTTGAGTTAGTCTGGCTAATCTATTCGAAATCTGTGAACCCACAAATTGGGACCAGAAAGATCTTCACTCGATGGGCGTTCTAGATCTAATTCTAGCGAGTCGAAGCGATCTATTGTCACCCCAAAGGATGTAAACATTGTCCTTCGGCATGAAAGTGGTTTATGGCCCGATGCCATAAATAGCAATTTCAACGCCATTTTGGTCTGTGCTATGAAACGGTAACTCATGTCATGTTGGCGTTCGACTGGAAGATCAGATAACTAAGGATGAGATTTTTCTCTGTTAATTGGTTGGGTGTTGAAGAGAAACAGCTTAAAACAAGAAGATCGGTTAATGTTGGGCTTAGTTTCTGCTGATGCAGAATGTTCACTGGTAATTTCAGAGAAAGAGAGGGAATAACAGATATCGACTTAATGAAAGAGTAGATGTGAACAAAATGTTCTTTTTCTACTTGCCTCCTCCTGCTCCTCTTTGGTATTTTCGTTTCGTCTTACGATCACACTTTTGACTTTTTATTAGCAAACGAGACAGGTGAGTCAATAAAAATATCAAATCTGAGTTGACTTGTTCGCACTCATAAGTTGGTCTCTGGTGTGACACAGTACGTTATAGAGTAGGACTTCTGATTGGGTACATTGATTTAGTATATTAAGATATGATCAAGGATTTAATTATGATGCAGTATTTTCTTTATTCATAATTCATTGTTAGAAAATGATTTACACTTACTTGAGGCATCATTAAGTTCTATATGTGATAAAGATGAAGCCCTCTTAGCACAGTATGATGAGAGGTAACGTACCCATTCGGAAGTCCTTCAATTGTAACTAAGTTGATAGCTGTCTAGCAGGAGTAGATCTAAATCACTTCAATAAAGTGAAAGCTGGGCCCGTGGACACTCTTCCCTGTGATGGCAACGCCCACAAGACTCAAAGCATTTCTGTAAGATTAATCTGTTCAGGAGTTATGAATCATTTATCTCCAATGGTTACTGGGTCAAGAGAAAACTTTAATGTTTTATTATAATCAGCAACAAAACTAATGTTATTTATCCAAGGCATAAATTCAAAGCAAACCCTTCGCCATAATAACATGGACGTCAATCAAAATTAATAAAAAAAAGAACGAAACAAAGTTTTTGACGAGAAGATGTGACTTTGCAAATCTGAAATAAATACATTAACCAGTCACTGATAAAAGAAATAGCCAGATTAAGAAAAAAAAATGAACAGCAAGAGAATTTTATAGTTTATCTGCAAAACTTACGATTCTCCATTCTAAGTATGACCCGTTTCCTCCATATTCAATAGCTTTCAACAAAGAAGAGGGAAGAAAAAACAAGAAGTGTCAAAGAAAGAGAGAGAGAGAGAGAGAGAGAGAGAGAGAGAGAGAGAGAGAGAGAGAGAGAGAGAGAGAGAGAGAGAGAGAGAGAGAGAGAGAGAGAGAGAGAGAGAGAGAGAGAGAGAGAGAGAGAGAGAGAGAGAGAGAGAGAGAAAGAGAAAGAGAGAGAGATAAAGAGAGACAGAGAGAGAAATAAAGAAAGAAATAGGGAGAAGGGGTGGGATGCAAAAAGGTTTTGAAAAAGATCAAATTAGATCGAAAATGAGAAATAAAAAGGACAGAACAACAGTGAAAGTAGAAAAAAAAAATAAAACATCGAGAGATAGAGAGACATGAGAGAACAGACTGAGAAAGAAATGGTACAAGATAAGAGAAGTAGAGAGGAACAGTTGTACAGGAAATGATTTAAAGGAAAGAGAGAGAGATTGTGTGTGTATGTCGGCAGGGTTGGGAAGGTGGGCGGAGGGGGGGGGGGGGGGAAATGGCATAAGAACAAGACTTATATTTTGTAGTGCCCAAACTTATCTTTATCACCGTCTCTCAGTCAAAAAAAAAAAAACACCGTCGCCATGATCTTCTTCTTCTTCTTCTTCTTCTCCTCTTCTTCCATCTCCACCTCCTCCTATTCCTTCTTGTTCTTCTTGTTGTCCCTGTGCTTGTTCTAGTTCTTGTTCTAGTTCTTGTTCTAGTTCTTGTTCTAGTTCTTGCAGTTCTTCTCCTTCTTCAGTGGCTCTAAGATCAGAGCGTTCTCGAATATTCGGAAGATTCCTTTGTTAGGACTGGAGCCCAACACTGTCAAACAGATTTGAACTGGGCTTCATCCTTCAAGTTCCGCCGTGTCCGACTTAAAGCTCAAGTATGGCGAACAAAACACTTGAAATCGCCATGCTGTCCATGAGCTGTATCTAAGAACAGGAGGAAAAAACAACAACCCAAAATAAACAAAACCGGTTGAATGATGAATTACAACATCTAATCACATCCCAACATTATAGCAGCGGTGAAAATATTTTAGTTGATCTATTTCTGATATTTTCACAAAATATTCTATGCATTAATAAAGTTATTTTACGTTCTCAACTTTAGCTGAGGAATCATGTTCCTTCTCTAGCGAGACTAAATTTCGCTGAGTGACTGTCTCAGCGATTTATCTCTTCGCTTGCAGATCAGAAAAGCCAATTTGAAAACAGAATTTGTAGCATAACCGGATAAAATTAGGTTTGAAGCAATAAATATCTGTCTTCTTTTCTTTTCCTCACTCCACTCCTTCATACGACATAAAAACATCCGTCTGTCTGACTCTCTCTCTCTCTCTCTCTCTCTCTCTCTCTCTCTCTCTCTCTCTCTCTCTCTTTTTTTTCCTCTTTCTCTCTACTTGCCTCTCTTTACTCTTACTGTGCTGAAGTTTGTTATAATCTGTAATCTTTTCGAGAGCACGGTTTTAAAGAGATGACTTTTCAGTCCAATCAGTTCTCGTGCTAAAAAGATTTACAAAAAGATGTAAACCCGTTCCTTCCATTTTTAAGCACAGGGAAATTTCTTGGCTAATTTTTTCCCCTCATGCCATCCTCTCTCGTAACACAGTTCCTCCACACTCCCCTCCCACGCCCCTCCGACCAACCCTCTCCCTCCGCCCTTTCTAGGATGACTTTACAAGGTTCCAGTAAACAGTAAAAAACTCTTTTCATGTAAACAAGGGGGAGAAGTGGTGGGGGTTAAAATCAAATGAAGAGTTACTTTAATAGCCATTGAGTTGCAAGATAGAACTACAGTAATAGATGAAAAGTTGAACGCGGTTCATTTCATACAGTGAGGATAGTTTTTAAATCATTGGCGACCATTTCATGAGCAGAAACAACGATAGAAAAGTAAAGAACAAAAAAAAAATCGGGGCCTATATTATCTGGAAATGCGTAAGGCGCAATACACTTGAGATGTATTCTGTATTAAGATCTTGAAGATTTATCGGATAAATGCCTACTATAAAAGACATCATTCTCTTGAGACTAGAGGTAGTTTCATGCTGGATCTAAAACTTGGATCGGAAGAGACAGTTTGCCCAGTGTCGCAAGAAGCAATAAATCTTTGATGTATTAAGATCTTGAAGATTTATCGGATAAATGCCTGCTATAAAAAACATCATTCTCTTGAGACTAGAGGAAGTTTCATGCTGGATCTAAAACTTGGATCGGAAGAGACAGTTTGCCCAATGTCACCATAGATGCATTGAAAAAAATGACCGAGCAAATCCGACAGCAAGCGCCCGCACATTGCACGGGACACGGCTGTAGGACAAATTAATGATTAACCGTCTCTTTTATATAGCATGTATTTTTAGAATACATTTATCGTCACATGACCCGTCAATATATTATGAAGTAGGAATAGTCACCCACACGTATAAATTAAAAGGACTGTAATCAAAGTATGTCATGTTCCAATGGTGAATATCGATGAAGTTTCTCTTCAGTCGCGATTTTGAAAAAAGGACTTGTATTAAATAAAAAGATAAATAAAAACATTGTCAAGTAGGCTAATCTCTTACTCAAGAGTCATAAACTATGAAATCTAAACGACAAGGGCTGAATCTCCCACTCTACTTTTTCCCGATTCGACTAATAACTATGATATCAGCACACACAACCACACACGTACACAGCTCTAAGGGGTTCGCCCTTCTGATAACGACTTCCCGAGGCCATGCCCAAGAACCCGCCCTAAGATGTTACACCTAGGCGTGGTAACACACTCAAAACCTATAAAACAAGAGCGACGTTCAGGTCAAGCCCCAAAGCAGCTGACTCTCTTTAGGAAGTCAAGAAAAGCCAGACCTCAAGTAGAAACAAAAAAATACCGAGTTGTAACTGTTTCAACAAGGACGAGATTAGGAAGATAACACAACAGTAGAATGTTTTCTTACACCGCTCTTTCGCTTATACTTGGCCTGACATTATTCGCCGGCATCGTTGGTGAGTGTCTGAATATCACACTATGCTGTCTAGGTGCAGTTGGAAACAAAGGGAAGCCTTGGGAAGTTCGTTAAAAATAGGATGGTAGAAGCAGCTGTAGGAGTAGAAGCAGTAGTTGAATTAGTAGTAATAATAGTAGTAGAGGTGGCAGCAGCAGCAGCAGCGGCAGCAGCAGTAGTAGTAGTAGTAGTAGTAGTAGTAGTAGTAGTAGTAGTAGTAGTAGTAGTAGTAGTAGTAGTAGAAGCAGCAGCAGTACCAGCAGCAGTAGTAATAGTAGTAGTAGCAGTAGTAGAGCAGTAGCAGTAGTAGTAGTAGTAGTAGTAGTAGTAGTAGTAGTAGTAGTAGTAGTAGTAGTAGTAGTAGTAGTAGTAGTAGTAGTAGTAGTAGTAGTAGTAGTAGTAGTAGTAGTAGTAGTAGTAGTAGTAGTAGTATAGTAGTCATATTGGATGTAGTTGAAGTTGTAGTAGTAGTAGCTGAATTAGTAGTAATAATAGTAGTAGAGGTGGTAGTAGCAGCAGCAGCAGCAGCAATAGTAGTAGTAGTAGTAGTAGTAGTAGTAGTAGTAGTAGTAGTAGTAGTAGTAGTAGTAGTAGTCGTGGTGGTGGTGGTAGGAGTAGTAGTAGTAGTAGTAATAGTAGTAGTAGTAGTAGTAGTAGTAGTAGTAGTAGTAGTAGTAGTAGTAGTAGTAGAAATAGTGGTAGTAGTAGTAGCAGTAGTAATAATAGAAGTAGAAGAAGTAGTAGTAGAAGTGATGGTGGTAGGAGTTGAAGTTGTAGTAGAAGTAGAATTAATAGAAATAATAGTAGTAATAGCAGCAGTAGCAGCAGCAGCAGCAGCAGCAGCAGTAGTAGTTGTAGTAGTAGTAGTAGTAGTAGTAGTAGTAGTAGTAGTAGTAGTAGTAGTAGTAGTAGTAGTAGTAGTAGTAGTAGTAGTAGTAGTAGTAGTGATGGTGGTTGTAGTTGAAGTTGTAGTAGTAGTTGAATTAATAGTAATAATAGTAGTACTAGTAGCAGCAGCAGCAGCAGCAGCAGCAGCAGCAGCAGTAGTAGTAGTAGTAGTAGTAGTAGTAGTAGTAGTAGTAGTAGTAGTAGTAGTAGTAGTAGTAGTAGTAGTAGTAGTAGTAGTAGTAGTAGTAGTAGTAGTAGTAGTAGTAGTAGTAGTAGTAGTAGTAGTTCCAACAGTTTCTTTTCATTTAATAATTAAAACAAAGGAAAAAAAAACATAATGTTTTTCACTAAAAACTTATAAGTATTTACTATATGCATCGAAAACTCGAAAAAAAATTATAATTTTTAATTTGTGATTTTTATTGAAGTCTCAAGAATGCCACAAATTTAGGAAGAAAATAAAAAAAATAACTAAAACAATTGTACAAATTCATACTGATTATAGGAATATAATTATGTCTTTTTACAAAATGGCCTTGTTTATGATAGTTTTTTTCATAGTTAAAATAGTTTTTAATCTCGTCTATAGATTGATACTACTTTATAAAAATTATTTCCATTATGTCTTAACTTAACTTATGTCTGAACTTTATTCGGTATATAAAAGGATTATATTACATAATCAAGATTTGAAAAGAAATATCTTTAGTTAGTATAATCAATGCTCGCTTTGAGTGGCAGAGAGACAGGTGCCGACGCATCTATAAATCGATGGTTCCAAACCAACAACGGCAAGCATTTTTGGGTTATTTTCACTCAAAAGCTAATCCTCACCACTGCTGAGCACTACCTAAAACTCTGGCTCTTATTCTTATTTATATTTAACCCAATGGTCTCCCTAATCTAAATCTAATAGTAGTAGTAACAACACAGCAGCAATAGTAGTAGTAGTAGTAGTAGTAGTAGTAGTAGTAGTAGTAGTAGTAGTAGTAGTAGTAGTAGTAGTAGTAGTAGTAGTAGTAGTAGTAATAGTAGTTGTAGTTGTAGTTGTTCTTGTCTGTAATTGTCGTTGCTATTGTTGTTTTCTTTAAGGAGTTTTAGTATGTGCATATTGGAATGGTCTTTTTTATTCTCTCTCTCTCTCTCTCTCTCTCTCTCTCTCTCTCTCTCTCTCTCTCTCTCTCTAAAAAGCTGTTTTCAAAATATCATTTTACTTAATGCTTTTTTCAGAATCTTTTGCTACTTCAAGATGGGCACCATGGCATGACGACAATACAAGAAGATATCGGTTTGGTACGTCAAAGCCCTGGGCTCTTGGTAACACAGGAAAAACATGGGGCGATGACAGCACAGCAAGGCCATCAAGGCCATGGGGCGGTGACAGCACAGCAAGACCATCAAGGCCATGGGGCGGTGACAGTACAGCAAGACCATCAAGGCCATGGGGCGGTGACAGCACAGCAAGACCATCAAGGCCATGGGGCGGTGACAGCACAGCAAGACCATCAAGGCCATGGGGCGGTGACAGCACAGCAAGACCATCAAGGCCATGGGGCGGTGACAGTACAGCAAGACCATCAAGGCCATGGGGCGGTGACAGCACAGCAAGACCATCAAGGCCATGGGGCGGTGACAGCACAGCAAGACCATCAAGGCCATGGGGCGGTGACAGCACAGCAAGGCCATCAAGGCCATGGGGCGGTGACAGCACAGCAAGACCATCAAGGCCATGGGGCGGTGACAGCACAGCAAGGCCATCAAGGCCATGGGGTGGTGACAGCACAGCAAGACCATCAAGGCCATGGGGCGGTGACAGCACAGCAAGACCATCAAGGCCATGGGGCGGTGACAGCACAGCAAGACCATCAAGGCCATGGGGCGGTGACAGCACAGCAAGACCATCAAGGCCATGGGGCGGTGACAGCACAGCAAGACCATCAAGGCCATGGGGCGGTGACAGCACAGGAAGACCATCAAGGCCATGGGGCGGTGACAGCACAGCAAGGCCATCAAGGCCATGGGGCGGTGACAGCACAGCAAGACCATCAAGGCCATGGGGCGGTGACAGCACAGCAAGACCATCAAGGCCATGGGGCGGTGACAGCACAGCAAGACCATCAAGGCCATGGGGCGGTGACAGCACAGCAAGGCCATCAAGGCCATGGGGCGGTGACAGCACAGCAAGGCCATCGAAATGAAGACAACTCTTCAAGATATTGAAACGGTGAACAAAAGTTTACACAAGAACACAATAAAGAAAGATCACGTGACATGTTTTTCGAGTTTTTTGTTCTTTACATATCATAAGCATACTTTATGTACATATTAAAGACATTAACAATTTTCGGATGTGCTTTGCCTCGAAAAAAAAAAACAAATTTGTATAGGCTCGGTGTAACCCATTAGCTCTGACTTGTGCTTTAACTCCTCCCCCCCCCCCAAAAAAAAAACAAAACAAAACAAAACAAAAAACTAAAAACCCACAATGCTTAACTTTTAAAGTTTTCTTGTCCACTAGCTACTGGTAGCTGGTACATGTATTTTGTGTGGTCATTGTACTGTTAGTTGAGATAGAAGGTGGGGAGCTAATTCAAATCTCGCGGGTAGCTGGTACATGTATTCTCTAAATAGAAACCCTCTACTGTATTTAAGATTATTCTTTAGGGCGCCTATCGCTTATGTTAATTTTCTGAGATATTATACGAACTGCATTGACCAAGAGACGGCTATTCTAACACTGAAGTGTTGATCCCCCACCCTCCCACCTCTTGAGCTCGGGCTACGCTTTGACTCAGTAACATTGAGTTAGACAAAAGAGCAACTATTTATTTTAAATAGCCGGAGGGTGGCAATGGCTTGATGCAATATCATCACTTTCATTTACTAGCAAAACCGTTACATTAAAATCCACCCTAGAGCGTGTAAAGAGGATTCTAAGAATTGCTTATAATGTTTGATAAGATTTAACTAATCTATCAAAAAGATGTCTAGCTATCGGGTATATTTTTAAGCTTACTATCTATCAATAATTTTACATCTGTCTGTCAGCCTATCCATTTATCTATCTATCTATCTATCTATCGATCGATCGATTAGTTGATTTTTCTGTTTCTCTATTTATCTTATCCAACCAGCCATCTTTCTATCAGTCTGCTATCTTTAAATCAATTCATCTCTTTTTAAGAAAATATTATGTCAACAATATCAGTTCTTTCTAGATATCTCATCATCCATGCGTTTTCTTATTTGTCTATCTGTGGATCTATATATCCTATGTTCTCTCTGTCTTAGAGAGGCGTATCAAGTAAAAAATGCCAAACATTTGTGAAAAAAAAAAGAACTTAAAGCTAGATTATAAGGTCATTTAGAATTAAACGATACAGTTTTTTAGGTCATAAAGATCCATTAACTTTACACTCGATTAAAAAAAAAAAGTTTTCGGTATCTGAAAAAAACCCCATCAAATCATATAAAAATCTATATTTCACGAAGTTGCTTCTTTGCTGTTTGATATGGCACGCCCATAATGCGACTAATTCCAGCCTGACTTCACATCAAACTAAAGAGTTCCTCAGGCAGGGTGGAACATGACAAGATGAGGCTCTAAACTCACCTACCGATGGTTCGGGACTTGAACTCCAGAGCCACTGCCGGTACCTTTATTTAGATGAAAAATATCCTTAACGCTTTACTCTGGTAATTTAAAAGCAACTGATAATGAGGAAATCTCAAAGGCAGACCTGTGGAAATTTTACACTTATCTCTACAATTCGATTATTATATCCTCATTTTGGACTATTGTTTCTATTATTGTTGTTGCATTGTATTAGTGTGTGTCTACATCCATATCGCTATTTTATTTAACAATGAAGACAGACAATCATGATCTATGTCAGCACTCAATCACAGATCAGAACTCGCACCGTTTTGATAAATGACGATTTATTCTTTACAAAAGGTCATATTATTTTGTTGGATTGGTTAAAAAATGTAAATAATATGGAAAGCGAGACAAAAAGCTTTTTTTTAATTGAAATTATTTTTTCTTCTTAAGAAATATCAAACAGAGAGCATTCCTAAGAAGACACGAACGTGTAGCTTGCATAGAAGGAGATGCATCAGGAGCAAAATACTGCATTTCCCAAAAATTCTTAAAGTTTTTAAGTGCGCAAAAACCGATGACGTCAAAAAGTAAACCATGAAGTGAAGGAAACAACATTTTGCACGCAAACTCTTGAACTCTTTGCACAAAACACATTAAAAGAAAATAATATTATTCTCGCATTTAAACCGGTCAATGACACGGTAAACATAAGTGAACCTTTTAAAAAAGGCCATTCAAATCAGATGTTACACTAAAAACCAAAGACAAAAAGCAAAAGCAGCGCAAAAGAAACCAAAACGAAAATTACTTATAGTGTCGAATAGAAATCTAGCTATAAAATTTCTAGCATCATTCTTGACTCAAATCTGGTGTGAACGATTTTTCTTCTTCTTTTTTCCGTTTTAATTTTTTAATTCTGCACACTCACAAAGAAAAAGCAACCAATACCATCTTTATAAATCCACAAAAAGTGCAAATTAATAGGCTTCTATCGTTGAAAGAAAAATTTTACAGCAATTTGTAAGATAATATTGCTTCTGCCAATTTTATGTCTTCTTCAAATGGGCCTCAGTTGCAATGAAGAAAAAGGTGTCGATGAAGCAGTATTATAAATTATCATATTTCCAAAAATGATTTCCAAGACTACTCTACAAAGAATTAAATTAAAATTAACATGAAAAACAAACATACCGGTACAAATATAATTATTGCTCAATATTCAAGAAACAAGCAAAGCAATCGAGGAAAATTAAGTCAATAAAAAGTTTTTCACGCAATCGTTGGAACGTTATAATCAATCGTCGAATCAAGAATTTAAAAAAGATAATTAAAAAAAAAGATCAATCACACTTAAGCACAAAACATAAAGTTATTAAGAAACACATCTATGGGTGAAAGAATCATTGTTAAAATGTAAAGAAAACGTCTGAACAAACATCGTTAGTTATTTTCTCATAACAACTGAAAAAAAAGGTCATTGAAAGCGTACACACATTTGTCTTGTTTTAAAGATTTTTACGATTCGATGGTCTCACTCATGAAAACAAAGTTCCTGAGAAGCAGGGGTACAGACAGAAACATTCACAGTTTATCGATAAAATAACAATTGGAGATATTGATATCTCATAGCTGCTGCAAACCACTCTGGAACAATAGATAGTGAGAGAGAGGTGAGAAAGAGAAAGGTGAGAGAGATAGGGAGAGAGAGAAAGGGAGGGAGAGAGGGAGAAAGAGGGAGAGAGAAATAAAGAGATAGGAAGGGAGAGAGACAGATAACGAGTGAGCGAGAGAAAGCGAAGGAGAGAGAGATAGAGGGAGCCAAAGAGAGACAGAGAGAGAAAGAGGGAAGGAAACACAGAGTTAGACAGAGATAAAGAAAGACAGACGCGTCTGATACCTTATAAGGCAACATTGGTGGTTTGAACCACAAATTTTAGCGACTAAAAATACCAAAACAACAACAACAACAACAACAACAACAACACCACAAAAAAACAACAAATACTAAGATAAACATAATTATTAGAAAAACAAACACAGCCATTTCTACATCGTGAACAAGAAATCGATAAGGTATTGACACTGATGTATAATTTCAAATAGAAATGTGTGAGCAATGCCCTTTGAACCAAAATATGCTTCTTCTCCGAGATTTAAAGGGATAAAAAGTGACATGAAAACTGTTTTGTTGTATGAAGGGAGGAGAACAAGTGAGATAGATAGCTAGTTAGAAAATAGATAGATAGATAGATAGAGGGAGAGAGAGAAAGAGAGAGAGAGAGAGAGAGAGAGAGAGAGAGAGAGAGAGAGAGAGAGAGAGAGAGAGAGAGAGAGAGAGAGAGAGAGAGAGAGAGAGAGAGAGAGAGAGAGAGAGAGAGAGAGAGAGGGAGAGAGATACATACAGACAAGCAGACAGAGAGAAATAAGAGTTATTTCAAAGTTTTCACAGGAATGAAAGAAATTTTGAGAACAACACAAAAGTGATGACAATAAGAAATTGGAAAAATGTTGACAAAGAGGAGACAAAATTCCCATTGCAATCTGTATGAAAATTACTGTAACTTTAAAAGAACGCTTCTTACAGGCCGTGATAGACCTTTAGAAGCATTTAAACAATGATAAACAACGCTTAATCAGAATAAGAAATATGTGAGGAATCATAAAACCTAATAAACCTCTAACATTTTATCGAAAACTTTCCAGTTTTACTGAAAAATTACATCAACACCATAAAATGATTTTCATGAAGGTGTGAGGAGAAAGCAATAAAACCGTGCTCATTCTGAAATTATGCAAAATTGGAAACAATCAAAATTATATCAGCGTCTTTGCTTTATACGAAGAAAAAAAAACCAACTTTATTTCTGGATAAAGTTCTTAAAAATTTGTAAATAAAAGTTATGAGAAATTAAAAAAATACATTACTGAAGTCAAAACAAAAAATTGAAAAAAAAACAAAACAAAAAACAAAAAACAAAACACCCCAGCAATTATTATACAAAGCAATACAAAAATCAAAATGAAACAAAACAAACTTATCACTGTAACAAAGACTGACATATAAACATTTTAAAGAGTTTTCAAGCACACAAAATCTTGATGGGATACGCATGGTTGAAAACTAAATGTTTTTGCATGTTCATCTATTTTTCTTTCATTTCCTCTTTGACTAATTTGTGAACCTGAACAGTTATTCTGCCTCTCCTTCTTTTGTATCTGTAGTTCATGTACTTACCCCCCCCCCCCCCCCCTCCCCACCCCCAATCCTTTTCCAAACAATTATAAGTAAATAAACACGCGCCATTGTTTAAATTTCCCTTTTTAGTTATTTTTCTCCTCGCCTGCACAAAGTAACCCCCTCCCCCTCCCATTTTTCTCACTCTTAATTCCTTCAAACTTTTGCCCTCTCTCTCTCACGCTCTCTCTCTCTCTCTCTCTCTCTCTCTCTCTCTCTCTCTCTCTCTCTCTCTCTCTCTCTCTCTCTCTCTCTCTTACTCTCTCTCTCTCTCTCTTTCTCTCTCTCTCTCTTACTCTCTCTCTTTCTCTCTCTCTTACTCTCTCTCTCTTTCTCTCTCTCTATTTCTCTCTCTCTCTCTCTCTCTCTCTCTCTCTCTCTTTCTCTCTCTCTCTCTGTCTCTGACTGATCCTCACTAACTTCATTTTTTCCTTAATCCTCACTTTTTAACTGTTTCTTCCATGCTTTCTATACTATGTGACGAACTGATTTATTCTTCCTCCTGGTTCTTTCCTTCACTATTCCAAGTCTTCTCTCTTTCTCTATCCGTCTCTCTGTCTGTCTTTCTTTGGTCGGTGTCTCGCTGTTTGTCTGTCGTCCTCTCCGAGTCTTCATTCATCTGTCTATCTCTTTTTGTCTCCCTGTCACATTTCTTCAACGTTATTATTACAGTGCTATTTCAAACATTTCTTCAACGTTATTATTACAGTGCTATTTCAAACATTTCTTCAACGTTATTATTACAGTGCTATTTCAAACATTTCTTTAACGTTATTATTACAGTGCTATTTCAAACATTTCTTCAACGTTATTATTACAGTGCTATTTCAAACATTTCTTCAACGTTATTATTACAGTGCTATTTCAAACATTTCTTCAACGTTATTATTACAGTGCTATTTCAAACATTTCTTCAACGTTATTATTACAGTGCTATTTCAAACATTTCTTCAACGTTATTATTACAGTGTTATTTTCAAACATTTAGTTAAACTTCTGATAAAAAAGCACACATACACGATTTTGATCTATCTTACATTTTACAAAGGCGCAGGGTGCAAAGACACATATTGACTTCCGGTATAAAATATTTAAAAATTATGTACATCTTTTGTAATGCTTAATCAGTATATGAATAGTTGACATAAACCATTAATTTTATACATCAAGCTGGAGAAAAATTCGATGCAATAGAAAAATAAAGCGTGGGAAGTGGGGTGCACACTTTCTCTATGTGAGCTTTATAAAAGCTTCCAAAGACCATCCCTTACGACCCCCTCCCCCCCTTTTCCCCCCTCCCCGTCTTTCCTCTGTTAACCAAATGCTCAACAAACATTCCTTTGAGGAAGTATGTTTATCTCAAAATGCACACGCTTAACCCAACATTTCTTTAATAAAGTGAATTATTTCTTGCAAAAGAGAATTTCATTCACGAAAATATTTTCCAAGATGTTAGTTTTGATCCCAGCAAGATACAATACAACTATTTATTATAACTATCATAAGCCTTTTACATTTAACTTTTTATGCTGTAATAATTATGAAATAAAAAAAAGGAAAATGATCGTTTAACGATAGGAAAAATGTACAAAAATGATTTTTATTTTTAAACGCCTGGAATATATTTGACTCTCCAGCGAAAACTAGAAATCTACACACGGCTCGTTTTGTGATAAAATAAACATCTGTTACTTTATTTAAATAATACGACAAACCCTCCAAAGAAAATAAAAGAGAGAGAGAGAGAGAGAGAGAGAGAGAGAGAGAGAGAGAGAGAGAGAGAGAGAGAGAGAGAGAGAGAGAGAGAGAGAGAGAGAGAGAGAGAGAGAGAGAGAGAGAGAGAGAGAGAATCAAAATAAAGACATCATCAATGCTGTTTAACAATCACAAATTTCACAGAAGTTAATGCTCAGAACTTGACTTAAGAGCTGTGGAAAAAAATATTTTTTTTTTGCTAAAAGTCATAATACTTCGGCCAAATGTAAATATTTTTCTACTTCAAACAATTTGTGTTTGCTGGGTCAAAAAGAACATTGAATTTCTAAAAAAAGCATAAAGAATATAACCAATGGGTATTTTATTTAACTGTTAAGAACATGAAAAATCAGTAATAAAATACAAATAAATTGAGGGTCTTGGGGAAAGGGGGAAGGGAATTAAAGAGCACAAAATGTGGACTTAGTATTACAACTAATCCACCCACAAAGGCTGAAAATGGAACTTTTTCACTTTGAAACCCCTCATGCATATTATAATAAAGATAAGGCTCGTTTTAGGTGCGAAAATCATTGTAAAAACAAGTTAGACATACGTTTTGCTCATTCGCAATATTAAAAGCACGATCACAAAAAAAAAAAACAAAACAAAAAAAAACACCAGTTGATTACTGCATTCTAGGAGACCTTGGCAACTGGTGCTGGGCGTCTTCATATTTCCCAGTTGTCCATTCAGAGGGTTCTCAAACTTCATCAGGGTGGGTCCACAACAGTTGGTCGCAAAGATCATCACTTTTACTTTCTTGAAGATTCAAGCCAGATCTTGATAAATTCTAAAATAAAGAATAACAGAATTAGTTGGCTACTAATGTAGAGTCCAAACCTATACATTGATTTCATATAGAGTTCATTATCATGTAGGTTTAAAAAAGTGCGCAGCTATGAATTCCCGAAAGGCAGTACACCATGAAGTACTTTTTTGCTGCAATCATAAGTCTTGCTATACGCGTTCAAAAAGATCTTAAAATAGATTTGGAAAATACATAATTGTTCGATTTCCCCGGTTAAGATAAATGAATGTAATAGATCTTAGATTATTATGGTAAATCTCTCATTGCCACTCCTGCTTAACGTCATTGCGAGCCTTGCGATAACGGTTCAGGATAGACTGGGCTCTCAAAAAGTTTTTTAAAGTCCACCAATCAGGGGTCAATGGATAAATCGATATCAATAAATAAATGAACCAATCAATGAATTAAATAACCTCTAAATAGATCAATAGCTAAATAAATCAACCAATCAATGAATAAAACAAGCACTATATAAACAACCAATCAATGAACAAATTAATCACTCAATAAATCAACCAATTAAGGAATAAATCAATCAATAAATCAATCCTATGATTGGCATGAAACTTCTACAAAATCCAGTTACCCCCTCTTGCTTTGCCACTAGATGCGTCTTAATAGCGTTTAAACAACTAACGTTAACGCACGTTCAATGTGAAACAAAGACATCTTTAAGTTTGGACATGATAATGGCAAACGCCAGAAATCTCATGTCTTTAAGAGAATCAAGGAAACGGTACATACGTACAGACTGCATATAAAAATTGTCATGTAGGAAAACATCTTTTATTGTGCTTTCTCAATCTATTTAAAGATTTTTAAAAATAAAATTTTGATATAAAGCCGTGAAGGTGTGAATAAAAAGTTTTTAGAGATGCACTGCCTTTCAGGAATCCAGAGCTGCTTGTTTCTAGATACCTGCATGAGTTCGTCTGAGGATTTATAAATAGATTGGGATTTAATAAAATCACCCAACTATTCATATTAAATGCTGCTTGATGAGGGGTTTACGGTAGTTTTAAAAAGAAATAGCACACGCAAAGAATTGCTGATCAATGGATATTCTTTCATTTAATCGATTCAATCATAGTTTAAATTTCGATGGATCACTATACCCGTCATCTAAAAGAAAAAGCGAAATAAAGCTAGCAGATATAACACCATCAGAAAAAAAAAGTAAAATTTAAAAAAAATGTAACCAAAGTATATTTAGCTAGACAGGGTAATCTAACAGGGAAAGCAATGCCGGCAGAAATTCGCTCAATTAGTGATAATCTAAAAGAAAAGCATACAGAGATAACAGAAACTGTCTAGAAAGAAATCATTAAAAAAAAAAAAATTATTCTAGATCCAATACGTTAAACGAAGAAAATGCAGCCTAGTAATGCTATAAGCACTTTGTCACGACCAGTTTATACTGAGTCCTATATTCATCGCGCTGTAGAGAATTTCTGGTTACAACAGTCCAATGTTTATATTTTTTGTCGCTAACTTTTTAAAACGTGAACCTTATGCACTCGATCAATATGGTGATCCTATTCACCACTTTATTCACACAACTTTTGTATTCATCCCTTTGTTTACACAACTTTTGTGTATTCAGTTTTTTTTTTAATTACAACAGTTAAAAAACAACGCTTGAATGCGAGATGATTATGCACTATGAAAGAAAAGATGAGGAAATAGCGCATGCGTCAAGCACGTTGACCTTTGCTTCAGTGACACTTCACACGCACTGCTCCGTCTCGGCAGGGAAAAAATCGCATGCGCAAAGGCCTCAAGGGAAATCCTTAATTTCTTTTGTGTGAAGTTTATCTTCCGAATAAACTTGCAGGCTAGATCTAGCTGATTTTTTTTTTTCGTTTCTATTTACCTGTTGCACTTATCACAGTCATATCCTGCCGTTTTTTTTCCAAGTACATATTGGAAATGGCCTTATTTTTATATGTAGAAAAACTGACCTTATTTCTAAGATTAGCAAGCTATCTGCTCAAAATAATAATAATAATAATAATAATAATAATAATAATAATAATAATAATAATAATAATAATAATAATAATAATAATAATAATAATAAAATAATGATTAAAAAATATCAAATCTCAGAATGCTTAGGAACTTATTCAAAAGTAGCTTTAAAATTAGGTGTCAAAATGGTCCAGAGAGAAACAT
The DNA here is from genome assembly GCA_033675545.1 of Elysia crispata. Classification (NCBI taxonomy): domain Eukaryota; kingdom Metazoa; phylum Mollusca; class Gastropoda; family Plakobranchidae; genus Elysia; species Elysia crispata. The sequence continues at coordinate 64,477 of JAWDGP010007744.1, read as the reverse complement.
CTGCGATGACTTCGATGAACGGTCATGTCATGCTAGAATGGTTGAGTTCCATTCTAAGTCACAGTTTTACCTGACGGGTACCCATTAATCTCTAGAACTACACGCCGCCACGTCATAATGGCGTGAAACATGATCACGATCTTTTTGTGCTGAGCATTTCACAAATTCTCTCTTTATATTCCATAACTGTGTCACTCAATACGACCAACAACAGGATTTTATTTCAATAGAGCTTGCTTTTGTACTGCTATTTTTACAAATCTCTCTCTCTCTCTCTCTCTCTCTCTCTCTCTCTCTCTCTCTCTCTCTCTCCCTCCCCCATCCCATCCTCTGCCTCATTATTATCTTCTTTCACTTCTACTTCTTCCCCATCCTGAACCTCCAGCTCTTTTTGTCCTCTCTTCCATCAGTTTCCTTCTCCTCACTCATTTTGTACTTTAGTTTGACTCTCTCTCCTTCTATCCTCCATCTTCTTCTTTTTTCCTTGTCTATTTTTTTTATTTTTTTTTTTTTGTCTCTCTTTCGATTTTTATGCATTTTTTCTTTTCTTAATTTCCAAAAAACTACCACAAAAAGGGATAACCTTTAGCTGATGACTGTCAAATACAGAATATCTAGTTCCGTACCCTTTCTTGTCTCTCTGTCGATTTTGATATGAAAATTTTATTTTTTTTTTCTGAAGCTCGAAATACTAGTATGTAAAAGGTATATCCTTTAACGGATCAATGTTAAATATAAAACATCTAGTTCCGTGCCCTTTTTTGTCTCTTCGTCGATTTTATATATTTATTATTTTCTTAAGCTCCTAAATCTACTGGGTCTCTTTCTCCCCCCCCCCGTTCTCTCTCTCTCTCTAACTCACTCTGTCTGTCTTCTGTCGGTCTGGCTGTCTGTCTCTGTCTCTGACTGTCTGTTTGTCTCTCTCTCTCCCTTCCCCCTCATATTTTCACCTCAAAGGTATATCCTCTAAAGCATCAATGTTAACTACACAACATCTAGTCTCGTCACCCATTTTGTCTCTCTGTTGATTTTCACATATTCATTCTTTTCTTAAGTTCCGAATCCTTCTATTTAACACGTATAACCGATAAAAGATAAATGTTAACTACACAACATCTAGTCGCGTCACCCATTTTGTCTCTCTGTTGATTTTGACATATTCATTCTTTTCTTAAGTTCCGAATCCTTCTATTTAACACGTATAACGGATAAAAGATAAATGTTAACTACACAACATCTAGTCGCGTCACCCATTTTGTCTCTCTGTTGATTTTGACATATTCATTCTTTTCTTAAGTTCCGAATCCTTCTATTTAACACGTATAACCGATAAAAGATAAATGTTAACTACACAACATCTAGTCGCGTTACCCTCGTAGTTGATTTTGCCGTCCTTGTCCATGTCTGCCTCCTTCATCATGTCGGTGAGTTCTCTGTCGGACAGCGGCTCCCCCAGGTTCTTCATGGCTGACCTCAGCTCTCTGGCATCTATCACTCCATCCCCGTTCTGGTCAAAAACCTGAGAGACATGAAGAGATTGGGCACATGTGTAGGAGGAATGAGGGGTAGGGGATCGGATGGAGATAGATAGACAGAGAGAGAGAGAGAGAGAGAGAGAGAGAGAGAGAGAGAGAGAGAGAGAGAGAGAGAGAGAGAGATAGATAGAGAGATAGATAGATAGATAGATAGATAGAGAGAGAGATAGATAGATAGATAGATAGAGAGAGAGAGAGAGAGAGAGAGAGAGAGAGAGAGAGAGAGACAGAGAGAGAGAGAGAGAGAGAGAGAGAGAGAGAGAGAGAGAGAGAGAGAGAGAGAGAGAGAGAGAGAGAGAGAGAGAGAGAGAGAGAGAGAGAGAGAGAGAGAGAGAGAGAGAGAGAGAGAGAGAGAGAGAGAAGTTTCTAATTAAAAAGGAAACATTAGACTCTCTAGATAAGACGGAATTTTTAACATTTTAGATCCCTTAAGTTAAATTTA